>OY282587.1:1396200-1996200 GCA_958298965.1 Chrysolina haemoptera | reverse complement strand
TTTTTAATTTCAAATATTTTTCCTCTAACGTATTTTGAAGTGCTGATTCCGAATCTTTGAACGAAAATGTCGAAAACTCATCAGAAATATTTTTGGCGCCAAAAAAACCATTTGAAAACTGATTCAGAGCTGACCAATTCGAGAACGGTTAGAGATAGAACAATTCTGCGAACGCCAATCGATTCAGAATGGCCGAATTAGTATATACTGAGAATTTGAACGGAAAAAATCGACGGACATAAAAGTCGAGTATATTATTTATTTACCATACATAATTTTTTGCACTTTTTTATTTTTAATTTTTTTAATTTCAAATATTTTTCCTCTAACGTATTTTGAAGTGCTGATTCCGAATCTTTGAACGAAAATGTCGAAAACTCATCAGAAATATTATTGGCGCCAAAAAAACCATTTGAAAACTGATTCAGAGCTGACCAACTCGAGAACGGTTAGAGACAGACCAATTCTGCGAACGCCAATCGATTCAGAATGGCCAGATCAGTATATATTGTGAATATCGAGTAAATGGAAAAATTAAAAATTACTCGAAAAAAGTTGAAAGGGGGTTACCCCTAAAAATCATGAAAAATACTAAGTCGTCACATCGATTTGGAATTTGCACTATATACGTGAAATTTCATGCTCATTCCGAAAATGTATGATTTCTATAGGCTCAGATAAGTCAGATATAAGATTTAGCCGGAAAAGCGTGTTTAAGGTAGAAGATCCAATTTTATGAGATTTTTTATTTTTCATTTTTCGAATTTCAAATTTTTGTCCTCCAACGAATTTTGACGTGCTGATTCCGAATCTTTGAACGAAAATGTCGAAAACTCATCAGAAATATTTTTGGCGCCAAAAAAACCATTTGAAAACTGATTCAGAGCTGACCAACTCGAGAACGGTTAGAGACAGACCAATTCTGCGAACGCCAATCGATTCAGAATGACCAGATTAGTATATATTGTGAATATCGAGTAAATGGAAAAATTAAAAATTACTCGAAAAAAGTTGAAAGGGGGTTACCCCTAAAAATCATGAAAAATACTAAGTAGTCACATCGATTTGGAATTTGCACTATATACGTGAAATTTCATGCTCATTCCGAAAATGTATGATTTCTATAGGCTCAGATAAGTCAGATATAGGATTTAGCCGGAAAAGAGTGTTTAAGGTAGAAGATCCAATTTTATGAGATTTTTTATTTTTCATTTTTCGAATTTCAAATTTTTGTCCTCCAACGAATTTTGACGTGCTGATTCCGAATCTTTGAACGAAAATGTCGAAAACTCATCAGAAATATTTTTGGCGCCAAAAAATCCATTTGAAAACTGATTCAGAGCTGACCAACTCGAGAACGGTTAGAGATAGACCAATTCTGCGAACGCCAATCGATTCAGAGTGGCCGAATTAGTATATACTGAGAATTTGAACGGAATAAATCGACGGACATAAAAGTCGAGTATATTATTTATTTACCATACATAATTTTTTGCACTTTTTTATTTTTAATTTTTTTAATTTCAAATATTTTTCTCTTACGTATATTGAAGTGCTGATTCCGAATCTTTGAACGAAAATGTCGAAAACTCATCAGAAATATTTTTGGCGCCAAAAAAACCATTTGAAAACTGATTCAGAGCTGACCAACTCGAGAACGGTTAGAGATAGAACAATTCTGCGAACGCCAATCGATTCAGAATGGCCGAATTAGTATATACTGAGAATTTGAACGGAAAAAATCGACGGACATAAAAGTCGAGTATATTATTTATTTACCATACATAATTTTTTGCACTTTTTTATTTTTAATTTTTTTAATTTCAAATATTTTTCCTCTAACGTATTTTGAAGTGCTGATTCCGAATCTTTGAACGAAAATGTCGAAAACTCATCAGAAATATTTTTGGCGCCAAAAAAACCATTTGAAAACTGATTCAGAGCTGACCAATTCGAGAACGGTTAGAGATAGAACAATTCTGCGAACGCCAATCGATTCAGAATGGCCGAATTAGTATATACTGAGAATTTGAACGGAAAAAATCGACGGACATAAAAGTCGAGTATATTATTTATTTACCATACATAATTTTTTGCACTTTTTTATTTTTAATTTTTTTAATTTCAAATATTTTTCCTCTAACGTATTTTGAAGTGCTGATTCCGAATCTTTGAACGAAAATGTCGAAAACTCATCAGAAATATTATTGGCGCCAAAAAAACCATTTGAAAACTGATTCAGAGCTGACCAACTCGAGAACGGTTAGAGACAGACCAATTCTGCGAACGCCAATCGATTCAGAATGGCCAGATCAGTATATATTGTGAATATCGAGTAAATGGAAAAATTAAAAATTACTCGAAAAAAGTTGAAAGGGGGTTACCCCTAAAAATCATGAAAAATACTAAGTCGTCACATCGATTTGGAATTTGCACTATATACGTGAAATTTCATGCTCATTCCGAAAATGTATGATTTCTATAGGCTCAGATAAGTCAGATATAAGATTTAGCCGGAAAAGCGTGTTTAAGGTAGAAGATCCAATTTTATGAGATTTTTTATTTTTCATTTTTCGAATTTCAAATTTTTGTCCTCCAACGAATTTTGACGTGCTGATTCCGAATCTTTGAACGAAAATGTCGAAAACTCATCAGAAATATTTTTGGCGCCAAAAAAACCATTTGAAAACTGATTCAGAGCTGACCAACTCGAGAACGGTTAGAGACAGACCAATTCTGCGAACGCCAATCGATTCAGAATGACCAGATCAGTATATATTGTGAATATCGAGTAAATGGAAAAATTAAAAATTACTCGAAAAAAGTTGAAAGGGGGTTACCCCTAAAAATCATGAAAAATACTAAGTCGTCACATCGATTTGGAATTTGCACTATATACGTGAAATTTCATGCTCATTCCGAAAATGTATGATTTCTATAGGCTCAGATAAGTCAGATATAGGATTTAGCCGGAAAAGAGTGTTTAAGGTAGAAGATCCAATTTTATGAGATTTTTTATTTTTCATTTTTCGAATTTCAAATTTTTGTCCTCCAACGAATTTTGACGTGCTGATTCCGAATCTTTGAACGAAAATGTCGAGAACTCATCAGAAATATTTTTGGCGCCAAAAAATCCATTTGAAAACTGATTCAGAGCTGACCAACTCGAGAACGGTTAGAGATAGAACAATTCTGCGAACGCCAATCGATTCAGAATGGCCGAATTAGTATATACTGAGAATTTGAACGGAAAAAATCGACGGACATAAAAGTCGAGTATATTATTTATTTACCATACATAATTTTTTGCACTTTTTTATTTTTAATTTTTTTAATTTCAAATATTTTTCCTCTAACGTATTTTGAAGTGCTGATTCCGAATCTTTGAACGAAAATGTCGAAAACTCATCAGAAATATTTTTGGCGCCAAAAAAACCATTTGAAAACTGATTCAGAGCTGACCAACTCGAGAACGGTTAGAGACAGACCAATTCTGCGAACGCCAATCGATTCAGAATGGCCAGATCAGTATATATTGTGAATATCGAGTAAATGGAAAAATTAAAAATTACTCGAAAAAAGTTGAAAGGGGGTTACCCCTAAAAATCATGAAAAATACTAAGTCGTCACATCGATTTGGAATTTGCACTATATACGTGAAATTTCATGCTCATTCCGAAAATGTATGATTTCTATAGGCTCAGATAAGTCAGATATAAGATTTAGCCGGAAAAGCGTGTTTAAGGTAGAAGATCCAATTTTACGAGATTTTTTATTTTTCATTTTTCGAATTTCAAATTTTTGTCCTCCAACGAATTTTGACGTGCTGATTCCGAATCTTTGAACGAAAATGTCGAAAACTCATCAGAAATATTTTTGGCGCCAAAAAAACCATTTGAAAACTGATTCAGAGCTGACCAACTCGAGAACGGTTAGAGACAGACCAATTCTGCGAACGCCAATCGATTCAGAATGGCCAGATCAGTATATATTGTGAATATCGAGTAAATGGAAAAATTAAAAATTACTCGAAAAAAGTTGAAAGGGGGTTACCCCTAAAAATCATGAAAAATACTAAGTCGTCACATCGATTTGGAATTTGCACTATATACGTGAAATTTCATGCTCATTCCGAAAATGTATGATTTCTATAGGCTCAGATAAGTCAGATATAAGATTTAGCCGGAAAAGAGTGTTTAAGGTAGAAGATCCAATTTTATGAGATTTTTTATTTTTCATTTTTCGAATTTCAAATTTTTGTCCTCCAACGAATTTTGACGTGCTGATTCCGAATCTTTGAACGAAAATGTCGAAAACTCATCAGAAATATTTTTGGCGCCAAAAAAACCATTTGAAAACTGATTCAGAGCTGACCAACTCGAGAACGGTTGACAGACCAATTCTGCGAACGCCAATCGATTCAGAATGGCCAGATCAGTATATATTGTGAATATCGAGTAAATGGAAAAATTTAAAATTACTCGAAAAAAGTTGAAAGGGGGTTACCCCTAAAAATCATGAAAAATACTAAGTCGTCACATCGATTTGGAATTTGCACTATATACGTGAAATTTCATGCTCATTCCGAAAATGTATGATTTCTATAGGCTCAGATAAGTCAGATATAGGATTTAGCCGGAAAACAGTGTTTAAGGTAGAAGATCCAATTTTATGAGATTTTTTATTTTTCATTTTTCGAATTTCAAATTTTTGTCCTCCAACGAATTTTGACGTGCTGATTCCGAATCTTTGAACGAAAATGTCGAAAACTCATCAGAAATATTTTTGGCGCCAAAAAATCCATTTGAAAACTGATTCAGAGCTGACCAACTCGAGAACGGTTAGAGATAGACCAATTCTGCGAACGCCAATCGATTCAGAGTGGCCGAATTAGTATATACTGAGAATTTGAACGGAATAAATCGACGGACATAAAAGTCGAGTATATTATTTATTTACCATACATAATTTTTTGCACTTTTTTATTTTTAATTTTTTTAATTTCAAATATTTTTCTCTTACGTATATTGAAGTGCTGATTCCGAATCTTTGAACGAAAATGTCGAAAACTCATCAGAAATATTTTTGGCGCCAAAAAAACCATTTGAAAACTGATTCAGAGCTGACCAACTCGAGAACGGTTAGAGATAGAACAATTCTGCGAACGCCAATCGATTCAGAATGGCCGAATTAGTATATACTGAGAATTTGAACGGAAAAAATCGACGGACATAAAAGTCGAGTATATTATTTATTTACCATACATAATTTTTTGCACTTTTTTATTTTTAATTTTTTTAATTTCAAATATTTTTCCTCTAACGTATTTTGAAGTGCTGATTCCGAATCTTTGAACGAAAATGTCGAAAACTCATCAGAAATATTTTTGGCGCCAAAAAAACCATTTGAAAACTGATTCAGAGCTGACCAATTCGAGAACGGTTAGAGATAGAACAATTCTGCGAACGCCAATCGATTCAGAATGGCCGAATTAGTATATACTGAGAATTTGAACGGAAAAAATCGACGGACATAAAAGTCGAGTATATTATTTATTTACCATACATAATTTTTTGCACTTTTTTATTTTTAATTTTTTTAATTTCAAATATTTTTCCTCTAACGTATTTTGAAGTGCTGATTCCGAATCTTTGAACGAAAATGTCGAAAACTCATCAGAAATATTTTTGGCGCCAAAAAAACCATTTGGAAACTGATTCAGAGCTGACCAATTCGAGAACGGTTAGAGATAGAACAATTCTGCGAACGCCAATCGATTCAGAATGGCCGAATTAGTATATACTGAGAATTTGAACGGAAAAAATCGACGGACATAAAAGTCGAGTATATTATTTATTTACCATACATAATTTTTTGCACTTTTTTATTTTTAATTTTTTTAATTTCAAATATTTTTCCTCTAACGTATTTTGAAGTGCTGATTCCGAATCTTTGAACGAAAATGTCGAAAACTCATCAGAAATATTTTTGGCGCCAAAAAAACCATTTGAAAACTGATTCAGAGCTGACCAACTCGAGAACGGTTAGAGACAGACCAATTCTGCGAACGCCAATCGATTCAGAATGGTCAGATCAGTATATATTGTGAATATCGAGTAAATGGAAAAATTAAAAATTACTCGAAAAAAGTTGAAAGGGGGTTACCCCTAAAAATCATGAAAAATACTAAGTCGTCACATCGATTTGGAATTTGCACTATATATGTGAAATTTCATGCTCATTCCGAAAATATATGATTTCTATAGGCTCAGATAAGTCAGATATAAGATTTAGCCGGAAAAGCGTGTTTAAGGTAGAAGATCCAATTTTATGAGATTTTTTATTTTTCATTTTTCGAATTTCAAATTTTTGTCCTCCAACGAATTTTGACGTGCTGATTCCGAATCTTTGAACGAAAATGTCGAAAACTCATCAGAAATATTTTTGGCGCCAAAAAAACCATTTGAAAACTGATTCAGAGCTGACCAACTCGAGAACGGTTAGAGAAAGACCAATTCTGCGAACGCCAATCGATTCAGAGTGGCCGAATTAGTATATACTAATTTGAACGGAAAAAATCGACGGACATAAAAGTCGAGTATATTATTTATTTACCATACATAATTTTTTGCACTTTTTTATTTTTAATTTTTTTAATTTCAAATATTTTTCTCTTACGTATATTGAAGTGCTGATTCCGAATCTTTGAACGAAAATGTCGAAAACTCAACAGAAATATTTTTGGCGCCAAAAAAACCATTTGAAAACTGATTCAGAGCTGACCAACTCGAGAACGGTTAGAGATAGAACAATTCTGCGAACGCCAATCGATTCAGAATGGCCGAATTAGTATATACTGAGAATTTGAACGGAAAAAATCGACGGACATAAAAGTCGAGTATATTATTTATTTACCATACATAATTTTTTGCACTTTTTTATTTTTAATTTTTTTAATTTCAAATATTTTTCCTCTAACGTATTTTGAAGTGCTGATTCCGAATCTTTGAACGAAAATGTCGAAAACTCATCAGAAATATTTTTGGCGCCAAAAAAACCATTTGAAAACTGATTCAGAGCTGACCAACTCGAGAACGGTTAGAGATAGAACAATTCTGCGAACGCCAATCGATTCAGAATGGCCGAATTAGTATATACTGAGAATTTGAACGGAAAAAATCGACGGACATAAAAGTCGAGTATATTATTTATTTACCATACATAATTTTTTGCACTTTTTTATTTTTAATTTTTTTAATTTCAAATATTTTTCTCTTACGTATATTGAAGTGCTGATTCCGAATCTTTGAACGAAAATGTCGAAAACTCATCAGAAATATTTTTGGCGCCAAAAAAACCATTTGAAAACTGATTCAGAGCTGACCAACTCGAGAACGGTTAGAGATAGAACAATTCTGCGAACGCCAATCGATTCAGAATGGCCGAATTAGTATATACTGAGAATTTGAACGGAAAAAATCGACGGACATAAAAGTCGAGTATATTATTTATTTACCATACATAATTTTTTGCACTTTTTTATTTTTAATTTTTTTAATTTCAAATATTTTTCCTCTAACGTATTTTGAAGTGCTGATTCCGAATCTTTGAACGAAAATGTCGAAAACTCATCAGAAATATTTTTGGCGCCAAAAAAACCATTTGAAAACTGATTCAGAGCTGACCAATTCGAGAACGGTTAGAGATAGAACAATTCTGCGAACGCCAATCGATTCAGAATGGCCGAATTAGTATATACTGAGAATTTGAACGGAAAAAATCGACGGACATAAAAGTCGAGTATATTATTTATTTACCATACATAATTTTTTGCACTTTTTTATTTTTAATTTTTTTAATTTCAAATATTTTTCCTCTAACGTATTTTGAAGTGCTGATTCCGAATCTTTGAACGAAAATGTCGAAAACTCATCAGAAATATTTTTGGCGCCAAAAAAACCATTTGGAAACTGATTCAGAGCTGACCAATTCGAGAACGGTTAGAGATAGAACAATTCTGCGAACGCCAATCGATTCAGAATGGCCGAATTAGTATATACTGAGAATTTGAACGGAAAAAATCGACGGACATAAAAGTCGAGTATATTATTTATTTACCATACATAATTTTTTGCACTTTTTTATTTTTAATTTTTTTAATTTCAAATATTTTTCCTCTAACGTATTTTGAAGTGCTGATTCCGAATCTTTGAACGAAAATGTCGAAAACTCATCAGAAATATTTTTGGCGCCAAAAAAACCATTTGAAAACTGATTCAGAGCTGACCAACTCGAGAACGGTTAGAGACAGACCAATTCTGCGAACGCCAATCGATTCAGAATGGTCAGATCAGTATATATTGTGAATATCGAGTAAATGGAAAAATTAAAAATTACTCGAAAAAAGTTGAAAGGGGGTTACCCCTAAAAATCATGAAAAATACTAAGTCGTCACATCGATTTGGAATTTGCACTATATATGTGAAATTTCATGCTCATTCCGAAAATATATGATTTCTATAGGCTCAGATAAGTCAGATATAAGATTTAGCCGGAAAAGCGTGTTTAAGGTAGAAGATCCAATTTTATGAGATTTTTTATTTTTCATTTTTCGAATTTCAAATTTTTGTCCTCCAACGAATTTTGACGTGCTGATTCCGAATCTTTGAACGAAAATGTCGAAAACTCATCAGAAATATTTTTGGCGCCAAAAAAACCATTTGAAAACTGATTCAGAGCTGACCAACTCGAGAACGGTTAGAGAAAGACCAATTCTGCGAACGCCAATCGATTCAGAGTGGCCGAATTAGTATATACTAATTTGAACGGAAAAAATCGAGTATATTATTTATTTACCATACATAATTTTTTGCACTTTTTTATTTTTAATTTTTTTAATTTCAAATATTTTTCTCTTACGTATATTGAAGTGCTGATTCCGAATCTTTGAACGAAAATGTCGAAAACTCAACAGAAATATTTTTGGCGCCAAAAAAACCATTTGAAAACTGATTCAGAGCTGACCAACTCGAGAACGGTTAGAGATAGAACAATTCTGCGAACGCCAATCGATTCAGAATGGCCGAATTAGTATATACTGAGAATTTGAACGGAAAAAATCGACGGACATAAAAGTCGAGTATATTATTTATTTACCATACATAATTTTTTGCACTTTTTTATTTTTAATTTTTTTAATTTCAAATATTTTTCCTCTAACGTATTTTGAAGTGCTGATTCCGAATCTTTGAACGAAAATGTCGAAAACTCATCAGAAATATTTTTGGCGCCAAAAAAACCATTTGAAAACTGATTCAGAGCTGACCAATTCGAGAACGGTTAGAGATAGAACAATTCTGCGAACGCCAATCGATTCAGAATGGCCGAATTAGTATATACTGAGAATTTGAACGGAAAAAATCGACGGACATAAAAGTCGAGTATATTATTTATTTACCATACATAATTTTTTGCACTTTTTTATTTTTAATTTTTTTAATTTCAAATATTTTTCCTCTAACGTATTTTGAAGTGCTGATTCCGAATCTTTGAACGAAAATGTCGAAAACTCATCAGAAATATTTTTGGCGCCAAAAAAACCATTTGAAAACTGATTCAGAGCTGACCAACTCGAGAACGGTTAGAGACAGACCAATTCTGCGAACGCCAATCGATTCAGAATGGCCAGATCAGTATATATTGTGAATATCGAGTAAATGGAAAAATTAAAAATTACTCGAAAAAAGTTGAAAGGGGGTTACCCCTAAAAATCATGAAAAATACTAAGTCGTCACATCGATTTGGAATTTGCACTATATACGTGAAATTTCATGCTCATTCCGAAAATGTATGATTTCTATAGGCCCAGATAAGTCAGATATAAGATTTAGCCGGAAAAGCGTGTTTAAGGTAGAAGATCCAATTTTATGAGATTTTTTATTTTTCATTTTTCGAATTTCAAATTTTTGTCCTCCAACGAATTTTGACGTGCTGATTCCGAATCTTTGAACGAAAATGTCGAAAACTCATCAGAAATATTTTTGGCGCCAAAAAAACCATTTGAAAACTGATTCAGAGCTGACCAACTCGAGAACGGTTAGAGACAGACCAATTCTGCGAACGCCAATCGATTCAGAATGACCAGATCAGTATATATTGTGAATATCGAGTAAATGGAAAAATTAAAAATTACTCGAAAAAAGTTGAAAGGGGGTTACCCCTAAAAATCATGAAAAATACTAAGTCGTCACATCGATTTGGAATTTGCACTATATACGTGAAATTTCATGCTCATTCCGAAAATGTATGATTTCTATAGGCTCAGATAAGTCAGATATAGGATTTAGCCGGAAAACAGTGTTTAAGGTAGAAGATCCAATTTTATGAGATTTTTTATTTTTCATTTTTCGAATTTCAAATTTTTGTCCTCCAACGAATTTTGACGTGCTGATTCCGAATCTTTGAACGAAAATGTCGAAAACTCATCAGAAATATTTTTGGCGCCAAAAAATCCATTTGAAAACTGATTCAGAGCTGACCAACTCGAGAACGGTTAGAGATAGACCAATTCTGCGAACGCCAATCGATTCAGAGTGGCCGAATTAGTATATACTGAGAATTTGAACGGAATAAATCGACGGACATAAAAGTCGAGTATATTATTTATTTACCATACATAATTTTTTGCACTTTTTTATTTTTAATTTTTTTAATTTCAAATATTTTTCTCTTACGTATATTGAAGTGCTGATTCCGAATCTTTGAACGAAAATGTCGAAAACTCATCAGAAATATTTTTGGCGCCAAAAAAACCATTTGAAAACTGATTCAGAGCTGACCAACTCGAGAACGGTTAGAGATAGAACAATTCTGCGAACGCCAATCGATTCAGAATGGCCGAATTAGTATATACTGAGAATTTTAACGGAAAAAATCGACGGACATAAAAGTCGAGTATATTATTTATTTACCATACATAATTTTTTGCACTTTTTTATTTTTAATTTTTTTAATTTCAAATATTTTTCCTCTAACGTATTTTGAAGTGCTGATTCCGAATCTTTGAACGAAAATGTCGAAAACTCATCAGAAATATTTTTGGCGCCAAAAAAACCATTTGAAAACTGATTCAGAGCTGACCAATTCGAGAACGGTTAGAGATAGAACAATTCTGCGAACGCCAATCGATTCAGAATGGCCGAATTAGTATATACTGAGAATTTGAACGGAAAAAATCGACGGACATAAAAGTCGAGTATATTATTTATTTACCATACATAATTTTTTGCACTTTTTTATTTTTAATTTTTTTAATTTCAAATATTTTTCCTCTAACGTATTTTGAAGTGCTGATTCCGAATCTTTGAACGAAAATGTCGAAAACTCATCAGAAATATTATTGGCGCCAAAAAAACCATTTGAAAACTGATTCAGAGCTGACCAACTCGAGAACGGTTAGAGACAGACCAATTCTGCGAACGCCAATCGATTCAGAATGGCCAGATCAGTATATATTGTGAATATCGAGTAAATGGAAAAATTAAAAATTACTCGAAAAAAGTTGAAAGGGGGTTACCCCTAAAAATCATGAAAAATACTAAGTCGTCACATCGATTTGGAATTTGCACTATATACGTGAAATTTCATGCTCATTCCGAAAATGTATGATTTCTATAGGCTCAGATAAGTCAGATATAAGATTTAGCCGGAAAAGCGTGTTTAAGGTAGAAGATCCAATTTTATGAGATTTTTTATTTTTCATTTTTCGAATTTCAAATTTTTGTCCTCCAACGAATTTTGACGTGCTGATTCCGAATCTTTGAACGAAAATGTCGAAAACTCATCAGAAATATTTTTGGCGCCAAAAAAACCATTTGAAAACTGATTCAGAGCTGACCAACTCGAGAACGGTTAGAGACAGACCAATTCTGCGAACGCCAATCGATTCAGAATGACCAGATCAGTATATATTGTGAATATCGAGTAAATGGAAAAATTAAAAATTACTCGAAAAAAGTTGAAAGGGGGTTACCCCTAAAAATCATGAAAAATACTAAGTCGTCACATCGATTTGGAATTTGCACTATATACGTGAAATTTCATGCTCATTCCGAAAATGTATGATTTCTATAGGCTCAGATAAGTCAGATATAGGATTTAGCCGGAAAAGAGTGTTTAAGGTAGAAGATCCAATTTTATGAGATTTTTTATTTTTCATTTTTCGAATTTCAAATTTTTGTCCTCCAACGAATTTTGACGTGCTGATTCCGAATCTTTGAACGAAAATGTCGAAAACTCATCAGAAATATTTTTGGCGCCAAAAAATCCATTTGAAAACTGATTCAGAGCTGACCAACTCGAGAACGGTTAGAGATAGACCAATTCTGCGAACGCCAATCGATTCAGAGTGGCCGAATTAGTATATACTGAGAATTTGAACGGAATAAATCGACGGACATAAAAGTCGAGTATATTATTTATTTACCATACATAATTTTTTGCACTTTTTTATTTTTAATTTTTTTAATTTCAAATATTTTTCTCTTACGTATATTGAAGTGCTGATTCCGAATCTTTGAACGAAAATGTCGAAAACTCATCAGAAATATTTTTGGCGCCAAAAAAACCATTTGAAAACTGATTCAGAGCTGACCAACTCGAGAACGGTTAGAGATAGAACAATTCTGCGAACGCCAATCGATTCAGAATGGCCGAATTAGTATATACTGAGAATTTGAACGGAAAAAATCGACGGACATAAAAGTCGAGTATATTATTTATTTACCATACATAATTTTTTGCACTTTTTTATTTTTAATTTTTTTAATTTCAAATATTTTTCCTCTAACGTATTTTGAAGTGCTGATTCCGAATCTTTGAACGAAAATGTCGAAAACTCATCAGAAATATTTTTGGCGCCAAAAAAACCATTTGAAAACTGATTCAGAGCTGACCAATTCGAGAACGGTTAGAGATAGAACAATTCTGCGAACGCCAATCGATTCAGAATGGCCGAATTAGTATATACTGAGAATTTGAACGGAAAAAATCGACGGACATAAAAGTCGAGTATATTATTTATTTACCATACATAATTTTTTGCACTTTTTTATTTTTAATTTTTTTAATTTCAAATATTTTTCCTCTAACGTATTTTGAAGTGCTGATTCCGAATCTTTGAACGAAAATGTCGAAAACTCATCAGAAATATTATTGGCGCCAAAAAAACCATTTGAAAACTGATTCAGAGCTGACCAACTCGAGAACGGTTAGAGACAGACCAATTCTGCGAACGCCAATCGATTCAGAATGGCCAGATCAGTATATATTGTGAATATCGAGTAAATGGAAAAATTAAAAATTACTCGAAAAAAGTTGAAAGGGGGTTACCCCTAAAAATCATGAAAAATACTAAGTCGTCACATCGATTTGGAATTTGCACTATATACGTGAAATTTCATGCTCATTCCGAAAATGTATGATTTCTATAGGCTCAGATAAGTCAGATATAAGATTTAGCCGGAAAAGCGTGTTTAAGGTAGAAGATCCAATTTTATGAGATTTTTTATTTTTCATTTTTCGAATTTCAAATTTTTGTCCTCCAACGAATTTTGACGTGCTGATTCCGAATCTTTGAACGAAAATGTCGAAAACTCATCAGAAATATTTTTGGCGCCAAAAAAACCATTTGAAAACTGATTCAGAGCTGACCAACTCGAGAACGGTTAGAGACAGACCAATTCTGCGAACGCCAATCGATTCAGAATGACCAGATCAGTATATATTGTGAATATCGAGTAAATGGAAAAATTAAAAATTACTCGAAAAAAGTTGAAAGGGGGTTACCCCTAAAAATCATGAAAAATACTAAGTCGTCACATCGATTTGGAATTTGCACTATATACGTGAAATTTCATGCTCATTCCGAAAATGTATGATTTCTATAGGCTCAGATAAGTCAGATATAGGATTTAGCCGGAAAAGAGTGTTTAAGGTAGAAGATCCAATTTTATGAGATTTTTTATTTTTCATTTTTCGAATTTCAAATTTTTGTCCTCCAACGAATTTTGACGTGCTGATTCCGAATCTTTGAACGAAAATGTCGAGAACTCATCAGAAATATTTTTGGCGCCAAAAAATCCATTTGAAAACTGATTCAGAGCTGACCAACTCGAGAACGGTTAGAGACAGACCAATTCTGCGAACGCCAATCGATTCAGAATGGCCAGATCAGTATATATTGTGAATATCGAGTAAATGGAAAAATTAAAAATTACTCGAAAAAAGTTGAAAGGGGGTTACCCCTAAAAATCATGAAAAATACTAAGTCGTCACATCGATTTGGAATTTGCACTATATACGTGAAATTTCATGCTCATTCCGAAAATGTATGATTTCTATAGGCTCAGATAAGTCAGATATAAGATTTAGCCGGAAAAGAGTGTTTAAGGTAGAAGATCCAATTTTATGAGATTTTTTATTTTTCATTTTTCGAATTTCAAATTTTTGTCCTCCAACGAATTTTGACGTGCTGATTCCGAATCTTTGAACGAAAATGTCGAAAACTCATCAGAAATATTTTTGGCGCCAAAAAAACCATTTGAAAACTGATTCAGAGCTGACCAACTCGAGAACGGTTAGAGACAGACCAATTCTGCGAACGCCAATCGATTCAGAGTGGCCGAATTCGTATATACTAATTTGAACGGAAAAAATCGACGGACATAAAAGTCGAGTATATTATTTATTTACCATACATCATTTTTTGCACTTTTTTATTTTTCATTTTTTTAATTTAAAATATTTTTTCTCCAACGTATTTTGAAGTGCTGATTCCGAATCTTTGAACGAAAATGTCGAAAACTCATCAGAAATATTTTTGGCGCCAAAAAAACCATTTGAAAACTGATTCAGAGCTGACCAACTCGAGAACGGTTGACAGACCAATTCTGCGAACGCCAATCGATTCAGAATGGCCAGATCAGTATATATTGTGAATATCGAGTAAATGGAAAAATTTAAAATTACTCGAAAAAAGTTGAAAGGGGGTTACCCCTAAAAATCATGAAAAATACTAAGTCGTCACATCGATTTGGAATTTGCACTATATACGTGAAATTTCATGCTCATTCCGAAAATGTATGATTTCTATAGGCTCAGATAAGTCAGATATAGGATTTAGCCGGAAAACAGTGTTTAAGGTAGAAGATCCAATTTTATGAGATTTTTTATTTTTCATTTTTCGAATTTCAAATTTTTGTCCTCCAACGAATTTTGACGTGCTGATTCCGAATCTTTGAACGAAAATGTCGAAAACTCATCAGAAATATTTTTGGCGCCAAAAAATCCATTTGAAAACTGATTCAGAGCTGACCAACTCGAGAACGGTTAGAGATAGACCAATTCTGCGAACGCCAATCGATTCAGAGTGGCCGAATTAGTATATACTGAGAATTTGAACGGAATAAATCGACGGACATAAAAGTCGAGTATATTATTTATTTACCATACATAATTTTTTGCACTTTTTTATTTTTAATTTTTTTAATTTCAAATATTTTTCTCTTACGTATATTGAAGTGCTGATTCCGAATCTTTGAACGAAAATGTCGAAAACTCATCAGAAATATTTTTGGCGCCAAAAAAACCATTTGAAAACTGATTCAGAGCTGACCAACTCGAGAACGGTTAGAGATAGAACAATTCTGCGAACGCCAATCGATTCAGAATGGCCGAATTAGTATATACTGAGAATTTGAACGGAAAAAATCGACGGACATAAAAGTCGAGTATATTATTTATTTACCATACATAATTTTTTGCACTTTTTTATTTTTAATTTTTTTAATTTCAAATATTTTTCCTCTAACGTATTTTGAAGTGCTGATTCCGAATCTTTGAACGAAAATGTCGAAAACTCATCAGAAATATTTTTGGCGCCAAAAAAACCATTTGAAAACTGATTCAGAGCTGACCAACTCGAGAACGGTTAGAGATAGAACAATTCTGCGAACGCCAATCGATTCAGAATGGCCGAATTAGTATATACTGAGAATTTGAACGGAAAAAATCGACGGACATAAAAGTCGAGTATATTATTTATTTACCATACATAATTTTTTGCACTTTTTTATTTTTAATTTTTTTAATTTCAAATATTTTTCCTCTAACGTATTTTGAAGTGCTGATTCCGAATCTTTGAACGAAAATGTCGAAAACTCATCAGAAATATTTTTGGCGCCAAAAAAACCATTTGAAAACTGATTCAGAGCTGACCAATTCGAGAACGGTTAGAGATAGAACAATTCTGCGAACGCCAATCGATTCAGAATGGCCGAATTAGTATATACTGAGAATTTGAACGGAAAAAATCGACGGACATAAAAGTCGAGTATATTATTTATTTACCATACATAATTTTTTGCACTTTTTTATTTTTAATTTTTTTAATTTCAAATATTTTTCCTCTAACGTATTTTGAAGTGCTGATTCCGAATCTTTGAACGAAAATGTCGAAAACTCATCAGAAATATTATTGGCGCCAAAAAAACCATTTGAAAACTGATTCAGAGCTGACCAACTCGAGAACGGTTAGAGACAGACCAATTCTGCGAACGCCAATCGATTCAGAATGGCCAGATCAGTATATATTGTGAATATCGAGTAAATGGAAAAATTAAAAATTACTCGAAAAAAGTTGAAAGGGGGTTACCCCTAAAAATCATGAAAAATACTAAGTCGTCACATCGATTTGGAATTTGCACTATATACGTGAAATTTCATGCTCATTCCGAAAATGTATGATTTCTATAGGCTCAGATAAGTCAGATATAAGATTTAGCCGGAAAAGCGTGTTTAAGGTAGAAGATCCAATTTTATGAGATTTTTTATTTTTCATTTTTCGAATTTCAAATTTTTGTCCTCCAACGAATTTTGACGTGCTGATTCCGAATCTTTGAACGAAAATGTCGAAAACTCATCAGAAATATTTTTGGCGCCAAAAAAACCATTTGAAAACTGATTCAGAGCTGACCAACTCGAGAACGGTTAGAGACAGACCAATTCTGCGAACGCCAATCGATTCAGAATGGCCGAATTAGTATATACTGAGAATTTGAACGGAAAAAATCGACGGACATAAAAGTCGAGTATATTATTTATTTACCATACATAATTTTTTGCACTTTTTTATTTTTAATTTTTTTAATTTCAAATATTTTTCCTCTAACGTATTTTGAAGTGCTGATTCCGAATCTTTGAACGAAAATGTCGAAAACTCATCAGAAATATTTTTGGCGCCAAAAAAACCATTTGAAAACTGATTCAGAGCTGACCAACTCGAGAACGGTTAGAGACAGACCAATTCTGCGAACGCCAATCGATTCAGAATGGCCAGATCAGTATATATTGTGAATATCGAGTAAATGGAAAAATTAAAAATTACTCGAAAAAAGTTGAAAGGGGGTTACCCCTAAAAATCATGAAAAATACTAAGTCGTCACATCGATTTGGAATTTGCACTATATACGTGAAATTTCATGCTCATTCCGAAAATGTATGATTTCTATAGGCTCAGATAAGTCAGATATAAGATTTAGCCGGAAAAGCGTGTTTAAGGTAGAAGATCCAATTTTATGAGATTTTTTATTTTTCATTTTTCGAATTTCAAATTTTTGTCCTCCAACGAATTTTGACGTGCTGATTCCGAATCTTTGAACGAAAATGTCGAAAACTCATCAGAAATATTTTTGGCGCCAAAAAAACCATTTGAAAACTGATTCAGAGCTGACCAACTCGAGAACGGTTAGAGACAGACCAATTCTGCGAACGCCAATCGATTCAGAATGGCCAGATCAGTATATATTGTGAATATCGAGTAAATGGAAAAATTAAAAATTACTCGAAAAAAGTTGAAAGGGGGTTACCCCTAAAAATCATGAAAAATACTAAGTCGTCACATCGATTTGGAATTTGCACTATATACGTGAAATTTCATGCTCATTCCGAAAATGTATGATTTCTATAGGCTCAGATAAGTCAGATATAAGATTTAGCCGGAAAAGAGTGTTTAAGGTAGAAGATCCAATTTTATGAGATTTTTTATTTTTCATTTTTCGAATTTCAAATTTTTGTCCTCCAACGAATTTTGACGTGCTGATTCCGAATCTTTGAACGAAAATGTCGAAAACTCATCAGAAATATTTTTGGCGCCAAAAAAACCATTTGAAAACTGATTCAGAGCTGACCAACTCGAGAACGGTTAGAGACAGACCAATTCTGCGAACGCCAATCGATTCAGAATGGCCAGATCAGTATATATTGTGAATATCGAGTAAATGGAAAAATTAAAAATTACTCGAAAAAAGTTGAAAGGGGGTTACCCCTAAAAATCATGAAAAATACTAAGTCGTCACATCGATTTGGAATTTGCACTATATACGTGAAATTTCATGCTCATTCCGAAAATGTATGATTTCTATAGGCTCAGATAAGTCAGATATAAGATTTAGCCGGAAAAGAGTGTTTAAGGTAGAAGATCCAATTTTATGAGATTTTTTATTTTTCATTTTTCGAATTTCAAATTTTTGTCCTCCAACGAATTTTGACGTGCTGATTCCGAATCTTTGAACGAAAATGTCGAAAACTCATCAGAAATATTTTTGGCGCCAAAAAAACCATTTGAAAACTGATTCAGAGCTGACCAACTCGAGAACGGTTAGAGACAGACCAATTCTGCGAACGCCAATCGATTCAGAGTGGCCGAATTCGTATATACTAATTTGAACGGAAAAAATCGACGGACATAAAAGTCGAGTATATTATTTATTTACCATACATCATTTTTTGCACTTTTTTATTTTTCATTTTTTTAATTTAAAATATTTTTTCTCCAACGTATTTTGAAGTGCTGATTCCGAATCTTTGAACGAAAATGTCGAAAACTCATCAGAAATATTTTTGGCGCCAAAAAAACCATTTGAAAACTGATTCAGAGCTGACCAACTCGAGAACGGTTGACAGACCAATTCTGCGAACGCCAATCGATTCAGAATGGCCAGATCAGTATATATTGTGAATATCGAGTAAATGGAAAAATTTAAAATTACTCGAAAAAAGTTGAAAGGGGGTTACCCCTAAAAATCATGAAAAATACTAAGTCGTCACATCGATTTGGAATTTGCACTATATACGTGAAATTTCATGCTCATTCCGAAAATGTATGATTTCTATAGGCTCAGATAAGTCAGATATAAGATTTAGCCGGAAAAGAGTGTTTAAGGTAGAAGATCCAATTTTATGAGATTTTTTATTTTTCATTTTTCGAATTTCAAATTTTTGTCCTCCAACGAATTTTGACGTGCTGATTCCGAATCTTTGAACGAAAATGTCGAAAACTCATCAGAAATATTTTTGGCGCCAAAAAATCCATTTGAAAACTGATTCAGAGCTGACCAACTCGAGAACGGTTAGAGATAGACCAATTCTGCGAACGCCAATCGATTCAGAATGGCCAGATCAGTATATATTGTGAATATCGAGTAAATGGAAAAATTAAAAATTACTCGAAAAAAGTTGAAAGGGGGTTACCCCTAAAAATCATGAAAAATACTAAGTCGTCACATCGATTTGGAATTTGCACTATATACGTGAAATTTCATGCTCATTCCGAAAATGTATGATTTCTATAGGCTCAGATAAGTCAGATATAAGATTTAGCCGGAAAAGAGTGTTTAAGGTAGAAGATCCAATTTTATGAGATTTTTTATTTTTCATTTTTCGAATTTCAAATTTTTGTCCTCCAACGAATTTTGACGTGCTGATTCCGAATCTTTGAACGAAAATGTCGAAAACTCATCAGAAATATTTTTGGCGCCAAAAAAACCATTTGAAAACTGATTCAGAGCTGACCAACTCGAGAACGGTTAGAGACAGACCAATTCTGCGAACGCCAATCGATTCAGAGTGGCCGAATTCGTATATACTAATTTGAACGGAAAAAATCGACGGACATAAAAGTCGAGTATATTATTTATTTACCATACATCATTTTTTGCACTTTTTTATTTTTCATTTTTTTAATTTAAAATATTTTTTCTCCAACGTATTTTGAAGTGCTGATTCCGAATCTTTGAACGAAAATGTCGAAAACTCATCAGAAATATTTTTGGCGCCAAAAAAACCATTTGAAAACTGATTCAGAGCTGACCAACTCGAGAACGGTTGACAGACCAATTCTGCGAACGCCAATCGATTCAGAATGGCCAGATCAGTATATATTGTGAATATCGAGTAAATGGAAAAATTTAAAATTACTCGAAAAAAGTTGAAAGGGGGTTACCCCTAAAAATCATGAAAAATACTAAGTCGTCACATCGATTTGGAATTTGCACTATATACGTGAAATTTCATGCTCATTCCGAAAATGTATGATTTCTATAGGCTCAGATAAGTCAGATATAGGATTTAGCCAGAAAACAGTGTTTAAGGTAGAAGATCCAATTTTATGAGATTTTTTATTTTTCATTTTTCGAATTTCAAATTTTTGTCCTCCAACGAATTTTGACGTGCTGATTCCGAATCTTTGAACGAAAATGTCGAAAACTCATCAGAAATATTTTTGGCGCCAAAAAATCCATTTGAAAACTGATTCAGAGCTGACCAACTCGAGAACGGTTAGAGATAGACCAATTCTGCGAACGCCAATCGATTCAGAGTGGCCGAATTAGTATATACTGAGAATTTGAACGGAATAAATCGACGGACATAAAAGTCGAGTATATTATTTATTTACCATACATAATTTTTTGCACTTTTTTATTTTTAATTTTTTTAATTTCAAATATTTTTCTCTTACGTATATTGAAGTGCTGATTCCGAATCTTTGAACGAAAATGTCGAAAACTCATCAGAAATATTTTTGGCGCCAAAAAAACCATTTGAAAACTGATTCAGAGCTGACCAACTCGAGAACGGTTAGAGATAGAACAATTCTGCGAACGCCAATCGATTCAGAATGGCCGAATTAGTATATACTGAGAATTTGAACGGAAAAAATCGACGAACATAAAAGTCGAGTATATTATTTATTTACCATACATAATTTTTTGCACTTTTTTATTTTTAATTTTTTTAATTTCAAATATTTTTCCTCTAACGTATTTTGAAGTGCTGATTCCGAATCTTTGAACGAAAATGTCGAAAACTCATCAGAAATATTTTTGGCGCCAAAAAAACCATTTGAAAACTGATTCAGAGCTGACCAATTCGAGAACGGTTAGAGATAGAACAATTCTGCGAACGCCAATCGATTCAGAATGGCCGAATTAGTATATACTGAGAATTTGAACGGAAAAAATCGACGGACATAAAAGTCGAGTATATTATTTATTTACCATACATAATTTTTTGCACTTTTTTATTTTTAATTTTTTTAATTTCAAATATTTTTCCTCTAACGTATTTTGAAGTGCTGATTCCGAATCTTTGAACGAAAATGTCGAAAACTCATCAGAAATATTTTTGGCGCCAAAAAAACCATTTGGAAACTGATTCAGAGCTGACCAATTCGAGAACGGTTAGAGATAGAACAATTCTGCGAACGCCAATCGATTCAGAATGGCCGAATTAGTATATACTGAGAATTTGAACGGAAAAAATCGACGGACATAAAAGTCGAGTATATTATTTATTTACCATACATAATTTTTTGCACTTTTTTATTTTTAATTTTTTTAATTTCAAATATTTTTCCTCTAACGTATTTTGAAGTGCTGATTCCGAATCTTTGAACGAAAATGTCGAAAACTCATCAGAAATATTTTTGGCGCCAAAAAAACCATTTGAAAACTGATTCAGAGCTGACCAACTCGAGAACGGTTAGAGACAGACCAATTCTGCGAACGCCAATCGATTCAGAATGGTCAGATCAGTATATATTGTGAATATCGAGTAAATGGAAAAATTAAAAATTACTCGAAAAAAGTTGAAAGGGGGTTACCCCTAAAAATCATGAAAAATACTAAGTCGTCACATCGATTTGGAATTTGCACTATATATGTGAAATTTCATGCTCATTCCGAAAATATATGATTTCTATAGGCTCAGATAAGTCAGATATAAGATTTAGCCGGAAAAGCGTGTTTAAGGTAGAAGATCCAATTTTATGAGATTTTTTATTTTTCATTTTTCGAATTTCAAATTTTTGTCCTCCAACGAATTTTGACGTGCTGATTCCGAATCTTTGAACGAAAATGTCGAAAACTCATCAGAAATATTTTTGGCGCCAAAAAAACCATTTGAAAACTGATTCAGAGCTGACCAACTCGAGAACGGTTAGAGACAGACCAATTCTGCGAACGCCAATCGATTCAGAATGGCCAGATCAGTATATATTGTGAATATCGAGTAAATGGAAAAATTAAAAATTACTCGAAAAAAGTTGAAAGGGGGTTACCCCTAAAAATCATGAAAAATACTTAGTCGTCACATCGATTTGGAATTTGCACTATATACGTGAAATTTCATGCTCATTCCGAAAATGTATGATTTCTATAGGCTCAGATAAGTCAGATATAAGATTTAGCCGGAAAAGAGTGTTTAAGGTAGAAGATCCAATTTTATGAGATTTTTTATTTTTCATTTTTCGAATTTCAAATTTTTGTCCTCCAACTAATTTTGACGTGCTGATTCCGAATCTTTGAACGAAAATGTCGAAAACTCATCAGAAATATTTTTGGCGCCAAAAAAACCATTTGAAAACTGATTCAGAGCTGACCAACTCGAGAACGGTTAGAGACAGACCAATTCTGCGAACGCCAATCGATTCAGAGTGGCCGAATTAGTATATACTAATTTGAACGGAAAAAATCGACGGACATAAAAGTCGAGTATATTATTTATTTACCATACATAATTTTTTGCACTTTTTTATTTTTAATTTTTTTAATTTCAAATATTTTTCCTCTAACGTATTTTGAAGTGCTGATTCCGAATCTTTGAACGAAAATGTCGAAAACTCATCAGAAATATTTTTGGCGCCAAAAAATCCATTTGAAAACTGATTCAGAGCTGACCAACTCGAGAACGGTTAGAGATAGACCAATTCTGCGAACGCCAATCGATTCAGAGTGGCCGAATTAGTATATACTGAGAATTTGAACGGAATAAATCGACGGACATAAAAGTCGAGTATATTATTTATTTACCATACATAATTTTTTGCACTTTTTTATTTTTAATTTTTTTAATTTCAAATATTTTTCTCTTACGTATATTGAAGTGCTGATTCCGAATCTTTGAACGAAAATGTCGAAAACTCATCAGAAATATTTTTGGCGCCAAAAAAACCATTTGAAAACTGATTCAGAGCTGACCAACTCGAGAACGGTTAGAGATAGAACAATTCTGCGAACGCCAATCGATTCAGAATGGCCGAATTAGTATATACTGAGAATTTGAACGGAAAAATCGACGGACATAAAAGTCGAGTATATTATTTATTTACCATACATAATTTTTTGCACTTTTTTATTTTTAATTTTTTTAATTTCAAATATTTTTCCTCTAACGTATTTTGAAGTGCTGATTCCGAATCTTTGAACGAAAATGTCGAAAACTCATCAGAAATATTTTTGGCGCCAAAAAAACCATTTGAAAACTGATTCAGAGCTGACCAATTCGAGAACGGTTAGAGATAGAACAATTCTGCGAACGCCAATCGATTCAGAATGGCCGAATTAGTATATACTGAGAATTTGAACGGAAAAAATCGACGGACATAAAAGTCGAGTATATTATTTATTTACCATACATAATTTTTTGCACTTTTTTATTTTTAATTTTTTTAATTTCAAATATTTTTCCTCTAACGTATTTTGAAGTGCTGATTCCGAATCTTTGAACGAAAATGTCGAAAACTCATCAGAAATATTTTTGGCGCCAAAAAAACCATTTGAAAACTGATTCAGAGCTGACCAACTCGAGAACGGTTAGAGACAGACCAATTCTGCGAACGCCAATCGATTCAGAATGGCCAGATCAGTATATATTGTGAATATCGAGTAAATGGAAAAATTAAAAATTACTCGAAAAAAGTTGAAAGGGGGTTACCCCTAAAAATCATGAAAAATACTAAGTCGTCACATCGATTTGGAATTTGCACTATATACGTGAAATTTCATGCTCATTCCGAAAATGTATGATTTCTATAGGCTCAGATAAGTCAGATATAAGATTTAGCCGGAAAAGCGTGTTTAAGGTAGAAGATCCAATTTTATGAGATTTTTTATTTTTCATTTTTCGAATTTCAAATTTTTGTCCTCCAACGAATTTTGACGTGCTGATTCCGAATCTTTGAACGAAAATGTCGAAAACTCATCAGAAATATTTTTGGCGCCAAAAAAACCATTTGAAAACTGATTCAGAGCTGACCAACTCGAGAACGGTTAGAGACAGACCAATTCTGCGAACGCCAATCGATTCAGAATGACCAGATCAGTATATATTGTGAATATCGAGTAAATGGAAAAATTAAAAATTACTCGAAAAAAGTTGAAAGGGGGTTACCCCTAAAAATCATGAAAAATACTAAGTCGTCACATCGATTTGGAATTTGCACTATATACGTGAAATTTCATGCTCATTCCGAAAATGTATGATTTCTATAGGCTCAGATAAGTCAGATATAGGATTTAGCCGGAAAACAGTGTTTAAGGTAAAAGATCCAATTTTATGAGATTTTTTATTTTTCATTTTTCGAATTTCAAATTTTTGTCCTCCAACGAATTTTGACGTGCTGATTCCGAATCTTTGAACGAAAATGTCGAAAACTCATCAGAAATATTTTTGGCGCCAAAAAATCCATTTGAAAACTGATTCAGAGCTGACCAACTCGAGAACGGTTAGAGATAGACCAATTCTGCGAACGCCAATCGATTCAGAGTGGCCGAATTAGTATATACTGAGAATTTGAACGGAATAAATCGACGGACATAAAAGTCGAGTATATTATTTATTTACCATACATAATTTTTTGCACTTTTTTATTTTTAATTTTTTTAATTTCAAATATTTTTCTCTTACGTATATTGAAGTGCTGATTCCGAATCTTTGAACGAAAATGTCGAAAACTCATCAGAAATATTTTTGGCGCCAAAAAAACCATTTGAAAACTGATTCAGAGCTGACCAACTCGAGAACGGTTAGAGATAGAACAATTCTGCGAACGCCAATCGATTCAGAATGGCCGAATTAGTATATACTGAGAATTTTAACGGAAAAAATCGACGGACATAAAAGTCGAGTATATTATTTATTTACCATACATAATTTTTTGCACTTTTTTATTTTTAATTTTTTTAATTTCAAATATTTTTCCTCTAACGTATTTTGAAGTGCTGATTCCGAATCTTTGAACGAAAATGTCGAAAACTCATCAGAAATATTTTTGGCGCCAAAAAAACCATTTGAAAACTGATTCAGAGCTGACCAATTCGAGAACGGTTAGAGATAGAACAATTCTGCGAACCCCAATCGATTCAGAATGGCCGAATTAGTATATACTGAGAATTTGAACGGAAAAAATCGACGGACATAAAAGTCGAGTATATTATTTATTTACCATACATAATTTTTTGCACTTTTTTATTTTTAATTTTTTTAATTTCAAATATTTTTCCTCTAACGTATTTTGAAGTGCTGATTCCGAATCTTTGAACGAAAATGTCGAAAACTCATCAGAAATATTTTTGGCGCCAAAAAAACCATTTGGAAACTGATTCAGAGCTGACCAATTCGAGAACGGTTAGAGATAGAACAATTCTGCGAACGCCAATCGATTCAGAATGGCCGAATTAGTATATACTGAGAATTTGAACGGAAAAAATCGACGGACATAAAAGTCGAGTATATTATTTATTTACCATACATAATTTTTTGCACTTTTTTATTTTTAATTTTTTTAATTTCAAATATTTTTCCTCTAACGTATTTTGAAGTGCTGATTCCGAATCTTTGAACGAAAATGTCGAAAACTCATCAGAAATATTTTTGGCGCCAAAAAAACCATTTGAAAACTGATTCAGAGCTGACCAACTCGAGAACGGTTAGAGACAGACCAATTCTGCGAACGCCAATCGATTCAGAATGGCCAGATCAGTATATATTGTGAATATCGAGTAAATGGAAAAATTAAAAATTACTCGAAAAAAGTTGAAAGGGGGTTACCCCTAAAAATCATGAAAAATACTTAGTCGTCACATCGATTTGGAATTTGCACTATATACGTGAAATTTCATGCTCATTCCGAAAATGTATGATTTCTATAGGCTCAGATAAGTCAGATATAAGATTTAGCCGGAAAAGAGTGTTTAAAGTAGAAGATCCAATTTTATGAGATTTTTTATTTTTCATTTTTCGAATTTCAAATTTTTGTCCTCCAACTAATTTTGACGTGCTGATTCCGAATCTTTGAACGAAAATGTCGAAAACTCATCAGAAATATTTTTGGCGCCAAAAAAACCATTTGAAAACTGATTCAGAGCTGACCAACTCGAGAACGGTTAGAGACAGACCAATTCTGCGAACGCCAATCGATTCAGAGTGGCCGAATTAGTATATACTAATTTGAACGGAAAAAATCGACGGACATAAAAGTCGAGTATATTATTTATTTACCATACATAATTTTTTGCACTTTTTTATTTTTAATTTTTTTAATTTCAAATATTTTTCCTCTAACGTATTTTGAAGTGCTGATTCCGAATCTTTGAACGAAAATGTCGAAAACTCATCAGAAATATTTTTGGCGCCAAAAAATCCATTTGAAAACTGATTCAGAGCTGACCAACTCGAGAACGGTTAGAGATAGACCAATTCTGCGAACGCCAATCGATTCAGAGTGGCCGAATTAGTATATACTGAGAATTTGAACGGAATAAATCGACGGACATAAAAGTCGAGTATATTAATTATTTACCATACATAATTTTTTGCACTTTTTTATTTTTATTTTTTTTAATTTCAAATATTTTTCTCTTACGTATATTGAAGTGCTGATTCCGAATCTTTGAACGAAAATGTCGAAAACTCATCAGAAATATTTTTGGCGCCAAAAAAACCATTTGAAAACTGATTCAGAGCTGACCAACTCGAGAACGGTTAGAGATAGAACAATTCTGCGAACGCCAATCGATTCAGAATGGCCGAATTAGTATATACTGAGAATTTGAACGGAAAAAATCGACGGACATAAAAGTCGAGTATATTATTTATTTACCATACATAATTTTTTGCACTTTTTTATTTTTAATTTTTTTAATTTCAAATATTTTTCCTCTAACGTATTTTGAAGTGCTGATTCCGAATCTTTGAACGAAAATGTCGAAAACTCATCAGAAATATTTTTGGCGCCAAAAAAACCATTTGAAAACTGATTCAGAGCTGACCAATTCGAGAACGGTTAGAGATAGAACAATTCTGCGAACGCCAATCGATTCAGAATGGCCGAATTAGTATATACTGAGAATTTGAACGGAAAAAATCGACGGACATAAAAGTCGAGTATATTATTTATTTACCATACATAATTTTTTGCACTTTTTTATTTTTAATTTTTTTAATTTCAAATATTTTTCCTCTAACGTATTTTGAAGTGCTGATTCCGAATCTTTGAACGAAAATGTCGAAAACTCATCAGAAATATTTTTGGCGCCAAAAAAACCATTTGAAAACTGATTCAGAGCTGACCAACTCGAGAACGGTTAGAGACAGACCAATTCTGCGAACGCCAATCGATTCAGAATGGCCAGATCAGTATATATTGTGAATATCGAGTAAATGGAAAAATTAAAAATTACTCGAAAAAAGTTGAAAGGGGGTTACCCCTAAAAATCATGAAAAATACTAAGTCGTCACATCGATTTGGAATTTGCACTATAAGTATACGTGAAATTTTATGCTCATTCCGAAAATGTATGATTTCTATAGGCTCAGATAAGTCAGATATAAGATTTAGCCGGAAAAGCGTGTTTAAGGTAGAAGATCCAATTTTATGAGATTTTTTATTTTTCATTTTTCGAATTTCAAATTTTTGTCCTCCAACGAATTTTGACGTGCTGATTCCGAATCTTTGAACGAAAATGTCGAAAACTCATCAGAAATATTTTTGGCGCCAAAAAAACCATTTGAAAACTGATTCAGAGCTGACCACCCCTGAACGGTTAGAGACAGACCAATTCTGCGAACGCCAATCGATTCAGAATGACCAGATCAGTATATATTGTGAATATCGAGTAAATGGAAAAATTAAAAATTACTCGAAAAAAGTTGAAAGGGGGTTATCCCTAAAAATCATGAAAAATACTAAGTCGTCACATCGATTTGGAATTTGCACTATATACGTGAAATTTCATGCTCATTCCGAAAATGTATGATTTCTATAGGCTCAGATAAGTCAGATATAGGATTTAGCCGGAAAAGAGTGTTTAAGGTAGAAGATCCAATTTTATGAGATTTTTTATTTTTCATTTTTCGAATTTCAAATTTTTGTCCTCCAACGAATTTTGACGTGCTGATTCCGAATCTTTGAACGAAAATGTCGAAAACTCATCAGAAATATTTTTGGCGCCAAAAAATCCATTTGAAAACTGATTCAGAGCTGACCAACTCGAGAACGGTTAGAGATAGACCAATTCTGCGAACGCCAATCGATTCAGAGTGGCCGAATTAGTATATACTGAGAATTTGAACGGAATAAATCGACGGACATAAAAGTCGAGTATATTATTTATTTACCATACATAATTTTTTGCACTTTTTTATTTTTAATTTTTTTAATTTCAAATATTTTTCTCTTACGTATATTGAAGTGCTGATTCCGAATCTTTGAACGAAAATGTCGAAAACTCATCAGAAATATTTTTGGCGCCAAAAAAACCATTTGAAAACTGATTCAGAGCTGACCAACTCGAGAACGGTTAGAGATAGAACAATTCTGCGAACGCCAATCGATTCAGAATGGCCGAATTAGTATATACTGAGAATTTTAACGGAAAAAATCGACGGACATAAAAGTCGAGTATATTATTTATTTACCATACATAATTTTTTGCACTTTTTTATTTTTAATTTTTTTAATTTCAAATATTTTTCCTCTAACGTATTTTGAAGTGCTGATTCCGAATCTTTGAACGAAAATGTCGAAAACTCATCAGAAATATTTTTGGCGCCAAAAAAACCATTTGAAAACTGATTCAGAGCTGACCAATTCGAGAACGGTTAGAGATAGAACAATTCTGCGAACGCCAATCGATTCAGAATGGCCGAATTAGTATATACTGAGAATTTGAACGGAAAAAATCGACGGACATAAAAGTCGAGTATATTATTTATTTACCATACATAATTTTTTGCACTTTTTTATTTTTAATTTTTTTAATTTCAAATATTTTTCCTCTAACGTATTTTGAAGTGCTGATTCCGAATCTTTGAACGAAAATGTCGAAAACTCATCAGAAATATTATTGGCGCCAAAAAAACCATTTGAAAACTGATTCAGAGCTGACCAACTCGAGAACGGTTAGAGACAGACCAATTCTGCGAACGCCAATCGATTCAGAATGGCCAGATCAGTATATATTGTGAATATCGAGTAAATGGAAAAATTAAAAATTACTCGAAAAAAGTTGAAAGGGGGTTACCCCTAAAAATCATGAAAAATACTAAGTCGTCACATCGATTTGGAATTTGCACTATATACGTGAAATTTCATGCTCATTCCGAAAATGTATGATTTCTATAGGCTCAGATAAGTCAGATATAAGATTTAGCCGGAAAAGCGTGTTTAAGGTAGAAGATCCAATTTTATGAGATTTTTTATTTTTCATTTTTCGAATTTCAAATTTTTGTCCTCCAACGAATTTTGACGTGCTGATTCCGAATCTTTGAACGAAAATGTCGAAAACTCATCAGAAATATTTTTGGCGCCAAAAAAACCATTTGAAAACTGATTCAGAGCTGACCAACTCGAGAACGGTTAGAGACAGACCAATTCTGCGAACGCCAATCGATTCAGAATGACCAGATCAGTATATATTGTGAATATCGAGTAAATGGAAAAATTAAAAATTACTCGAAAAAAGTTGAAAGGGGGTTACCCCTAAAAATCATGAAAAATACTAAGTCGTCACATCGATTTGGAATTTGCACTATATACGTGAAATTTCATGCTCATTCCGAAAATGTATGATTTCTATAGGCTCAGATAAGTCAGATATAGGATTTAGCCGGAAAAGAGTGTTTAAGGTAGAAGATCCAATTTTATGAGATTTTTTATTTTTCATTTTTCGAATTTCAAATTTTTGTCCTCCAACGAATTTTGACGTGCTGATTCCGAATCTTTGAACGAAAATGTCGAAAACTCATCAGAAATATTTTTGGCGCCAAAAAAACCATTTGAAAACTGATTCAGAGCTGACCAACTCGAGAACGGTTAGAGACAGACCAATTCTGCGAACGCCAATCGATTCAGAATGGCCAGATCAGTATATATTGTGAATATCGAGTAAATGGAAAAATTAAAAATTACTCGAAAAAAGTTGAAAGGGGGTTACCCCTAAAAATCATGAAAAATACTAAGTCGTCACATCGATTTGGAATTTGCACTATATACGTGAAATTTCATGCTCATTCCGAAAATGTATGATTTCTATAGGCTCAGATAAGTCAGATATAAGATTTAGCCGGAAAAGAGTGTTTAAGGTAGAAGATCCAATTTTATGAGATTTTTTATTTTTCATTTTTCGAATTTCAAATTTTTGTCCTCCAACGAATTTTGACGTGCTGATTCCGAATCTTTGAACGAAAATGTCGAAAACTCATCAGAAATATTTTTGGCGCCAAAAAAACCATTTGAAAACTGATTCAGAGCTGACCAACTCGAGAACGGTTAGAGACAGACCAATTCTGCGAACGCCAATCGATTCAGAATGGCCAGATCAGTATATATTGTGAATATCGAGTAAATGGAAAAATTAAAAATTACTCGAAAAAAGTTGAAAGGGGGTTACCCCTAAAAATCATGAAAAATACTAAGTCGTCACATCGATTTGGAATTTGCACTATATACGTGAAATTTCATGCTCATTCCGAAAATGTATGATTTCTATAGGCTCAGATAAGTCAGATATAAGATTTAGCCGGAAAAGAGTGTTTAAGGTAGAAGATCCAATTTTATGAGATTTTTTATTTTTCATTTTTCGAATTTCAAATTTTTGTCCTCCAACTAATTTTGACGTGCTGAGTCCGAATCTTTGAACGAAAATGTCGAAAACTCATCAGAAATATTTTTGGCGCCAAAAAAACCATTTGAAAACTGATTCAGAGCTGACCAACTCGAGAACGGTTAGAGACAGACCAATTCTGCGAACGCCAATCGATTCAGAGTGGCCGAATTAGTATATACTAATTTGAACGGAAAAAATCGACGGACATAAAAGTCGAGTATATTATTTATTTACCATACATAATTTTTTGCACTTTTTTATTTTTAATTTTTTTAATTTCAAATATTTTTCCTCTAACGTATTTTGAAGTGCTGATTCCGAATCTTTGAACGAAAATGTCGAAAACTCATCAGAAATATTTTTGGCGCCAAAAAATCCATTTGAAAACTGATTCAGAGCTGACCAACTCGAGAACGGTTAGAGATAGACCAATTCTGCGAACGCCAATCGATTCAGAGTGGCCGAATTAGTATATACTGAGAATTTGAACGGAATAAATCGACGGACATAAAAGTCGAGTATATTATTTATTTACCATACATAATTTTTTGCACTTTTTTATTTTTAATTTTTTTAATTTCAAATATTTTTCTCTTACGTATATTGAAGTGCTGATTCCGAATCTTTGAACGAAAATGTCGAAAACTCATCAGAAATATTTTTGGCGCCAAAAAAACCATTTGAAAACTGATTCAGAGCTGACCAACTCCAGAACGGTTAGAGATAGAACAATTCTGCGAACGCCAATCGATTCAGAATGGCCGAATTAGTATATACTGAGAATTTGAACGGAAAAAATCGACGGACATAAAAGTCGAGTATATTATTTATTTACCATACATAATTTTTTGCACTTTTTTATTTTTAATTTTTTTAATTTCAAATATTTTTCCTCTAACGTATTTTGAAGTGCTGATTCCGAATCTTTGAACGAAAATGTCGAAAACTCATCAGAAATATTTTTGGCGCCAAAAAAACCATTTGAAAACTGATTCAGAGCTGACGAATTCGAGAACGGTTAGAGATAGAACAATTCTGCGAACGCCAATCGATTCAGAATGGCCGAATTAGTATATACTGAGAATTTGAACGGAAAAAATCGACGGACATAAAAGTCGAGTATATTATTTATTTACCATACATAATTTTTTGCACTTTTTTATTTTTAATTTTTTTAATTTCAAATATTTTTCCTCTAACGTATTTTGAAGTGCTGATTCCGAATCTTTGAACGAAAATGTCGAAAACTCATCAGAAATATTTTTGGCGCCAAAAAAACCATTTGAAAACTGATTCAGAGCTGACCAACTCGAGAACGGTTAGAGACAGACCAATTCTGCGAACGCCAATCGATTCAGAATGGCCAGATCAGTATATATTGTGAATATCGAGTAAATGGAAAAATTAAAAATTACTCGAAAAAAGTTGAAAGGGGGTTACCCCTAAAAATCATGAAAAATACTAAGTCGTCACATCGATTTGGAATTTGCACTATATACGTGAAATTTCATGCTCATTCCGAAAATGTATGATTTCTATAGGCTCAGATAAGTCAGATATAAGATTTAGCCGGATAAGCGTGTTTAAGGTAGAAGATCCAATTTTATGAGATTTTTTATTTTTCATTTTTCGAATTTCAAATTTTTGTCCTCCAACGAATTTTGACGTGCTGATTCCGAATCTTTGAACGAAAATGTCGAAAACTCATCAGAAATATTTTTGGCGCCAAAAAAACCATTTGAAAACTGATTCAGAGCTGACCAACTCGAGAACGGTTAGAGACAGACCAATTCTGCGAACGCCAATCGATTCAGAGTGACCGAATTGGTATATACTGAGAATTTGAACGGAAAAAATCGACGGACATAAAAGTCGAGTATATTATTTATTTACCATACATAATTTTTTGCACTTTTTTATTTTTAATTTTTTTAATTTCAAATATTTTTCCTCTAACGTATTTTGAAGTGCTGATTCCGAATCTTTGAACGAAAATGTCGAAAACTCATCAGAAATATTTTTGGCGCCAAAAAATCCATTTGAAAACTGATTCAGAGCTGACCAACTCGAGAACGGTTAGAGATAGACCAATTCTGCGAACGCCAATCGATTCAGAGTGGCCGAATTAGTATTTACTGAGAATTTGAACGGAATAAATCGACGGACATAAAAGTCGAGTATATTATTTATTTACCATACATAATTTTTTGCACTTTTTTATTTTTAATTTTTTTAATTTCAAATATTTTTCTCTTACGTATATTGAAGTGCTGATTCCGAATCTTTGAACGAAAATGTCGAAAACTCATCAGAAATATTTTTGGCGCCAAAAAAACCATTTGAAAACTGATTCAGAGCTGACCAACTCGAGAACGGTTAGAGATAGAACAATTCTGCGAACGCCAATCGATTCAGAATGGCCGAATTAGTATATACTGAGAATTTGAACGGAAAAAATCGACGGACATAAAAGTCGAGTATATTATTTATTTACATACATAATTTTTTGCACTTTTTTATTTTTAATTTTTTTAATTTAAAATATTTTTTCTCCAACGTATTTTGAAGTGCTGATTCCGAATCTTTGAACGAAAATGTCGAAAACTCATCAGAAATATTTTTGGCGCCAAAAAAACCATTTGAAAACTGATTCAGAGCTGACCAATTCGAGAACGGTTAGGGATAGACCAATTCTGCGAACGCCAATCGATTCAGAATGGCCGAATTAGTATATATTGTGAATATCGAGTCAATGGAAAAATTAAAAATTACTCGAAAAAAGTTGAAAGGGGGTTACCCCTAAAAATCATGAAAAATACTAAGTCGTCACATCGATTTGGAATTTGCACTATATACGTGAAATTTCATGCTCATTCCGAAAATGTATGATTTCTATAGGCTCAGATAAGTCAGATATAAGATTTAGCCGGAAAAGAGTGTTTAAGGTAGAAGATCCAATTTTATGAGATTTTTTATTTTTCATTTTTCGAATTTCAAATTTTTGTCCTCCAACGAATTTTGACGTGCTGATTCCGAATCTTTGAACGAAAATGTCGAAAACTCATCAGAAATATTTTTGGCGCCAAAAAAAAACATTTGAAAACTGATTCAGAGGTGACCAACTCGAGAACGGTTAGAGATAGACCAATTCTGCGAACGCCAATCGATTCAGAATGGCCGAATCAGTATATATTGTGAATATCGAGTCAATGGAAAAATTAAAAATTACTCGAAAAAAGTTGAAAGGGAGTTACCCCTAAAAATCATGAAAAATACTAGTCACATCGATTTGGAATTTGCACTATATACGTGAAATTTCATGCTCATTCCGAAAATGTATGATTTCTATAGGCTCAGATAAGTCAGATATAAGATTTAGCCGGAAAAGAGTGTTTAAGGTAGAAGATCCAATTTTATGAGATTTTTTATTTTTCATTTTTCGAATTTCAAATTTTTGTCCTCCAACGAATTTTGACGTGCTGATTCCGAATCTTTGAACGAAAATGTCGAAAACTCATCAGAAATATTTTTGGCGCCAAAAAAACCATTTGAAAACTGATTCAGAGCTGACCAACTCGAGAACTGTTAGAGATAGACCAATTCTGCGAACGCCAATCGATTCAGAGTGGCCGAATTAGTATATACTGAGAATTTGAACGGAAAAAATCGACGGACATAAAAGTCGAGTATATTATTTATTTACCATACATAATTTTTTGCACTTTTTTATTTTTAATTTTTTTAATTTCAAATATTTTTCCTCTAACGTATTTTGAAGTGCTGATTCCGAATCTTTGAACGAAAATGTCGAAAACTCATCAGAAATATTTTTGTCGCCAAAAAAACCATTTGAAAACTGATTCAGAGCTGACCAACTCGAGAACGGTTAGAGATAGAACAATTCTGCGAACGCCAATCGATTCAGAATGGCCGAATTAGTAAATACTGAGAATTTGAACGGAAAAAATCGACGGACATAAAAGTCGAGTATATTATTTATTTACCATACATCATTTTTTGCACTTTTTTATTTTTCATTTTTTTAATTTCAAATATTTTTTCTCCAACGTATTTTGAAGTGCTGATTCCGAATCTTTGAACGAAAATGTCGAAAACTCCGAAATATTTTTGGCGCCAAAAAAAACATTTGAAAACTGATTCAGAGCTGACCAATTCGAGAACGGTTAGGGATAGACCAATTCTGCGAACGCCAATCGATTCAGAATGGCCGAATTAGTATATATTGTGAATATCGAGTCAATGGAAAAATTAAAAATTACTCGAAAAAAGTTGAAAGGGGGTTACCCCTAAAAATCATGAAAAATACTAAGTCGTCACATCGATTTGGAATTTGCACTATGTACGTGAAATTTCATGCTCATTCCGAAAATGTATGATTTCTATAGGCTCAGATAAGTCAGATATAAGATTTAGCCGGAAAAGAGTGTTTAAGGTAGAAGATCCAATTTTATGAGATTTTTTATTTTTCATTTTTCGAATTTCAAATATTTGTCCTCCAACGAATTCTGACGTGCTGATTCCGAATCTTTGAACGAAAATGTCGAAAACTCATCAGAAATATTTTTGGCGCCAAAAAAACCATTTGAAAACTGATTCAGAGCTGACCAACTCGAGAACGGTTAGAGATAGACCAATTCTGCGAACGCCAATCGATTCAGAGTGGCCGAATCAGTATATACTGAAAATTTGAACGGAAAGAATCGACGGACATAAAAGTCGAGTATATTATTTATTTACCATACATAATTTTTTGCACTTTTTTATTTTTAATTTTTTTAATTTCAAATATTTTTCCTCTAACGTATATTGAAGTGCTGATTCCGAATCTTTGAACGAAAATGACGAAAACTCATCAGAAATATTTTTGGCGCCAAAAAAACCATTTGAAAACTGATTCAGAGCTGACCAACTCGAGAACGGTTAGAGATAAAACAATTCTGCGAACGCTAATCGATTCAGAGTGGCCGAATTAGTATATACTGAGAATTTGAACGGAAAAAATCGACGGACATAAAAGTCGAGTATATTATTTATTTACCATACATCATTTTTTGCACTTTTTTATTTTTCATTTTTTTTAATTTCAAATATTTTTTCTCCAACGTATTTTGAAGTGCTGATTCCGAATCTTTGAACGAAAATGTCGAAAACTCATCAGAAATATTTTTGGTGCCAAAAAAACCATTTGAAAACTGATTCAGAGCTGACCAATTCGAGAACGGTTAGGGATAGACCAATTCTGCGAACGCCAATCGATTCAGAATGGCCGAATTAGTATATATTGTGAATATCGAGTCAATGGAAAAATTAAAAATTACTCGAAAAAAGTTGAAAGGGGGTTACCCCTAAAAATCATGAAAAATACTAAGTCGTCACATCGATTTGGAATTTGCACTATATACGTGAAATTTCATGCTCATTCCGAAAATGTATGATTTCTATAGGCTCAGATAAGTCAGATATAAGATTTAGCCGGAAAAGAGTGTTTAAGGTAGAAGATCCAATTTTATGAGATTTTTTATTTTTCATTTTTCGAATTTCAAATTTTTGTCCTCCAACGAATTTTGACGTGCTGATTCCGAATCTTTGAACGAAAATGTCGAAAACTCATCAGAAATATTTTTGGCGCCAAAAAAACCATTTGAAAACTGATTCAGAGCTGACCAACTCGAGAACGGTTAGAGATAGAACAATTCTGCGAACGCCAATCGATTCAGAGTGGCCGAATTAGTGTATACTGAGAATTTGAACGGAAAAAATCGACGGACATAAAAGTCGAGTATATTATTTATTTACCATACATAATTTTTTGCACTTTTTTATTTTTAATTTTTTTAATTTCAAATATTTTTCCTCCAACTAATTTTGAAGTGCTGATTCCGAATCTTTGAACGAAAATGTCGGAAACTCACCAGAAATATTTTTGGCGCCAAAAAAACCATTTGAAAACTGATTCAGAGCTGACCAACTCGAGAACGGTTAGAGACAGACCAATTCTGCGAACGCCAATCGATTCAGAGTGGCCGAATTAGTATATACTGAAAATTTGAACGGAAAAAATCGACGGACATAAAAGTCGAGTATATTATTTATTTACCATACATAATTTTTTGCACTTTTTTATTTTTAATTTTTTTAATTTCAAATATTTTTCCTCTAACGTATATTGAAGTGCTGATTCCGAATCTTTGAACGAAAATGACGAAAACTCATCAGAAATATTTTTGGCGCCAAAAAAACCATTTGAAAACTGATTCAGAGCTGACCAACTCGAGAACGGTTAGAGATAGAACAATTCTGCGAACGCCAATCGATTCAGAATGGCCGAATTAGTATATACTGAGAATTTGAACGGAAAAAATCGACGGACATAAAAGTCGAGTATATTATTTATTTACCATACATAATTTTTTGCACTTTTTTATTTTTAATTTTTTTAATTTCAAATATTTTTCCTCTAACGTATTTTGAAGTGCTGATTCCGAATCTTTGAACGAAAATGTCGAAAACTCATCAGAAATATTATTGGCGCCAAAAAAACCATTTGAAAACTGATTCAGAGCTGACCAACTCGAGAACGGTTAGAGACAGACCAATTCTGCGAACGCCAATCGATTCAGAATGGCCAGATCAGTATATATTGTGAATATCGAGTAAATGGAAAAATTAAAAATTACTCGAAAAAAGTTGAAAGGGGGTTACCCCTAAAAATCATGAAAAATACTAAGTCGTCACATCGATTTGGAATTTGCACTATATACGTGAAATTTCATGCTCATTCCGAAAATGTATGATTTCTATAGGCTCAGATAAGTCAGATATAAGATTTAGCCGGAAAAGCGTGTTTAAGGTAGAAGATCCAATTTTATGAGATTTTTTATTTTTCATTTTTCGAATTTCAAATTTTTGTCCTCCAACGAATTTTGACGTGCTGATTCCGAATCTTTGAACGAAAATGTCGAAAACTCATCAGAAATATTTTTGGCGCCAAAAAAACCATTTGAAAACTGATTCAGAGCTGACCAACTCGAGAACGGTTAGAGACAGACCAATTCTGCGAACGCCAATCGATTCAGAATGACCAGATCAGTATATATTGTGAATATCGAGTAAATGGAAAAATTAAAAATTACTCGAAAAAAGTTGAAAGGGGGTTACCCCTAAAAATCATGAAAAATACTAAGTCGTCACATCGATTTGGAATTTGCACTATATACGTGAAATTTCATGCTCATTCCGAAAATGTATGATTTCTATAGGCTCAGATAAGTCAGATATAGGATTTAGCCGGAAAAGAGTGTTTAAGGTAGAAGATCCAATTTTATGAGATTTTTTATTTTTCATTTTTCGAATTTCAAATTTTTGTCCTCCAACGAATTTTGACGTGCTGATTCCGAATCTTTGAACGAAAATGTCGAAAACTCATCAGAAATATTTTTGGCGCCAAAAAAACCATTTGAAAACTGATTCAGAGCTGACCAACTCGAGAACGGTTAGAGACAGACCAATTCTGCGAACGCCAATCGATTCAGAATGGCCAGATCAGTATATATTGTGAATATCGAGTAAATGGAAAAATTAAAAATTACTCGAAAAAAGTTGAAAGGGGGTTACCCCTAAAAATCATGAAAAATACTAAGTCGTCACATCGATTTGGAATTTGCACTATATACGTGAAATTTCATGCTCATTCCGAAAATGTATGATTTCTATAGGCTCAGATAAGTCAGATATAAGATTTAGCCGGAAAAGAGTGTTTAAGGTAGAAGATCCAATTTTATGAGATTTTTTATTTTTCATTTTTCGAATTTCAAATTTTTGTCCTCCAACGAATTTTGACGTGCTGATTCCGAATCTTTGAACGAAAATGTCGAAAACTCATCAGAAATATTTTTGGCGCCAAAAAAACCATTTGAAAACTGATTCAGAGCTGACCAACTCGAGAACGGTTAGAGACAGACCAATTCTGCGAACGCCAATCGATTCAGAATGGCCAGATCAGTATATATTGTGAATATCGAGTAAATGGAAAAATTAAAAATTACTCGAAAAAAGTTGAAAGGGGGTTACCCCTAAAAATCATGAAAAATACTAAGTCGTCACATCGATTTGGAATTTGCACTATATACGTGAAATTTCATGCTCATTCCGAAAATGTATGATTTCTATAGGCTCAGATAAGTCAGATATAAGATTTAGCCGGAAAAGAGTGTTTAAGGTAGAAGATCCAATTTTATGAGATTTTTTATTTTTCATTTTTCGAATTTCAAATTTTTGTCCTCCAACTAATTTTGACGTGCTGAGTCCGAATCTTTGAACGAAAATGTCGAAAACTCATCAGAAATATTTTTGGCGCCAAAAAAACCATTTGAAAACTGATTCAGAGCTGACCAACTCGAGAACGGTTAGAGACAGACCAATTCTGCGAACGCCAATCGATTCAGAGTGGCCGAATTAGTATATACTAATTTGAACGGAAAAAATCGACGGACATAAAAGTCGAGTATATTATTTATTTACCATACATAATTTTTTGCACTTTTTTATTTTTAATTTTTTTAATTTCAAATATTTTTCCTCTAACGTATTTTGAAGTGCTGATTCCGAATCTTTGAACGAAAATGTCGAAAACTCATCAGAAATATTTTTGGCGCCAAAAAATCCATTTGAAAACTGATTCAGAGCTGACCAACTCGAGAACGGTTAGAGATAGACCAATTCTGCGAACGCCAATCGATTCAGAGTGGCCGAATTAGTATATACTGAGAATTTGAACGGAATAAATCGACGGACATAAAAGTCGAGTATATTATTTATTTACCATACATAATTTTTTGCACTTTTTTATTTTTAATTTTTTTAATTTCAAATATTTTTCTCTTACGTATATTGAAGTGCTGATTCCGAATCTTTGAACGAAAATGTCGAAAACTCATCAGAAATATTTTTGGCGCCAAAAAAACCATTTGAAAACTGATTCAGAGCTGACCAACTCCAGAACGGTTAGAGATAGAACAATTCTGCGAACGCCAATCGATTCAGAATGGCCGAATTAGTATATACTGAGAATTTGAACGGAAAAAATCGACGGACATAAAAGTCGAGTATATTATTTATTTACCATACATAATTTTTTGCACTTTTTTATTTTTAATTTTTTTAATTTCAAATATTTTTCCTCTAACGTATTTTGAAGTGCTGATTCCGAATCTTTGAACGAAAATGTCGAAAACTCATCAGAAATATTTTTGGCGCCAAAAAAACCATTTGAAAACTGATTCAGAGCTGACGAATTCGAGAACGGTTAGAGATAGAACAATTCTGCGAACGCCAATCGATTCAGAATGGCCGAATTAGTATATACTGAGAATTTGAACGGAAAAAATCGACGGACATAAAAGTCGAGTATATTATTTATTTACCATACATAATTTTTTGCACTTTTTTATTTTTAATTTTTTTAATTTCAAATATTTTTCCTCTAACGTATTTTGAAGTGCTGATTCCGAATCTTTGAACGAAAATGTCGAAAACTCATCAGAAATATTTTTGGCGCCAAAAAAACCATTTGAAAACTGATTCAGAGCTGACCAACTCGAGAACGGTTAGAGACAGACCAATTCTGCGAACGCCAATCGATTCAGAATGGCCAGATCAGTATATATTGTGAATATCGAGTAAATGGAAAAATTAAAAATTACTCGAAAAAAGTTGAAAGGGGGTTACCCCTAAAAATCATGAAAAATACTAAGTCGTCACATCGATTTGGAATTTGCACTATATACGTGAAATTTCATGCTCATTCCGAAAATGTATGATTTCTATAGGCTCAGATAAGTCAGATATAAGATTTAGCCGGATAAGCGTGTTTAAGGTAGAAGATCCAATTTTATGAGATTTTTTATTTTTCATTTTTCGAATTTCAAATTTTTGTCCTCCAACGAATTTTGACGTGCTGATTCCGAATCTTTGAACGAAAATGTCGAAAACTCATCAGAAATATTTTTGGCGCCAAAAAAACCATTTGAAAACTGATTCAGAGCTGACCAACTCGAGAACGGTTAGAGACAGACCAATTCTGCGAACGCCAATCGATTCAGAGTGACCGAATTGGTATATACTGAGAATTTGAACGGAAAAAATCGACGGACATAAAAGTCGAGTATATTATTTATTTACCATACATAATTTTTTGCACTTTTTTATTTTTAATTTTTTTAATTTCAAATATTTTTCCTCTAACGTATTTTGAAGTGCTGATTCCGAATCTTTGAACGAAAATGTCGAAAACTCATCAGAAATATTTTTGGCGCCAAAAAATCCATTTGAAAACTGATTCAGAGCTGACCAACTCGAGAACGGTTAGAGATAGACCAATTCTGCGAACGCCAATCGATTCAGAGTGGCCGAATTAGTATTTACTGAGAATTTGAACGGAATAAATCGACGGACATAAAAGTCGAGTATATTATTTATTTACCATACATAATTTTTTGCACTTTTTTATTTTTAATTTTTTTAATTTCAAATATTTTTCTCTTACGTATATTGAAGTGCTGATTCCGAATCTTTGAACGAAAATGTCGAAAACTCATCAGAAATATTTTTGGCGCCAAAAAAACCATTTGAAAACTGATTCAGAGCTGACCAACTCGAGAACGGTTAGAGATAGAACAATTCTGCGAACGCCAATCGATTCAGAATGGCCGAATTAGTATATACTGAGAATTTGAACGGAAAAAATCGACGGACATAAAAGTCGAGTATATTATTTATTTACATACATAATTTTTTGCACTTTTTTATTTTTAATTTTTTTAATTTAAAATATTTTTTCTCCAACGTATTTTGAAGTGCTGATTCCGAATCTTTGAACGAAAATGTCGAAAACTCATCAGAAATATTTTTGGCGCCAAAAAAACCATTTGAAAACTGATTCAGAGCTGACCAATTCGAGAACGGTTAGGGATAGACCAATTCTGCGAACGCCAATCGATTCAGAATGGCCGAATTAGTATATATTGTGAATATCGAGTCAATGGAAAAATTAAAAATTACTCGAAAAAAGTTGAAAGGGGGTTACCCCTAAAAATCATGAAAAATACTAAGTCGTCACATCGATTTGGAATTTGCACTATATACGTGAAATTTCATGCTCATTCCGAAAATGTATGATTTCTATAGGCTCAGATAAGTCAGATATAAGATTTAGCCGGAAAAGAGTGTTTAAGGTAGAAGATCCAATTTTATGAGATTTTTTATTTTTCATTTTTCGAATTTCAAATTTTTGTCCTCCAACGAATTTTGACGTGCTGATTCCGAATCTTTGAACGAAAATGTCGAAAACTCATCAGAAATATTTTTGGCGCCAAAAAAAAACATTTGAAAACTGATTCAGAGGTGACCAACTCGAGAACGGTTAGAGATAGACCAATTCTGCGAACGCCAATCGATTCAGAATGGCCGAATCAGTATATATTGTGAATATCGAGTCAATGGAAAAATTAAAAATTACTCGAAAAAAGTTGAAAGGGAGTTACCCCTAAAAATCATGAAAAATACTAGTCACATCGATTTGGAATTTGCACTATATACGTGAAATTTCATGCTCATTCCGAAAATGTATGATTTCTATAGGCTCAGATAAGTCAGATATAAGATTTAGCCGGAAAAGAGTGTTTAAGGTAGAAGATCCAATTTTATGAGATTTTTTATTTTTCATTTTTCGAATTTCAAATTTTTGTCCTCCAACGAATTTTGACGTGCTGATTCCGAATCTTTGAACGAAAATGTCGAAAACTCATCAGAAATATTTTTGGCGCCAAAAAAACCATTTGAAAACTGATTCAGAGCTGACCAACTCGAGAACTGTTAGAGATAGACCAATTCTGCGAACGCCAATCGATTCAGAGTGGCCGAATTAGTATATACTGAGAATTTGAACGGAAAAAATCGACGGACATAAAAGTCGAGTATATTATTTATTTACCATACATAATTTTTTGCACTTTTTTATTTTTAATTTTTTTAATTTCAAATATTTTTCCTCTAACGTATTTTGAAGTGCTGATTCCGAATCTTTGAACGAAAATGTCGAAAACTCATCAGAAATATTTTTGTCGCCAAAAAAACCATTTGAAAACTGATTCAGAGCTGACCAACTCGAGAACGGTTAGAGATAGAACAATTCTGCGAACGCCAATCGATTCAGAATGGCCGAATTAGTAAATACTGAGAATTTGAACGGAAAAAATCGACGGACATAAAAGTCGAGTATATTATTTATTTACCATACATCATTTTTTGCACTTTTTTATTTTTCATTTTTTTAATTTCAAATATTTTTTCTCCAACGTATTTTGAAGTGCTGATTCCGAATCTTTGAACGAAAATGTCGAAAACTCCGAAATATTTTTGGCGCCAAAAAAAACATTTGAAAACTGATTCAGAGCTGACCAATTCGAGAACGGTTAGGGATAGACCAATTCTGCGAACGCCAATCGATTCAGAATGGCCGAATTAGTATATATTGTGAATATCGAGTCAATGGAAAAATTAAAAATTACTCGAAAAAAGTTGAAAGGGGGTTACCCCTAAAAATCATGAAAAATACTAAGTCGTCACATCGATTTGGAATTTGCACTATGTACGTGAAATTTCATGCTCATTCCGAAAATGTATGATTTCTATAGGCTCAGATAAGTCAGATATAAGATTTAGCCGGAAAAGAGTGTTTAAGGTAGAAGATCCAATTTTATGAGATTTTTTATTTTTCATTTTTCGAATTTCAAATATTTGTCCTCCAACGAATTCTGACGTGCTGATTCCGAATCTTTGAACGAAAATGTCGAAAACTCATCAGAAATATTTTTGGCGCCAAAAAAACCATTTGAAAACTGATTCAGAGCTGACCAACTCGAGAACGGTTAGAGATAGACCAATTCTGCGAACGCCAATCGATTCAGAGTGGCCGAATCAGTATATACTGAAAATTTGAACGGAAAGAATCGACGGACATAAAAGTCGAGTATATTATTTATTTACCATACATAATTTTTTGCACTTTTTTATTTTTAATTTTTTTAATTTCAAATATTTTTCCTCTAACGTATATTGAAGTGCTGATTCCGAATCTTTGAACGAAAATGACGAAAACTCATCAGAAATATTTTTGGCGCCAAAAAAACCATTTGAAAACTGATTCAGAGCTGACCAACTCGAGAACGGTTAGAGATAAAACAATTCTGCGAACGCTAATCGATTCAGAGTGGCCGAATTAGTATATACTGAGAATTTGAACGGAAAAAATCGACGGACATAAAAGTCGAGTATATTATTTATTTACCATACATCATTTTTTGCACTTTTTTATTTTTCATTTTTTTTAATTTCAAATATTTTTTCTCCAACGTATTTTGAAGTGCTGATTCCGAATCTTTGAACGAAAATGTCGAAAACTCATCAGAAATATTTTTGGTGCCAAAAAAACCATTTGAAAACTGATTCAGAGCTGACCAATTCGAGAACGGTTAGGGATAGACCAATTCTGCGAACGCCAATCGATTCAGAATGGCCGAATTAGTATATATTGTGAATATCGAGTCAATGGAAAAATTAAAAATTACTCGAAAAAAGTTGAAAGGGGGTTACCCCTAAAAATCATGAAAAATACTAAGTCGTCACATCGATTTGGAATTTGCACTATATACGTGAAATTTCATGCTCATTCCGAAAATGTATGATTTCTATAGGCTCAGATAAGTCAGATATAAGATTTAGCCGGAAAAGAGTGTTTAAGGTAGAAGATCCAATTTTATGAGATTTTTTATTTTTCATTTTTCGAATTTCAAATTTTTGTCCTCCAACGAATTTTGACGTGCTGATTCCGAATCTTTGAACGAAAATGTCGAAAACTCATCAGAAATATTTTTGGCGCCAAAAAAACCATTTGAAAACTGATTCAGAGCTGACCAACTCGAGAACGGTTAGAGATAGAACAATTCTGCGAACGCCAATCGATTCAGAGTGGCCGAATTAGTGTATACTGAGAATTTGAACGGAAAAAATCGACGGACATAAAAGTCGAGTATATTATTTATTTACCATACATAATTTTTTGCACTTTTTTATTTTTAATTTTTTTAATTTCAAATATTTTTCCTCCAACTAATTTTGAAGTGCTGATTCCGAATCTTTGAACGAAAATGTCGGAAACTCACCAGAAATATTTTTGGCGCCAAAAAAACCATTTGAAAACTGATTCAGAGCTGACCAACTCGAGAACGGTTAGAGACAGACCAATTCTGCGAACGCCAATCGATTCAGAGTGGCCGAATTAGTATATACTGAAAATTTGAACGGAAAAAATCGACGGACATAAAAGTCGAGTATATTATTTATTTACCATACATAATTTTTTGCACTTTTTTATTTTTAATTTTTTTAATTTCAAATATTTTTCCTCTAACGTATATTGAAGTGCTGATTCCGAATCTTTGAACGAAAATGACGAAAACTCATCAGAAATATTTTTGGCGCCAAAAAAACCATTTGAAAACTGATTCAGAGCTGACCAACTCGAGAACGGTTAGAGATAGAACAATTCTGCGAACGCCAATCGATTCAGAGTGGCCGAATTAGTATATACTGAGAATTTGAACGGAAAAAATCGACGGACATAAAAGTCGAGTATATTATTTATTTACCATACATCATTTTTTGCACTTTTTTATTTTTCATTTTTTTAATTTCAAATATTTTTTCTCCAACGTATTTTGAAGTGCTGATTCCGAATCTTTGAACGAAAATGTCGAAAACTCATCAGAAATATTTTTGGCGCCAAAAAAACCATTTGAAAACTGATTCAGAGCTGACCAATTCGAGAACGGTTAGGGATAGACCAATTCTGCGAACGCCAATCGATTCAGAATGGCCGAATTAGTATATATTGTGAATATCGAGTCAATGGAAAAATTAAAAATTACTCGAAAAAAGTTGAAAGGGGGTTACCCCTAAAAATCATGAAAAATACTAAGTCATCACATCGATTTGGAATTTGCACTATATACGTGAAATTTCATGCTCATTCCGAAAATGTATGATTTCTATAGGCTCAGATAAGTCAGATATAAGATTTAGCCGGAAAAGAGTGTTTAAGGTAGAAGATCCAATTTTATGAGATTTTTTATTTTTCATTTTTCGAATTTCGAATTTTTGTCCTCCAACGAATATTGACGTGCTGATTCCGAATCTTTGAACGAAAATGTCGAAAACTCATCAGAAATATTTTTGGCGCCAAAAAAACCATTTGAAAACTGATTCAGAGCTGACCAACTCGAGAACGGTTAGAGATAGAACAATTCTGCGAATGCCAATCGATTCAGAATGGCCGAATTAGTATATACTGAGAATTTGAACGAAAAAATCGACGGACATAAAAGTCGAGTATATTATTTATTTACCATACATAATTTTTTGCACTTTTTTATTTTTCATTTTTTTAATTTCAAATATTTTTTCTCCAACGTATTTTGAAGTGCTGATTCCGAATCTTTGAACGAAAATGTCGAAAACTCATCAGAAATATTTTTGGCGCCAAAAAAACCATTTGAAAACTGATTCAGAGCTGACCAACTCGAGAACGGTTAGAGACAGACCAATTCTGCGAACGCCAATCGATTCAGAGTGGCCGAATTAGTATATACTGAGAATTTGAACGGAAAAAATCGACGGACGTAAAAGTCGAGTATATTATTTATTTACCATACATAATTTTTTGCACTTTTTTATTTTTAATTTTTTTAATTTCAAATATTTTTCCTCCAACGTATTTTGAAGTGCTGATTCCGAATCTTTGAACGAAAATGTCGAAAACTCATCAGAAATATTTTTGGCGCCAAAAAAAACATTTGAAAACTGATTCAGAGCTGACCAACTCGAGAACGGTTAGAGATAGACCAATTCTGCGAACGCCAATCGATTCAGAATGGCGGAATCAGTATATACTGAGAATTTGAACGGAAAAATCGACGGACATAAAAGTCGAGTATATTATTTATTTACCATACATAATTTTTTGCACTTTTTTATTTTTAATTTTTTTAATTTCAAATATTTTTCCTCCAACGTATTTTGAAGTGCTGATTCCGAATCTTTGAACGAAAATGTCGAAAACTCATCAGAAATATTTTTGGCGCCAAAAAAAACATTTGAAAACTGATTCAGAGCTGACCAACTCGAGAACGGTTAGAGATAGACCAATTCTGCGAACGCCAATCGATTCAGAATGGCCGAATCAGTATATACTGAGAATTTGAACGGAAAAATCGACGGACATAAAAGTCGAGTATATTATTTATTTACCATACATAATTTTTTGCACTTTTATGTTTTTCATATTTTTAATTTCAAATATTTTTTCTCCAACGTATTTTGAAGTGCTGATTCCGAATCTTTGAACGAAAATGTCGAAAACTCATCAGAAATATTTTTGGCGCCAAAAAACCATTTGAAAACTGATTCAGAGCTGACCAACTCGAGAACGGTTAGAGATAGACCAATTCTGCGAACGCCAATCGATTCAGAGTGGCCGAATTAGTATATACTGAGAATTTGAACGGAAAAAATCGACGGACCGAAAAGTCGAGTATATTATTTATTTACCATACATAATTTTTTGCACTTTTTTATTTTTCATTTTTTTAATTTCAAATATTTTTTCTCCAACGTATTTTGAAGTGCTGATTCCGAATCTTTGAACGAAAATGTCGAAAACTCATCAGAAATATTTTTGGCGCCAAAAAAACCATTTGAAAACTGATTCAGAGCTGACCAACTCGAGAACGGTTAGAGACAGACCAATTCTGCGAACGCTAATCGATTCAGAATGGCCAGATCAGTATATATTGTGAATATCGAGTCAAAGGAAAAATTAAAAATTACTCGAAAAAAGTTGAAATGGGGTTACCCCTAAAAATCATGAAAAATACTAAGTCGTCACATCGATTTGGAATTTGCACTATATACGTGAAATTTCATGCTCATTCCGAAAATGTATGATTTCTATAGGCTCAGATAAGTCAGATATAAGATTTAGCCGGAAAAGAGTGTTTAAGGTAGAAGATCCAATTTTATGAGATTTTTTATTTTTCATTTTTCGAATTTCAAATTTTTGTCCTCCAACGAATTTTGACGTGCTGATTCCGAATCTTTGAACGAAAATGTCGAAAACTCATCAGAAATATTTTTGGCGCCAAAAAAAAACATTTGAAAACTGATTCAGAGCTGACCAACTCGAGAACGGTTAGAGATAGACCAATTCTGCGAACGCCAATCGATTCAGAGTGGCCGAATTAGTATATACTGAGAATTTGAACGGAAAAATCGACGGACATACAAGTCGAGTATATTATTTATTTACCATACATAATTTTTTGCACTTTTATGTTTTTCATTTTTTCAATTTCAAATATTTTTTCTCCAACGTATTTTGAAGTGCTGATTCCGAATCTTTGAACGAAAATGTCGAAAACTCATCAGAAATATTTTTGGCGCCAAAAAACCATTTGAAAACTGATTCAGAGCTGACCAACTCGAGAACGGTTAGAGATAGACCAATTCTGCGAACGCCAATCGATTCAGAGTGGCCGAATTAGTATATACTGAGAATTTGAACGGAAAAAATCGACGGACCTAAAAGTCGAGTATATTATTTATTTACCATACATATATTTTTGCACTTTTTTATTTTTAATTTTTTTAATTTCAAATATTTTTCCTCCAACGTATTTTGAAGTGCTGATTCCGAATCTTTGAACGAAAATGTCGGAAACTCACCAGAAATATTTTTGGCGCCAAAAAAACCATTTGAAAACTGATTCAGAGCTGACCAACTCGAGAACGGTTAGAGATAGACCAATTCTGCGAACGCCAATCGATTCAGAATGGCCGAATTAGTACATACTGAGAATTTGAACGGAAAAAATCGACGGACATAAAAGTCGAGTATATTATTTATTTCCTTATTTATTTACCATACATAATTTTTTGCACTTTTTTATTTTTCATTTTTCGAATTTCAAATTTTTGTCCTCCAACGTATTTTGAAGTTTTGATTCCGAATCTTTGAACGAAAATGTCGTTAACTCATCAGAAACATTTTTGCGCCAAAAAAACCATTTGAAAACTGATTCAGAGCTGACCAACTCGAGAACGGTTAGAGATAGACCAATTCTGCGAACGCCAATCGATTCAGAATGGCCGAATTAGTATATACTGAGAATTTGAACGGAAAAAATCGACGGACATAAAAGTCGAGTATATTATTTATTTCCTTATTTATTTACCATACATAATTTTTTGCACTTTTTTATTTTTCATTTTTTTAATTTCAAATATTTTTCCTCCAACGTATTTTGAAGTGCTGATTCCGAATCTTTGAACGAAAATGTCGAAAACTCATCAGAAATATTTTTGGCGCCAAAAAAAACATTTGAAAACTGATTCAAAGCTGACCAAGTCGAGAACGGTTAGAGATAGACCAATTCTGCGAACGCCAATCGATTCAGAATAGCTGAATTAGTTAATACTGAGAATTTGAACGAAGAAAATCGACGGACAAAAAAGTCGAGTATATGATTTATTTCCTTATTTATTTTATTATAAAATGAATTTTCAGCCGAAAAAACATCAAAAGGTTTATAATAAATTTAAAAATCGATTCGACTAAAAGTACACACGTTCGTAAAAACGCCTACCAAATCTATGTTTGACTAGCAATCGATTTCAAATTCTGGCACCGTATAGAAAAAAGATTGATCTTAACGAATATAACATAGAAAAAAAATTAAAAAATGTTGGCGGGAAAATCGCACCTGCAACCTCTAGATAACATTTTCAACCGACGACCGAATCGAGATAGAGCAATTCTGCGAACGCCAATCGATTCAGCATGCCGAAATTAGTATAATATGCTGTGATTTTCGACTCGATCGGCACAAAATGAATTTTCAGCCAAAAAAACATCAAAATGGCCAAAATTCTAAAGTCATCAGATTCACTCGAAATTACAACCGATATACTCGAAATTTTATGCTGATTCCGAAAATGTATGATTTGAATATGTCCAGATACACGGTGTACCATGAAACAAAGATAAATGTGCAACAAAAATTGTATCGCACGAATTCAGCATCCTAGCACACAAAACCACCCATACAAGCGCACTGTTAGGCTAGCAAACAATAACATCCTCTCTTACGAAATTTTCTCAGCTTTCTTTCTATACACGTATGTATTTAACGAATGTTTCTCGTTATGGTCGCAAAATGGGAAAAATGTAAAAGGTGCGCTACTATAGTTTCAATACTATATTGGTTACAGTAGACGGCCTAATATATTTTTGGCAAATATGAAGTTCACATTTGTATATAACTTTTTATGATTTACACAGAGGAATATGGCTATGTTCTCAACCAATTCTATGGCAAGTTGTTACAGCCTTTCAAATGGGCACCAAGTCTATTTTTACTCAGAGGAATACAGCAAGCACCATTTGGACTTTAAACTGCTGTACCTCCGAGGTACAGATATATAATCAGTAGTTATACTATAAGTACTTCAAAATATTCATCAATAACTTGTTGCATAGTTACAAAGAGTGTCAGTTTAACCGCGAAGCAAGTAGTTTATTCACGTTGAAAAGGGAAACATTCTCCATGAGAATTGAAAAATGAAAAATGTAATTTTTTTATAATATCTTTTGTATTTTGAACAATGCAACGTCTTGTTTTGATTTCCTTTGTTGAACTAAAAAAGGGCTCTAACTGTTTTGTTTCAGAGGGACAACACCGTAAGAAGTTTTCGCGAAGGTCGCATCTGGGTTTTGGTTTGCACGGAACTGATGGCACGCGGAATCGACTTCAAGGGCGTCAACTTGGTCATAAACTACGATTTTCCCCCGTCTGCCATATCGTACGTGCACAGGGTGGGAAGGGCGGGCCGAGCCGGCCGCAAAGGGAAGTCCGTCACTTTCTTCACCACCGAAGACACTGCGAATTTGAGAAGGTAGGGAAAGACTTGGATGGGGTTGTGCTGAAGGTTCCTCGGGATATTTTTTGCCATGTTTGTATTAACTTTTGTCTGTCCGGCTGGAATTTTGTAATTGATTTTAAACTAACTTTCCGATGAGCTAGATACTTGAAATTTGGACCATGGCTCAGAAGTGGATGACAATGCATGAAAATGTAAAAAAAACGCAGATTTACTCAAAATAATAATAAATATGATGTGAATTTTTGGATCTCGCAAATGGCTCTAACGATTTGGATCAAATTTTAAATTTATATAAGGATTTGCTTCTTGAGTCCATCTATATAGTCGTCTTTCCTGAAAAAAAGGCATTAACAGCTTGGATCTAATGCGATTTGTGCTCAAAATAACATTATGTTTGCGTATACAGAAAATTAATTTGATACCAATGTTATTTACTTCAATTTTCATGATGGTGATGTGTGTTGTTCTGCAAAAATAATTTATTTCGCAACTTTCTATTGGAAGGCATGCTAAATAAAACTTCATTTCAAATCACCAACTTCAGTTCCACATTTGATTGAGGAGGAGAAACGAAAGAACGTTGATTCTGCCTTTCCACATGTGTTCATCCAGGGGCGGCGCTTTCCCACACTTACAAAAAGTGTGTTTTTCGACCAGATTTCCAAATGTTATTTCCCACTTGTTATGGTGGGGAGAGCACACTGTTTAAAAAGATCATAATTGAAGAGTTCAACAGGTTAAAATTGGTAACCAGGTTTCTAAACCAAAACAGACATTTTGCGGTGTGCCCCAAGGGAGTGTGCTGGGTCCACTTCTTTTTATTGTTTTTACTGCAGACCTTCCCCCATGTATAGATCCGAACTGGAATTTGCATCTATATGCCGACGACAGTCAACTTTACAAAGCTTGCTCTCCGGAAAACGTAGATTCGCTGGTCTCAGAACTCAACCTAAATCTACAGCGGATAAGCCAATGGTCCTCAGATAACGGTCTCAAGATGAACGCAAATAAAACATTGACAATATGTATCGGGACGAAAACTCACACAAACAGAGCAAAAGTTCTACAAACTCGCGAAATAACTTTAAACGATACTGTGATAACACTTAGTGAGAAAGTGAGAAACTTAGGTATCATAATGGACGAACAACTAACTTTTGAATCGCACGCTACTAAGAAACTATGTAACTGCTACATGAAGTTCAAAGCTTTGTGGAGGTATAAATATGTGTTACCGTCGGATGTTAAGTGGCGTCTTGTTAATGCTGTTATCTTGAGCTTCCTTGAATATGGCAGTAGTGTATATTATAACTATTTGAGTGAGTCCTTCAAAAATAAACTTCAAAAATTGCAAAACTCATGCTTGAGATTCTCTTATACTTCCATTGAGAGGAGGGACCACATAACACCTTATTATAATAAAATGCAAATTTTGAAAATTAATTTGAGGTTTGAGCTATACTTTGCTGTTCTACTATTCACTTTAAAAAAAACTAAGATACCCTCATATCTATTTGCTTTATTGTCAAAGAGATCTGACACACATGCAGTTGCACTGCGTAACAAAGAAACATACTCAATACCTTTGCATAAAACTGAAAAATTTAAATCTTGTTTCGAGTATGTTGCTTGTAAAATTCTCAACCAACATTATGTGATGTATGAACGCTCAATAAATGTTAATTCATTCCGAAATATATTTAAAAAAGAACTGCTCATCTCACAAATCACACACTGCCGATAATGCCAATTATTTATTCTTTCTTAATTTAATTTTTCTCATTCACTCATTGTTCTAGAAACCCATCTGTATGCCATGTATGATCAATGATCAAGTAAGTTATTTATTATCCTAATCTTGTATTTCAAAATTGTTGATGTTTTTGTAAGGGCCCGATTGTAAAATGCCATGTGCAATATCGGATTCCTATTGTGTGTAATTTGATGTATGTAATTTTTAATGTAATCTAACGTGCACAATAAAAAGTATTTATTATTATTATTATTATTATTATTATCTCTCTTATTCGAACTATTTCATTATAAATACCAGGTAATTGGGCCATAAAAAACAATAATTGATTTGTATCTTTTTAGTATTGCCCATGTGCTCAAAGACTCTGGGTGCGACGTGCCTGCTTACATGCTGTCAATGAAAAAGGTCTCCAGGAAGGTTAAGAAACAACTAGAGATAAGTGCTCCACAAAGAGATGATATAACGACCAAACCACTTTATGATAGGATTAAAGCAGGAAAAAGGTAAATAGATCTTTATCTGTAATCTTTGGTGGCATCAGCTAGGAAAGTAGTTGTTTTCCAAAATATCCATAGTTATTTGCTGTGTAGATATTGAAACTGTTGAATAGTAACAGACAAGTTTGTTGCAAATAAAAATAATAATTGCTGGCGTGGTGGCCAATTCTTTGGTGATGGGTTCACAACCAGAAACTGGTAGACACAAGTTGTTCCTCAGTGTTATGTTGAACTATTTGAAGTGGAAACGGGTTCTAAAACTTACTTTTTACTTCTGGGAATATTGATAGGATGACATTTTTGTTTGTTTTTTAGGAGAAAGTTCAACGCAGTGAATGCAAATTTCAAAAAGGGGATGAAACCCCTGAAGTTTTCCATGAAAAATGCAAAGGTGAAACGGCATACCAAGAGTAAATCTAAGAAGAAACCAGAGAGTTGATTTATTTTTGTGTTCATCAATAAATAATCTATTGGAAATTGAGATTGTTTTTGTTTGTTGAGAAAGCATGTATATGAAATGTTACTTGGTTTGGTTATTTATTGATAATGATTGATTTTTAACGCATTTAAATAAAAGCTTTTCTCTAAAGCTATGTTTACCCGCTTGCCGAGGCTTAGCAAACGACCACAAGCTCCAAGTATTTACAAACTCTTGGATGCCAGTTACATGCTTGCGAGTGCATATACAGAGTGACCCATTTGAAAGCGGGCCACCTCTCTAAAACTGTTATTTATTATCCGATTCGGAAGTTTTTTTTTTTCAATAGATAGAGTATTAATAGTTCTAATTGATTGCAATAAATCCGAAAAAAAAAATTCAAGGCCTACTTCGAATTTTTTTCAAAGTAAAAAATACAAAAAACATACCATCGATTTTTTTAAATGGAATTTGGTGACGCCACTGGATTCATCAATAAAAAAGTTTTTTATTTATGAACAGATTTCGATGAAATTCTGACTAAATGTATTTCGAAGTATTCTGAATCCAGTGCTGTAGTGAATTTAGATGAAAGTTCTTAAATTGAAGAGGTGGGTTTGATTTATTGACATAATTTTCAAATTACTTTCCCATATAACTTTTTTATTCATGGACATATTTGTACGTAATTTTCACATAAATTACTTGAAAATCTGATTCCAGTGGAGCCGTCTAATTCTATCTAAAGAAATCGCTAGTATGTTGTTTTGATTTTTGACCTTGAAAAAAATTCGAAGTAGGCCTTGAAATTTTTATTTTCATTTCGAATTTATGTCAGTTAACTAGAACTATTGATGCTCTATCTATTGCAAAAACAAACTCCTGAATCGGATAATAAATAACAGTTTTAGAGAGGTGGCCCGCTTTCAAATGGGTCACTCTGTATATAGTGTGTTCCAGAGATGCAAAGATGACAGACGTGGACGTTGAAGTTGTGTCGGCTATTGCACGTTTGGCTCAACATATTTTTATTCAAAATATAAACGCGTATATACAGTGAGATTCGAAAAGTTTGCACCATATGGAAAACATTTTTTTTATGCATTTGTCAGAAAATTTTATTTTTCATAAAAGTTGGTGCTTCGCTTAAAACTTGTATATGAGTTATCAAAATTCTGAATTTCCAAACGGTGTACAGGGCAGAACAAAAAATAGAAATTTTGATTAAGACCCGTCACCCCCCTCGCCCGCAAATTGTATGGAAAAGGATAGTTCATGTTCACTTCAAAAAATTTGTTTAGATATAGGCAGGGCGTCTCTATGTCTTTCATTACTCTGAGGTCAATGCATACTCCATAAAGCTAGGGTACGTTTACGAAAGATTCCGAGTAAGCAGTTCTTACTCTTAGTAAGTTTATGAAGGCAGCCTTGGCTCCATCAATGTCCTTGCTACCCGTTAAATTCAAATTGGGACGCAGCATTTTTCATTCGAATTTGTGTTTAGAGGGTCCCAATGCACATATATATATATATATATATATATATATATATATATATACAGTGACCGCCAAAAAGTATGTACCATATGGGAAAGAAGTTTATTATTAGAGTATTAGAAAAAAGATTCTTGGGAAAAGTTTGTGCATGTCCGATAACCTAAAAATCGATTTTGACACATGTCACGTGATCGCTGGTATGGGGCAAATTGAAAAAAATTACTATGAGAACGCAAAAAGTGGGGTAAAATGGCAAGATATCAAAAAAAAAATGATTTGAAAAAGTTGCTTAGAATTAAATTTTGATATGTGTCAAAATCGATATTTAGGTTATCGGACATGCACAAACTTTTCCCAAGAATCTTTTTTTCAATACTCTAATAATAAACTTTTTTCCCATATGGTACATACTTTTTGGCGGTCACTGTATATATATGGTAAGTAAGTAACTTCTATTAAACGAGAACTATAAAATTACGCTTATCGGATATTTCCAATGGCGGATCCTTGCAATTTTCTTCAACCGACGCGACAGTTTGAATTTACCGCCCTGAAATGACATTAATCAAATTATTATTCGAAAATTTGAACACAAAAGATCAAAGGGCCGCCTTCGAGTGTCGCTTCTGTGTAGGTGAGGTATTCTGTGACTGAACATACTGGGTCACGCGCCAACGTATAAATACGACGAGAGTCTATTCGCCCACTCTTAACAACGGGGTGCTTCAACCGTTGCCAAGTTTTACTCATTATACTGCGAATGCATGCGAGGTGTTAGATGACAAAAGAGGAAGGAAAACTGAGTTGAAAATGCGTAAATTTATTTTTTGCTCGCAATTGACACACAAACCTAACCTAGCTTGCGAGACTCGAAAATGCGTGAAACAGCTGCAGGCAAACCGAGTTGATGAGTAAAACTTGGCATCGTCGGTACGGAGTGGGCGAATTAGTTTGGCAACGTTGGTACGGAGTGGGTGAATTAGACGTTCGTTAAATACGTCGCAAGACTTACCGCAAGCTTCCGAAGGGGGCATTCTACATCCTCCCAGGTGGCCAGAATTGTCCACGGGGTAAGGGGGCCTTCCAACAACGACATAACACGCTTATGATCCTGTTGGACATCAAGAAAGCTTTCGATACCGTCTGGACAGAGGGCATGGTTGTAAAGATGTCGAGGATAGGCATGCCTACCCATATGGTCAGGATTATCGACTCTTACCTGGTCAATAGGGCTTTCCGGGTGAGGGTGAATAACACCAGCTCATCAATGAAGCCGGAGTGCCGCAGGGGTCGTGCTTGTCGCCGCTCTTGTACTCGCTATATACATATGATTTCCCCATGTTCAACCTAGTGGACACGGCAGTTTACGCAGACGGACATTTACGCAGCGTTGTGGCCGCGTCCAGGTTGAGAACACACTTGGAAAGGGCAGTCGTACCGTAAATGGCGAGAAAAAAAATTGAACTAAATCCGGATAAAACAGAACTCATGCTCTTCTCGAGGAGAGTGAAAGACGTATATCTACCCGGGGGGAGGTCAGGATTCTGGGAGACCGGATGAACGAGTCCGACGCCGTGCGGTGCCTGGAGGTACAGCTGGACAGGCCGTCTATTCCTACATAAGCATGCCAACCTGGCGGTTCAGCGGGAAGCGGCGGCGCTCAAAAGAGTGTACCCGCTCATCGCTAGGGCCTCTAGGCTGGGCATGGAAAACAAGATATTACTATTATAAACAGGTCATAAGGCCAGCAATGACCTACGCTATCCAGTGTTCTGCGGAGTCTCTAAAACCCAGATGGGGCGTTTGGAGGTGACGCAGAACAAAGTACTACGTATCGTCACAGATAGTGACAGATACATTCGGTTGGCCGACTTGCGTGGGCTGGCCAAAGTACCGAAAATCGAGGAATATATAAATAACCAAGCCGACAAATTCTATCGGCATGTCATCCGAGGAAGTCCTTTGACCAGGGATATAACATCAGCAAGAGAGCACCACGACATACCCTGGAGGTATGGGGGCTATATATACCAAACCCTGGATATTTTCCGGGATATCCCCGAAGACGAGTAGAAAACTCATTGACCGAGGACACGATGTATACAACCGGTTTTTCGTTGTTTTTCCGGAAACTAGTCAGATTTTCAAACTATGATGAATCCAATCGCCTGATGGCTCTCGATGAAAATACTAGTTTCCTCTGCATGGTTCACCAGGAGGCAGGGACATAGCAGAAAGGTGACAAAGCTCATATCCGTGGAAGTGGCCCACACAACAACGTGGGGCCTGCCCTTCGGGCAGGTGAGTCACGGTTTCATCCCGCCCGCTGGATCACCAGAAGGGCAGGAGGGATAACCCCTAGAAAATTATTTTTTCCGAAATTGTAGGAAAAGATTCTCCTGAGGAAATGACGTCAATTTCTCTCAATACGTGATTTAAAATCACGTATTTTCCTACACTGACTCCATTAGCTATAAATGTTCTATACGTATAATATTAAACTTTTTCGATAATTCGCGTAATATAACAACTATATTAATAAGATATGCGGTTTTTATGTTTTCCGGTATACACTTCGGAAGTGAAGATAACTGCGTTATACTTTGCAAAGTACTGACAGAGAAGATTCGACATGAAGTGGTTGATTTTCTATGTTTTGACCCAGCAAGTTTTCGGCCAAGATCCGCCTTGTCCGGATTGGCTGAGCGTCAATATATCAGAAGTTGACGTTATTTTCGACCGAAAAAACACCTTCATCCATTCAGATGGTGCCACTCGAGGCTGCATCTGCAACCTGCGCCGCTGCTTCAGGAAGTGTTGCCCTGAGGGCGAGGTGCTAAACAAAGATGTCGAGTGTGTACCAAACCCCGGATTGGAGTTCAACGTAACTTTCTACGAGGGAACTGAAGTCAGCGCCGAAACGAAACTCGAGGATTTGCACATGATTTACGATAAGAGCTGCTCTTCTTTATTAAGCTTCGTGATTCCGGGTGTGGAACTTAGGAGATACACCAATGGATCTTTATTCGTCGAGGGCGAAAGCAAACTGTACAATTTAGAAGAGTACTGCCTCGATATATTCGAAAACGACACAGCACCTTTCATTTGTGCTTCTCTGGATGCTGTAGGTCAGGGAGTAGAGCAGGACATATATGCATATGGTAAGTAATTTCGGTAATAATTCAGGCCGTTCATCCCAATGAAAAAATACAAGAAAGTCCGTAGTTATTTCTGTTTATTTTGTCATTTTTCAATACGTTATTTAAGGATCTAGGAAAGTTCACCGGAAACAATTCACTGAACAAACAGTTCACCGAAATGAATAATTATTTAGTCTGATCTAACCAGAACGAACTAACCTTGTACATAAATTTGAGTGCGTGGAAATTCAATACATTCATTTTGCAAGGAGTAATTATTTAGTCTGATCTAACTAGAACGAACTAACCGTGTACGTAGAAATTTCAGTGCTTTTTTATTTTTAAGCGAAAAGCTAGTGGGACATAATGGCCATTTTTATAACCATGAATTAGTTTTATTCTATTTATTTCGGTGAATTGATTTCGGTGAACTTTCCGGCACCCACAATTAAATAGAAAAATAGTATGTATACCTAGGCAGTAAAGTGACATTTTTCAGTCCGAAAGAAGATTGGTTACTTGGTCCATTTCGGTTGGTTGATTGAGATTGGTACACAATGGATCAGTTTGAGTAAAGTTACTGTTAGCTGACAGATATTCGCCCAAGTTCTTCATTTTGTGGGACTGACAGTTGAATCATCCTGACTTAATATCCGTAGAGAATTAGTTTTCTCTCTTTCATTATTTTATTATTTAGGTAATGAAAAGTTCGTAACAACTTTACTCATGCTTTGTTTCGTTATGTAAAAATTGTGTGGTTGTTTTCTTTCCATCTGGTTATATGAATTCCGACTTCCTGTGGTGAGAAAATGTAAGTAGTGGTAGATAAATACCTACACCATTTGATACTAGAAATGATAAAGAGCCTGATACCGTAATCAATAATAAATTTACTTCGGAATTGTGTGTATTATAAGAGATTATATTGTTGGGTGAAAAAAACCCATTTTGAGATGACGTCGAAGACACATTGACAGCGATAAAAAAAATGCTCCATTTTTTTATTCATATTAATCAATAAAATAATTGCAGTATATTGTGCAAATTTATTACTATTTTTGTCATTCAATGGAATCCGCATCAACCATTAAGGTTATTAGACGGGAAATGTATTATTTTTTTAAGAGCTTTTTCTTGCTAGTAGATAACCACCAGTGCTTGCCCGTCATGATCCATGAAATATTCACAATCACTGTCAATCTGTAGAGGAATCTGCAATTTGTTCACAATGAGCTTGTCAAGAAAGAAACAAGGTGTCCTGCCCCACCAGGACGGCCCATTGCCAATAGCAGACATTAGATATTGTGTGCAGAGACCTACCCTATACCGATGAGGGCAAAACCCAGAAATCGATCTGTAGGTGGTCCAAATCAAACTGGAAAAGTTTTTTCGTTTCAGGAATGATTCTATCGATGCCATTCCTGCTGGTTACTTTCGTAGTGTATGCCCTGCTCCCAGAATCTCACAGTCTCCATAGAAAAGCTCTGATGTCATACGTTTTGTCTTTGCTGTTTGCTTACATCTCACTCGTCATTCCCAAGCTCCATACGTATATTTCTGAAGGTCCATGTCATTTCCTAGGTGAGTTATGAAATGATAATAACTGTCATAATACAAATTTAAAATGTGATGATATGTAATAGAGATTACTTGGACCACAGGGAAGTATCTTGGGGCCCCTTTCGTTCTGCATCTACACATCCGACTTCTCCAAATATTTTTGCAAAGTGCACCAATATGCTGACGATACCCGAGTATACCTTACGTTCGATCCTCATCAATTGAATATTGCATGTGAAAAAATTAGAAGAATATTATTAATCTTTCGTAGGAAAAACCTAAAAATCACAAATTTTATATAAAATGAAAGCAAGGTATTATAGAAGCAATAATAAAAAACTTTTTGTCGGGACTAGTCTAATCTCTAACTTTTTTACAGGGTATTCAATTATATTTTTCTTCATGGTATCCTTCGTCTGGATGAATGTTATGTGTATCGATATGTGGCTGGCATTTAGGTTTGTATTCAGATTTTTCTCTAGTATCGATGATTCTGAAAAATTCAGGCGAAATCCTAAGGTTAATATTTTTGAAAGTAACTGATAATACGACGAAAATTAAAAAGATCATAAGTGAGAAAAAACTCAAAACACTACAATTTTTCAATATAATAACTGTCGTAGAAAAAAAATTGTATGATACATTTGCTTTGAAACTTTTTTGTACTCACTTGTACGATCATGAATAACTACTGTTATGAGTAAATGGAGTAAATGGAATATTGTAATTTTTTTTCAGGGGTTTTAAAGGATTCAAAGACCGGAGAACCGCCGAAAGAAAAAGATTCATTCTTTACAATGTTTACGCATTGGGAGTTCCTATGTTAGATATCCTTATTGTCTACTGTGTGAATACGTGGGGTGATGAAACTTCGAAAATTCATCCAGGAATCAATGTATCCCATTGTTTTCTGAAAGGTAAGAAGTTTGAAAAATAGTTGTATCAATCACCATTTCACCATTTCACCTCATGATGAACAAGTCAGATAGTTAGGAAAATAATGGAGTAAAGATGCGATACGAACATGCATATTTAGTATATTAAGTATGAAAGGGGCTTAAGTTGAAAAATTTGCGGAGGTGATTAGGCAACTATAGTCATAAAATTCACCAAACAACTATTTTCAACACTTTGACACGTGTTCCAATCACCAAGTGATCATCTTCTAGAGGGGAGATCAAACTAAATGGAGCTGAAGAAGCATGGTAGATATTTTCGATGATGGACAACTTCAAAATTCTAGAAAACTTATTTGGCCAACTGAAATCTACATTAAAATGTATATATTGTGGTCATTGTTCAATCACGTATGTTCCATTCTGGCACCTTTCTCAAATTCCGCAAAGAACAGACTACGGATTGGTAATGCAGAGTAGGAAATACGAGAAACCCCTATCGGTTCAAAAAATTACAGAAACTCTGATATTGCACTTGAAAGGGGGTTATCCAAATTCAGAAAGAAATTGAATGTTACCATTAATTTTTCTTAGCCAGCGAACCATCATACGCATTTTGATGGGTTTTGACATCAACTGGAAAATTGCAAGAGTAAAACCAGTCCCCAAAAAAGGAAAAAAACCCTACCCAGCAACTTACAATGTTACCGCCCTACTATCTGTTATCTCGAAGGTCATGGAGAAAGCTATTAACATCGAACTCATAAAATATCTAGAACGCTCAGAAATTATCAGTGATCGACAATATGGTTTCCGGATTCAGAGATCAACTGGTGACCTGCTTGCTCATATCTTGAAATAATTTGGGTAGTGAACACTTCCACCCCTATCTCTTTGGATGAAAGTTCTAATTAGTAGCAGACCTGGCATGGCTTTTCTTCATAAGAGATCCTTGCAGTAGACTTGTTCGCTGGCGCCTGAAGCTCGAAGAGAACGACTACGAAATCATCTATGAATCCGGAAAAGTCAACAAAAATGTGGACGCGAATCAGAAATAATCACTTTGACTAACGTGCACAAATTCAATCTGAAATCCTATATTCGGGTGAAGAAAATTCGAACGACAACCTTGATATAGACAATCAGGCGAACTATCAGACAGACTTACCAGACTAAAAAAAATGACCAATGAGTTCGTAACATCCATCGAATAAAACAAAATCGATTATTGACTACTGCCAGGATATTTAATGGAGAAAAGCCATCTCAAGGGTCGATGGTCTCTTATTCGTCCATAGAGGTAGGGGAGGAAGTCGAGTGTGGTGAGATATTGGCACTAATCCAGAAGACCAGAGATATTAGAGAGGGCATTTGTCGCCTATTCTGAGTCCATTGAGTTTGCGGTAGTCAATGGGTCAGGTGAATAAAACTGTTGAAGTATTTTATCTTTCTTTTTCCTCAATAACACAAAAAAATATGTTTCAGAAAACTTAACATTTGCTTTCCTGAGCATTTTGGATATTTGATTTTTGACTTCGTCCTTGTGGGTTTGGGGGTTATTTGTGTCTAGCGAATTTTTGATTTCATTGGTGAATGTCACATTGTCACCATCTAAATAGAATATATCTGGGTATTCTAAACATAGGTTTGAAATCATTTTGTTTTTTTCTTCGTTTAAGTAGAGACGTGATTGTTGATGTGGTGAGTTGAGATCAGATTTACATCATGGTTTGATTTCTTTTTGCAGCAGGATTACCGCATTGGCTCTATCTTTACTTGCCTATGTTGGTGTTTTTGACAATGAACTGTATATTGTTTATTGTAACTGGATTGAAGATCTATAAAGCGAAGAAAGAGGCTAAGATACTCCAACACACGGATAGCAAGAAACATTTATATGAAGACGACAAAAAACAGTAAGTAATGCATATTCAAAACATAGTACTGGCAATAGAAAAAAGGAAAAGTACCAACCATAACACCAAGTCAGTATGACCGTTAGTTAATCCAAAAATTGTAGAATTTCGTTTTCTATGAATTGAACACCAGCACAAATTAGATTATTCAAAGTGTGAAAGGCTTTCGCGGCCATCGTTGAATGAATGATGGTTTTCCGAGTTTTCAGGTCGACGTTTATTTTGAGATATAAACACTATATGAACACTACTGAGGAAACGCATTCATTATACCATGATAGTGTCATGAAGCGTAATTTTATTAAATTCAAAACTGAAATGTTTCCTCTCCTGAAGGCTACAATGAAATCTCAGTTCCTGCTATGCACTTATTCGTATTTGAATACAAGCAACACCCTGTATAGAACATTGCAGTCATGAATAGTAGGAACTGAGGTGTAGAATTACATTGATTGAAGTCGATCAGCTAATAAAGCTGATCAAAGTACTTTTGAAGGAATGACCTGCGGAGGAGGGGCATTTGAATATCGAGTTTTGATGGAAAATTAGAAACAAAAGAGCAGTTAGTTGATCGCGGGAAGTTTTCGAATAAACATCAATAAAAAGGTCGGCTGATGACGCTTCTCTCTACGGTGCCCAAGAAGATGATTATGATAATGTAAGTACAAATGTTTTATTCTTGCTCGTTTGTTAATAAATCTTAATTTTTATTAATGTGTCTTTTCCCTATTCAACACCACCTTTATTCTCGCAGCCTAACTGCAGACCCCCTCAGGGCTACCTTAGGGTTCCCATAGGATCTGTGAAATCTGTTGTGAACCGGAACATAATCAAATGTAAAACAGATGTTGTGGACACTAAAAAAGTCCCGACAATATTACTAGCCCGAACAAACGAAGAGTTATTGGACATCAGTTATAATCTAGCTAACAACATTCATAGGTGTGACTGGAACAAAATCGATGCAAACAAGTAGTGTTCTACTGTTAACATATCTCTTGAAAATACTTGCCACTCGGGTTGGCGAATCGTCGAGAATATCTCAAAATGAACGTCGGCCTAAAAACCAGGAAAAAAATCATTCAAATTAAATTATATTGTGATTGGTATATGAACTTTGAACGCCTACCTCAAATATCTGCCACCAAATATTTGTCAATGTTTCCATTCACTTGAGAGTTGAAGGGCAATAAGCAAGGTAATTTTCTATAAGGCTCAGATTATACACAAAAAGAAGAAATAGAAATCAGCTTCTGAACAAACATGATTGGAATGATTGAACAGTCCTGTCTTTTATATTAAAAATTTCTTAAAAATTAACTAATATAACCTGTGAATTTAAAAAAATGGTGAATATAATTTCTCTGAGCTATATATATATATATATATATATATATATATATTGAGTTTCTGTTGACATTCATGATATGCTGTTAAATGGTTATGTTGAAATGTCACATAATTAAATTGTGATTAACTGAAATGTGTAAATCTTTGAAAATCAACTCAGTATTTGTGATTCGCGCTATAGAACCACTAGTGCATAAAATTTTGAATGTATCTTGTGCATAAAATGCATTTATGGACTTCGGTGTATAATGGCTCTCAACTGAGGCCACTATCCACGCCGAAGACCATAAACGCCTTTGATACATAATAGATATACATAATGTGCCCGTGGGCGATAAAGTGTGATTTTACCCTCGGTGAACCGGACGGTAAAGTGGACTTTACAATACCATAAGCTATACCAGAACAAGAAATAAATTATTAATTAAACTGCACAATATACCTACTTTTCCATTTTCTGTTGCAGATTCGAGCTTTATGTAAAACTGTTTTTCGCTATGGGCATTAACTGGACCACAGAGTTGATATCTGCCGCTATTATGGCGCTTTCTGATGAAAACCTACCAGCAATTTCATACATTACCGACTTCATTAATGCTGCGTATGGATTCGTCATTTTCTTCATATTCGTCTTCAAGTGGAAGATCTGGAGATCTTTAAAGAAGAGGTGAGTAGTTAGTTCAAATGTTTATCAAGCAAAGAGTTTACATGTTCAGTTTTTCTACATAAATTGTGTTGACGAGTTCAAAATAATATATTACTTTTAGAATCGACGTATTCAGTGGACCGTGTTGTTTGTTATGGAGCATGGATTTTACAAAATCTCTAGAATAGGGATCCATAACAACTTGTTGGAACTGAATGACAACAAAATAATATTATTATCAATAGGTACCCATCGTGATGTAGTTGGCTGTTGTATTTCGGTGTTGTTCCGCCATTATTATATTTATTGTTATTTGTTTATTTTTACTTGTTGACATAACTTTATTGAAGTGACGAGGTATGTGAAGGTGGAATGGAACATACAGTATCGGAAAGTTTTCATCTTGGGTATGGGGGTTTCATGAGAGCGTAAAGAATAGCTTGCTATATGTTGAGAGAGCATTACAATTTCTCCTCCACTTGCTCGAGGAAGGGATATCGACGTGAGCTGTTAATTCGCCGGGTGGAGTAACAGGATAGGCGCACAGTAGTGCGTCTCTCTTATTTATGTGGTATTATCATATTGCGTTCCTTGTTGCTTGAGTAGGTTTCTGTCTATACCCCAGATAAAAAGTTTCCGATACTGTATATAGTTTATTATTCTCATTCTTTCAATCATCCTATCATTCCTTTACGTAATAATGTATTTGACATAACCCTACATTCATTTTTATTCATCATATAATTGAACCAATCATTCCATAATCGCATTCCTATATTGTCACAGTTTTATCTACTTCATCTGCTACTGAACTAATATTTCAACCGCTATCATGTTTTTTTGATCAAGTTACCAGTTGTCTATTGGTTATCATGATGAAATATCATTAGTAATGTCTAAAGGAATGATAGGATGATTGAAAGAATGAAAATAATGAAACCTTGCTTATTTTTAACAGGTTCTAGGTTTCATTTCCTCAAAGGCATTTTTTTTAGCCTTTTTTTCTCGAAGACTGTCCATTATTTTCCGTTGTGAAAAGTAGTTTTAACAAGGTTATTCTTCAATAAATCTTGTGACACGTTTTTTCGTACATATTTATAGTGTTGTAACATGCAACCTAACAATATGCCCATTGTTTTTTCTTTCATTATTGTTTCCTGTATCAGACCCTATATATCAATTGAATCATTTTCTTCATTACCTTATCCATATCCATTGAATAATTTTCACACGATCTATTGTTTTCATAATGTTCATAAACTTATTCTTTCATTCCTCGGAATATGGCTTTATGTATCACCCTGTATAGTCTGCAAAGAATTGCTAAAGCTCATGCTCAAATTTCTAAGAGGAATAAAGTTGCAAAATAACACGGTCTATTTCTCCCGTTTTACTATACCAAATTCTCCATTTTTGTCTCAAAAAGTGTCCATTATTTTTCGTTGTGCCAGTGGAGACTTTTGATCAGGACATTGAAAAGTTCATCATACCAAAAAAATCAGAAGAATTCACCGAAAGCCATTTCCCGTAAGGTTTGTGCGTGGTCCTTTGTCCAGAGAAAAACTGTCCTCGAGCAGGAATCGAACCTGCGACCACTAGATTGCTAGTTTGTGTTCTAACCAGCTGAGCTACCGAGGACACACGTTCGTAAACATTGCAAACTGCGAAGTTTGAAGTGTCCTCGCGTCCTCGGTAGCTCAGTTGGTTAGAGCACAGGACAGCAACCTAGAGGTCGCAGGTTCGATCCCTGCTCAAGGATAGTTCTTTTCTGGAATTCAATTTGTCCGAACTCGCGATTCATTATAGGTTTAAAATTTCACTCTCCATGCTTGAGAGCTTTAGGAAGTATTCGACCGTTTCCAGACTTATCAGCGACCCTGTATAACTTTTTTTTTCAGATATTACATTTGCATCGGAAAACCTGGTCTTGCTCATGATTTGTCTACAACTCGTGGAACTCGGGCAAGCCAGTTCTCCAGCAGTAGTAAGAAGTCAGATGCTGGTATGATTCCATTGGAGAATGTTGATGGGCGTACAAGTTTTGAACTGAAACAGAACTAACTCCACCTCAGATTGTTAGAAACATTTTGCATTTTTCTTTTGAAAACAGTATCTATTATTATACAAGTTTTGTAAGCCGCTTTATTATAAAAGGTGTGTAATATACTATTTTTTATAATATTGCTTTTGTGTAACCATCTTTCGAAGAATCGATTGTCGCCTTGCGTATGTTTTTCGGCTTAAATACTTTTGAGAATTATTTCCGGCAAGTACGTATTCTCTTTCAGTTATCATGAAGTATTTTGAGCTAGTTCAAGGGAGTGGTTGTTTTACTATTATTGAAATTTGTCTGGTATCATTGTTTCATTCATTTGTAGTTTATGAGATACATTGTGCGTATGGGATTCGTTATAATAATTACATTTCATATGCAGGCATGGCCAACTACGGAAATATGAATTTACTAATTAGTTCCGTCGATTTTATCTCGGAATATTGAGACTCTCCCACAGTGCGGGCATGAATTTTCAATTACTTTTCGATGGTATCGATATTATTCGCTCTAGGGCTTTATTTTTTCAACACTCTTCATTGAGCAGTAGCAAAGTGAAAGTGTTTCATTAGTAATATAGGTAAACAACCCACAGTTCAGTTTTTATAAATAGCACTGGTTAATTGAACATGGAAAAACTTGTTTTATTTGTAAATAGGTTCTTTGGAGATGACGCATTATGCTTCTCGAAGGTAATATTTACGAATATTCAATTTCAACTAGAATACACTGGTTCTAGTTGGTTAGGTGATAAAAATAGCTCCGATGGTTGAAATATGGAATTTCTGTAAGGTATCTATAACTCATCATCATTTCAATTTTCCACCTACTTGTAGGATTGATACTGATTTTAGCACTAGAGGAATATTGACTAAACTACCATCAGTATTTTATAAATATATTATTATTGTCAGTAATTCGATTTTTATCTTCTGGAGGAGAGAAATACTATGATGGTCATCCCAAACAGTAAATCGCAAATCTGAGAAGGTAAACTTCCACGACTGGTCATCTCTGAACTTTCGGTGGTTTTCAGATTTGTTGCTAGTGGTCTCGAGGTAATTCTTTCTGACGTTTGGTCAATGGAACAAATCGATGGTGTTGCAATGGAAAGCCCTCTGAGTCCGGTTGTGTCTAACTTCTTCATGGAGAAATTCGATTAACGAGCACTGAAACCGAATGGAAAACCCAGATTTGAGTTTATCGGAAACCAACCCGTAAAAAGCGAAGAGTAATAAAAACACTGACGGACCGGGCTATACGAATATGTAAACCAGAACCTCACAATGAAGAACTGAGTGCAACAGTGTAAAGTGCAATGAGTACTAATGGGTATACCCCGCAAAAAATAAAACGGGCTATACGAGAAAGCAACACCAACAGAGCATAGGATACCAAACAACGCACACCACAAGGAAGACCATTTGTACCATACATTGAGAATGTCACACACATGATTGGCAAGCTTTTGTAAAAACGATATTTGAACCAACGAAGGCCACTGGACAAGGTCTGAGATCCTCGAAAGATCCCAGAGACACTGTTTCTACTCCAGGTATTCATCGCATTTATTGCAGCTGTAAATATATCTGCATGACAAGAAGGGGCATAAACACCCGCCTAACCGAACACAGGATCTGCAGGCATTGGTACTTCGAGAAATCCGCGGTTGCAGAGCATGTTCTACTAAATAAGGACAATCATAAAAATATATTTAATGAAACCCAGGTAGGTACTGAATAGGACCTCAAGGTATCACTCGCTAATATTCAGAGAGGCAATTGAAATTCAGAAACGGGAAGAAAGAAGGCCTCAATCTTGGTGAAATGTAGAGACTGGTAGGTAATCAGATATACCAAAAACAAAACAAAAACCTTTCTAAGTATGAGTAATAATAATCAAAAACATGTAGGTATCAGAATGAGCAAGTGAAATCAAGTCTCAAAGACTTGCCTTACCTATTAGGGTAAGCACAATGAAAGAAGAAATCATCACAGACACCGAATCAGTCAGGCTCAAACTAACGCTTCGTCCGTTACTGCACCGCCTTTCAAAATGTCTACCGCGCAGATGTAGATGAAACGTCAGGAAGAATTACCTCGAGACACGCAATTCGTTTTTAGCATTGTAAGCTTCTTTTGAGGATTCGTTTATCTTTTTGTACATATTTTTAACTCTAGCATATTCTGATCTGGTTTCAGGTCCCAGATTTTTGTACCATCGATAGTATGCTGTCTGCTTGAAGATGTTCTTCTTGAAGTGTTTGGTATACATATGCATTTGCTTCCTCCACATTATGATCTCAGAAATTGTTTCCGTGCATTGTGTTGGATCTCCAAAAAAACCGACTCTTTCCCATGGAAATTCTATTGAAAACATGCAAAGTTGGCTATATTGTAGTGCCATAAGAACCTCAAGATGTTTTTCATAGATAGTCGAGGTAGCTGCAGTGGTATTTCTCTTCCATTAAAATTTGGTATCAAAATAAAGGTGAAACGTTGATCTATGTACGTGCTGTAATGTTTTTTTTTTATTATTTTTTCATCTATCCAAAAGATTGCTTCAAAGTAACTGCATTTTTGGAACATTTTTGAGATTTTTTTTGTGAAAAAGTGGATTGAAAATGCAATTTCCATTACAGCACGTACGTAGAATCAAACTTCATCTAGAAGCCTGTCCTTGTTTCAAATCAATAAGACGAACCGTTTTTGAGTTATGAATTGACTTTTTTACCTTAAAAAGAGTCCCAAATGTGATCGCGCTCATGGCCTCTTAATCTTTCTTTCCAAAGATCAGTGCACCTTCAATTATCTGTGAGAATGTATGTGAATTTTCTATCATTCAACACGTATCAATATCTAAAATGGTTCACCTGCTAAGCCCGAACCGGTTTATTTAAAATTCTAAGCTATGCCAACGCGTATATTCGAGGAAATTCCAATAAAATCGAAACAACGAGATGACTTGTTGAGATTTTTTTCAGTTCAACATCAAACCGCTAATCATTACTCAGAATATAGTAGCGGCCGTGGAATAAAATCGCTGTTTATTAATAAACGCAAATAAATATAACGCCCACCAGTGAACAATTCAATCCACTCATTTATCAATAAGGAACTAGTTAATAAAATAATTAACGTCCGGTCGATTCGTTCAAGCAGTTGCAACCAATACTTTAGTGATAGACGGGACAGAGATGAATTTGGTCACTCTCAATCGTTTGGCGATAATCTCTTTCGTCGTCGCGTGTTCTACCTGCATCTTCGGACAAAACGTGGTCCTGAACCACAATTCGCGGGACAATGTGAAACTTTGCGGTCGAAACCAACCTTGCGTGAGAAAGTGCTGTCCCGAAAACCACGTGCTCAAAAACAAAGTGTGTACTTATTCGGGCGTCCACAAGTTCGAACTCAAAGTGTACAAAGGCGTGGAGGATATACAAAGGATCGTTCGTTTCAACGTGATCCACAACAGAACCTGCCAAGAAGGCACCGGCCTCAAGTTGTCCTCCAAAAAGTCGGTGGACGCCTTCTACTTGCAGCGAAACGGGTCCCTGTTCAAACCCCTCGACAATGTCACCACTTGGGTCCCCTTTCCGCACTACTGTCTGGAAACGTTCGTGTTACCCACGAGGGTGGAGTTCTCCGCACTGGTATGTTACGAGTCGGATATGCTTATGGATGCCACGGATGATTTTGCCGTAGTTGGTGAGTTTATTTTGTTTATTGATAGATAAATATAGATCCCAGCGAGCACAAACATCCCTGGGAGGTTTCGAAAATGTTGGCACGCCGATGTTTCTCCTAGACGTAATATGTACTTCCCAAAGAGGTCTCTGAAGGCCATTAAATGTTTTGTTTTTGTTCCTTTGCGGCGTTTTTTTAATGCCTATAGGAATGTATCGGCGATGAGCGCGAAATGTTATCTAGTGAACATTTTCAGTTGGCATAACATATCACATAATATATCTGCCGGTCGCCCAATCGCATGTATCTCAGTAATCTGTCTAGATCTTGATGGAGAGCACGGTTTCTAGTTTTTACAATTTACCCCATTTTGTTATTTCTTGTGAAAGTAGTAAGTGATGTATTTTAGAGTGAAGTAAAACGTTTGGTCATGTCAACCCAGTTAACACAAACATCTCTGCGATATTGCTTTCTTGCTTATAAATGGGCTTCAAAGTGAGGTAGATTTGTACGTCACTGTTGCCAACGGAGGATACTGTGAGCAACACATCCCAATTATCATCATAATAGTTATTGATCTGAGGCACAAAAAATATATGAATATTTAATGCTGATAATAGTCTACTTCCGAAACTCCCAACCAGCACTGACCAGCAATCTGAAACTACTGAACGCTAAAAACGATTCCAATTCAGATGACGTTTAAATATAAAGTTTTATGAATCTTTGTAATAAACTGCATTAATATTGATATTGCATATAATTTTTTTCACATGTACCCTTCCCGATATTACGAGTGGGCTATTTCAAAAAAATCTGATGGCATTCTTGTAACCGGGTCGTTGTTGAACTATTCCTATAGGTTGTTGTAGTCTCTCCCGTGCATATGGATGCTTGTCCTCTAAGCAGCCTGCTCGTGATATGTGTAGGGGAGGCAGGTTGAGCAAGACCTCTGAGGCGGCTGTTGGGGTGGTTCTCATGGCCCCGATGGCACTGTGACATGCTTGTCTTTGCAGTCCTCCGAGCCGTCGAACCATTCCTACCTGCTTGGTCTTTGGCCACCAAAGCACCGAACCATACGTTATCATGGGTCTGATAACTGTTGTCGGGTCATTAGGAATTGCTGAGGCTGGAAAGGGTGTTTCTATGAGCATACTTAGACTTTCCTCGAATATTGTAGTATAGGCATTGTCATTCTTTTTCAAGAAACATACTTGGTTTACAGTACCTTCTTTGGCTAAAACCTAATGGATTCTTGAGCACGTCATTGTCTTCTGGCCTTACTAATTTCTTTGTTGTACTGAGTTTAGCCTTGTATGTGGTCCAATCTTGGTTGGATTTTACTTTGTTGAAAAGCTTCCGCATTCTACCTCCGAGGGTTTCTAGATGCTCATTCCACCATACCGTTTTGTTATTTTGAGCCTTTTTTTCTCAGGGCAGCTTTCCTCGTAGGCTTCGACTATTGTCTTGCCCACTTCGTCTACTGCCCTCTCAAGGTTTTCCCTGTCTCGTATTCAGTCACGGGCCTCTCAATAGACTCACTGAGTGACGCTGAGTATCTTTCCCAGTTGGTCTCTCTTAGGTTTCTATATTTGACTAAAGTACGCAGTGGGGTAACTAGATCGTATAAATTGTGATATATAATAATATATAGGTAATCATGCGAAATATTTTTTCAAGATTTTTGTTTGAATTTCAAGCTTTGTACGATTTCGGACCTCATTAAATAAATTGTTTGTAATTTGAATAAGTGAAAGTATAAATTAGAGTTTTGTAGTGAAAAATTGGGATTTTCCCCAGTCAGCTGAAATATGCTAATTACAAGTATTCCTTGAGCCCGAACGGTTCGTAGTAGAAAAAAACTTGTATGATAAGCTTTGTAGAAAATGTTATGCTCTTTCATTTCTAAAATGGAGGTTATTAACGAAAAAAAAAAGAGATTTTTTAGGATTTTTTTATTTTATTTATTGAGATGAAAGATGAAATAATGTTTCAAGGCCTCCGCTGACAGTGCCAAGACCGCCAAGTTCGAATCATGTCCTTGTAGTTTCTTCGATGACATTGACAGACATACCAGTGTTGGAAATCAAATGAACACGCCATTGATTTATTTTTCCTCCGAGTTATTTCCGTTAGTTCGTAATATCCTTCTACTATTGCTGAAATCAAGAATTCTAAGAGTTATAGCTTCTTATTTTAGTTCATTGTTATGTGCAGATGTATTTCTAAACCAACACTTGACCCATTTCGATGTTTACAGTGAAAATCGAAATTGTCTGAAATCTAAATTGAATATTGCTGGCAAGTTTCAGATAGTATAACATAACAAACGTTGAACTGACTTAAATAAACGTTTACTTATGTTGAGAATTTAATTATGTTGACTTAGATCTGGACTAATAGGCAGGATGAAGACGCTATAAGTAATACCAGATTTTCAAGAGTATGATATTTTAACTAGGCAAGGGTATTGGATTCAAGAATTGTTTTTTTTTCAATATTTCATACTCCCCAAACAGTTCTGGTTTCACCGGAAACGACTCCGACTCGAGAAATTCAAATGAAACACCCTGTACTTTGTTTGATTTTAGGGACGATTCTGAGTATGGTCACATAGTTTTAAGACAAAAAATTTACACACTTTCTTTTTCACAAGAATTTTAATTTTTGCATCTAGAGTGCGCTGGGCGCACTTCAATCAATGTGATGAACTTGAATGAAAAGTACCTAGGGCGGTTTGAAATTTTCAATACCACTGTTTCTTTAAACAAGTCAACTTTTTCAAAGAACAATATCTTTTAGAATGTCATTCCTTGAATTCAAATTATCACGACGAATTGATGGTTTCAATTTCAAATCAGAAATCGGATGAATAACATCCTAATACACTGATTATTTCTTGAAAAAGTTTGAGGAAGTATGCTATGGATACAAAATTGTACGAAACAGGATTCATACCTTCAATTTCAAGATCAAAACCAGTGGCGGTTCTAGAACTAAAGCGCGAATATTCGGTAAAAAGGCATAGAAATTTGAAGCTATACTGTATTTATCATCAAAAAGCAAAGTAATGTTGCTAAACTATAATAAAAGGCAATTACAGAGGCGGCCCTAGGGTAGAGCAAGAGGAGCGTTTGGTCTAGACGACAAGTAGCAAAGGGCGCCAAAGTGCCAAGTGCGAAAAACAACTTTAAACAAAAAATTTTATTTAAAAAATTTAATTTCAATGTCGGTTTTTAGGTGGCGTGGGGTTGCTCCGAATGAAAATTGAATTTAATAAGTTGAGATTTTTGTAGGATAGAAATGTAATTTGAATTCAATAATAATAATAATAATAATAATACTTCCTCATAAACACTCGTAGAGTGTGCCCAAAGGCATGGCCTGTGCGGGTAGAGGACGGCTATTATTATTATTTGACGTGGCGCTCCGGGGCGTATTCACTTTTCAGCTGCAGGAAAACCCGGAAAACCTACAGCACCACCTCGGGTGGCCGGCGTACACTCCAAGCTAGCACTAGCCGAGATTGGCATCTAGACAACACACAATACGCTTGCTTTCAACAAGGACTGTGGTCGTCTATCGATTCAGATATTGGGTACTTTAGAAAAAATCCCTCGTACCTACATCGGGCTCGAACCGACTACTGCTATACTGAAGTTCTGAACGGCCTGCGCCTTAGACCGCTAGACCACCGACCAATAAGTGTTGAATTTTGAAATGAAAATTAATATTTGAAAAAGTTGATAGTAATTATATTCATGGTGTCACATTCCTTTTTCTTCTCGCGTAACTTTCGATAACCGAAATGGAAAAACTGTTTACTCATTGAAATACCAAACCTAACTTCCACTCTACTTCCTGGTCAGGGTATAATTAATGTCATCAAATTTTTCATCAAACATCTATAAATACAAGAGATGTGGAATTCAGTGGCGTAGCCAGGATCAACCAACTACTTCGACTAATTTTGGTAATATGAGTATTTCTCCTTTGTTTAAATGCACACCCGAATTTTCCCATGAGTAACAATTAATCAGTGTATTAGGATCATTAGTTATCCATCCGATTTTCGATGTAAAATTCTCAATTAACAAAAATGTCGAAAACTAATCAGAAATATTTTTAGCGGCAAAAAAACCATCTACAAACTGATTTAAAGCTAACCAACGAGAACGGTTAGAGATAGACAAATTCTGCGAACGCCAATTGATTAAGAATGGTCGAATTAGTATATATTGTGAATTTCGAGTCAATCGACAAAAATAAAAAATTACTCGGAAAAAGTTGCAAGTGGTAAAAATCATGAAAAATACCAAGTCGTCACATCAACTTGAAATTAGCACTTTATACGTAAAATTTCATGCTCATTCCGAAAATGTATGATTTTTATGTGCTCAGATATAAGATTTAGCCGTAGAAGGGTGTTTAAGGTAAAAATTCCAATTTTCTGAGATTTTTAATTTTTCATTTTTCGAATTTCAAATTTTTGTTCTCGAACGTATTTTGACGTGCTGATTCCGAATCTCAAAACAAAAATGTCGAAAACTCATCAGAAATATTTTTGGCGACAAAAAAACCATTTGAAAACTGATTCAGAGCTGACCAACTCGAGAACGGTTAGAGATAGACAAATTCTGCGAACGCCAATCGATTCAGAATGGCCAAATTAGTATGTATTGTGAATTTCGAGTCAACCGAAAAAAATTAAAAATTACCTGAAAAAAGTTGCAAGGGGTTTACCCCTAAAAATCATGAATATTACTAAGTCGTCACATCGACTTGAAATTTGCACTTTATACGTAAAATTTCATGCTCATTCCGAAAATGTATGATTTTTATGTGCTCAGATATAAGATTTAGCCGTAGAAGGGTGTTTAAGGTAAAAATTCCAATTTTCTGAGATTTTTAATTTTTCAATTTTTGAATTTCAAATTTTTGTTTTCGAACGTATTTCGACGTGCTGATTCCGAATCTCAAAACAAAAATGTCGAAAACTCATCAGAAATATTTTTGGCGACAAAAAAACCATTTGAAACCTGATTCAGAGCTGACCAACTCGAGAACGGTTAGAGATAGACAAATTCTGCGAACGCCAATCGATTCAGAATGGCCGAATTATTATGTATTGTGAATTTCGAGTCAACCGAAAAAAATTAAAAATTACCTGAAAAAAGTTGCAAGGGGTTTACCCCTAAAAATCATGAATATTACTAAGTCGTCACATCGACTTGAAATTTGCACTTTATACGTAAAATTTCATGCTCATTCCGAAAATGTATGATTTTTATGTGCTCAGATATAAGATTTAGCCGTAGAAGGGTGTTTAAGGTAAAAATTCCAATTTTCTGAGATTTTTAATTTTTCAATTTTTGAATTTCAAATTTTTGTTTTCGAACGTATTTCGACGTGCTGATTCCGAATCTCAAAACAAAAATGTCGAAAACTCATCAGAAATATTTTTGGCGACAAAAAAACCATTTGAAACCTGATTCAGAGCTGACCAACTCGAGAACGGTTAGAGATAGACAAATTCTGCGAACGCCAATCGATTCAGAATGGCCGAATTATTATGTATTGTGAATTTCGAGTCAACCGAAAAAAATTAAAAATTACCCGAAAAAAGTTGCAAGGGGTTTACCCCTAAAAATCATGAATATTACTAAGTCGTCACATCGACTTGAAATTTGCACTTTATACGTAAAATTTCATGCTCATTCCGAAAATGTATGATTTTTATGTGCTCAGATATAAGATTTAGCCGGAAAAGGGTGTTTAATGTAAAAAATCCAATTTTCTGAGATTTTTTATTTTTCATTTTTCGAATTTTAAATTATTGTTCTCGAACGTATTTTGACGTGCTGATTCCGAATCTTAAAACAAAAATGTCGAAAACTCATCAGAATTATTTTTGGCGGCAAAAAAACCATTTGAAAACTGATTCAGAGCTGACCAACTCGAGAACGGTTAGAGATAGACAAATTCTGCGAACGCCAATCGATTCAGAATGGCCGAATTAGTATATATTGTGAATTTCGAGTCAACCGAAAAAAATTAAAAATTACCCGAAAAAAGTTGCAAGGGGTTTACCCCTAAAAATCATGAATATTACGAAGTCGTCACATCGACTTGAAATTTGCACTTTATACGTAAAATTTCATGCTCATTCCGAAAATGTATGATTTTTATGTGCTCAGATATAAGATTTAGCCGGAAAAGGGTGTTTAATGTAAAAAATCCAATTTTCTGAGATTTTTTATTTTTCATTTTTCGAATTTTAAATTATTGTTCTCGAACGTATTTTGACGTGCTGATTCCGAATCTTAAAACAAAAATGTCGAAAACTCATCAGAATTATTTTTGGCGGCAAAAAAACCATTTGAAAACTGATTCAGAGCTGACCAACTCGAGAACGGTTAGAGATAGACAAATTCTGCGAACGCCAATCGATTCAGAATGGCCGAATTAGTATATATTGTGAATTTCGAGTCAACCGAAAAAAATTAAAAATTACCCGAAAAAAGTTGCAAGGGGTTTACCCCTAAAAATCATGAATATTACTAAGTCGTCACATCGACTTGAAATTTGCACTTTATACGTAAAATTTCATGCTCATTCCGAAAATGTATGATTTTTATGTGCTCAGATATAAGATTTAGCCGGAAAAGGGTGTTTAATGTAAAAAATCCAATTTTCTGAGATTTTTTATTTTTCATTTTTCGAATTTTAAATTATTGTTCTCGAACGTATTTTGACGTGCTGATTCCGAATCTTAAAACAAAAATGTCGAAAACTCATCAGAATTATTTTTGGCGGCAAAAAAACCATTTGAAAACTGATTCAGAGCTGACCAACTCGAGAACGGTTAGAGATAGACAAATTCTGCGAACGCCAATCGATTCAGAATGGCCGAATTAGTATATATTGTGAATTTCGAGTCAACCGAAAAAAATTAAAAATTACCCGAAAAAAGTTGCAAGGGGTTTACCCCTAAAAATCATGAATATTACGAAGTCGTCACATCGACTTGAAATTTGCACTTTATACGTAAAATTTCATGCTCATTCCGAAAATGTATGATTTTTATGTGCTCAGATATAAGATTTAGCCGGAAAAGGGTGTTTAATGTAAAAAATCCAATTTTCTGAGATTTTTTATTTTTCATTTTTCGAATTTTAAATTATTGTTCTCGAACGTATTTTGACGTGCTGATTCCGAATCTCAAAACAAAAATGTCGAAAACTGATCAGAAATATTTTTGGCGACAAAAAAACCATTTGAAAACTGATTCAGAGCTGACCAACTCGAGAACGGTTAGAGATAGACAAATTCTGCGAACGCCAATCGATTCAGAATGGCCAAATTAGTATGTATGGTGTATTTCGAGTCAACCGAAAAAAATTAAAAATTACCCGAAAAAGTTGCAAGAGGTTTACCCTAAAAATCATGAATATTACGAAGTCGTCACATCGACTTGAAATTTGCACTTTATACGTAAAATTTCATGCTCATTCCGAAAATGTTTGATTTTTATGTGCTCAGATATAAGATTTAGCCGGAAAAGGGTATTTAATGTAAAAAATCAAATTTTCTGAGCTTTTTTATTTTTCGTTTTTCGAATTTTAAATTATTGTTCTCGAAAGTAATTTGGCGTGCTGATTCCAAATCTTTGAACGAAAATGTCGAAAACTCATCAGAATTATTTTTGGCGGCAAAAAAACCATTTGAAAACTGATTCAGAGCTGACCAACTCGAGAACGGTTAGAGATAGACAAATTCTGCGAACGCCAATCGATTCAGAATGGCCGAATTAGTATATATTGTGAATTTCGAGTCAACCGAAAAAAATTAAAAATTACCCGAAAAAAGTTGCAAGGGGTTTACCCCTAAAAATCATGAATATTACTAAGTCGTCACATCGACTTGAAATTTGCACTTTATACGTAAAATTTCATGCTCATTCCGAAAATGTATGATTTTTATGTGCTCAGATATAAGATTTAGCCGGAAAAGGGTGTTTAATGTAAAAAATCCAATTTTCTGAGATTTTTTATTTTTCATTTTTCGAATTTTAAATTATTGTTCTCGAACGTATTTTGACGTGCTGATTCCGAATCTCAAAACAAAAATGTCGAAAACTGATCAGAAATATTTTTGGCGACAAAAAAACCATTTGAAAACTGATTCAGAGCTGACCAACTCGAGAACGGTTAGAGATAGACAAATTCTGCGAACGCCAATCGATTCAGAATGGCCAAATTAGTATGTATGGTGTATTTCGAGTCAACCGAAAAAAATTAAAAATTACCCGAAAAAGTTGCAAGAGGTTTACCCTAAAAATCATGAATATTACGAAGTCGTCACATCGACTTGAAATTTGCACTTTATACGTAAAATTTCATGCTCATTCCGAAAATGTTTGATTTTTATGTGCTCAGATATAAGATTTAGCCGGAAAAGGGTGTTTAATGTAAAAAATCCAATTTTCTGAGCTTTTTTATTTTTCGTTTTTCGAATTTTAAATTATTGTTCTCGAAAGTAATTTGGCGTGCTGATTCCAAATCTTTGAACGAAAATGTCGAAAACTCATCAGAATTATTTTTGGCGGCAAAAAAACCATTTGAAAACTGATTCAGAGCTGACCAACTCGAGAACGGTTAGAGATAGACAAATTCTGCGAACGCCAATCGATTCAGAATGGCCGAATTAGTATATATTGTGAATTTCGAGTCAACCGAAAAAAATTAAAAATTACCCGAAAAAAGTTGCAAGGGGTTTACCCCTAAAAATCATGAATATTACGAAGTCGTCACATCGACTTGAAATTTGCACTTTATACGTAAAATTTCATGCTCATTCCGAAAATGTATGATTTTTATGTGCTCAGATATAAGATTTAGCCGGAAAAGGGTGTTTAATGTAAAAAATCCAATTTTCTGAGATTTTTTATTTTTCATTTTTCGAATTTTAAATTATTGTTCTCGAACGTATTTTGACGTGCTGATTCCGAATCTTAAAACAAAAATGTCGAAAACTCATCAGAATTATTTTTGGCGGCAAAAAAACCATTTGAAAACTGATTCAGAGCTGACCAACTCGAGAACGGTTAGAGATAGACAAATTCTGCGAACGCCAATCGATTCAGAATGGCCGAATTAGTATATATTGTGAATTTCGAGTCAACCGAAAAAAATTAAAAATTACCCGAAAAAAGTTGCAAGGGGTTTACCCCTAAAAATCATGAATATTACGAAGTCGTCACATCGACTTGAAATTTGCACTTTATACGTAAAATTTCATGCTCATTCCGAAAATGTATGATTTTTATGTGCTCAGATATAAGATTTAGCCGGAAAAAGGTGTTTAATGTAAAAAATCCAATTTTCTGAGATTTTTTATTTTTCATTTTTCGAATTTTAAATTATTGTTCTCGAACGTATTTTGACGTGCTGATTCCGAATCTCAAGACAAAAATGTCGAAAACTGATCAGAAATATTTTTGGCGACAAAAAAACCATTTGAAAACTGATTCAGAGCTGACCAACTCGAGAACGGTTAGAGATAGACAAATTCTGCGAACGCCAATCGATTCAGAATGGCCAAATTAGTATGTATGGTGTATTTCGAGTCAACCGAAAAAAATTAAAAATTACCCGAAAAAGTTGCAAGAGGTTTACCCTAAAAATCATGAATATTACGAAGTCGTCACATCGACTTGAAATTTGCACTTTATACGTAAAATTTCATGCTCATTCCGAAAACGTATGATTTTTATGTGCTCAGATATAAGATTTAGCCGGAAAGGAGTGTTTAATGTAAAAAATCCAATTTTCTGAGCTTTTTTATTTTTTGTTTTTCGAATTTTAAATTATTGTTCTCGAAAGTAATTTGGCGTGTTGATTCCGAATCTTAAAACAAAAATGTCGAAAACTCATCAGAAATATTTTTGGCGGCAAAACAACCATTTGAAAACTGATTCAGAGCTATGACCAACTCGAGAACGGTTAGAGATAGACAAATTCTGCGAACGCCAATCGATTCAGAATGGCCGAATTAGTATGTATTGTGAATTTCGAGTCAACTGAAAAAAATAAAAAATTACCCGAAAAAAGTTCAAGGGTTTACCCCTAAAAATCATGAATATTACGAAGTCGTCACATCGACTTGAAATTTGCACTTTATACGTAAAATTTCATGCTCATTCCGAAAATGTATGATTTTTATGTGCTCAGATATAAGATTTAGCCGGAAAAGGGTGTTTAATGTAAAAAATCCAATTTTCTGAGATTTTTTATTTTTCATTTTTCGAATTTTAAATTATTGTTCTCGAACGTATTTTGACGTGCTGATTCCGAATCTTAAAACAAAAATGTCGAAAACTCATCAGAATTATTTTTGGCGGCAAAAAAACCATTTGAAAACTGATTCAGAGCTGACCAACTCGAGAACGGTTAGAGATAGACAAATTCTGCGAACGCCAATCGATTCAGAATGGCCGAATTAGTATATATTGTGAATTTCGAGTCAACCGAAAAAAATTAAAAATTACCCGAAAAAAGTTGCAAGGGGTTTACCCCTAAAAATCATGAATATTACGAAGTCGTCACATCGACTTGAAATTTGCACTTTATACGTAAAATTTCATGCTCATTCCGAAAATGTATGATTTTTATGTGCTCAGATATAAGATTTAGCCGGAAAAGGGTGTTTAATGTAAAAAATCCAATTTTCTGAGATTTTTTATTTTTCATTTTTCGAATTTTAAATTATTGTTCTCGAACGTATTTTGACGTGCTGATTCCGAATCTCAAAACAAAAATGTCGAAAACTGATCAGAAATATTTTTGGCGACAAAAAAACCATTTGAAAACTGATTCAGAGCTGACCAACTCGAGAACGGTTAGAGATAGACAAATTCTGCGAACGCCAATCGATTCAGAATGGCCAAATTAGTATGTATGGTGTATTTCGAGTCAACCGAAAAAAATTAAAAATTACCCGAAAAAGTTGCAAGAGGTTTACCCTAAAAATCATGAATATTACGAAGTCGTCACATCGACTTGAAATTTGCACTTTATACGTAAAATTTCATGCTCATTCCGAAAATGTTTGATTTTTATGTGCTCAGATATAAGATTTAGCCGGAAAAGGGTATTTAATGTAAAAAATCAAATTTTCTGAGCTTTTTTATTTTTCGTTTTTCGAATTTTAAATTATTGTTCTCGAAAGTAATTTGGCGTGCTGATTCCAAATCTTTGAACGAAAATGTCGAAAACTCATCAGAATTATTTTTGGCGGCAAAAAAACCATTTGAAAACTGATTCAGAGCTGACCAACTCGAGAACGGTTAGAGATAGACAAATTCTGCGAACGCCAATTGATTCAGAATGGCCGAATTAGTATATATTGTGAATTTCGAGTCAACCGAAAAAAATTAAAAATTACCCGAAAAAAGTTGCAAGGGGTTTACCCCTAAAAATCATGAATATTACTAAGTCGTCACATCGACTTGAAATTTGCACTTTATACGTAAAATTTCATGCTCATTCCGAAAATGTATGATTTTTATGTGCTCAGATATAAGATTTAGCCGGAAAAGGGTGTTTAATGTAAAAAATCCAATTTTCTGAGATTTTTTATTTTTCATTTTTCGAATTTTAAATTATTGTTCTCGAACGTATTTTGACGTGCTGATTCCGAATCTCAAAACAAAAATGTCGAAAACTGATCAGAAATATTTTTGGCGACAAAAAAACCATTTGAAAACTGATTCAGAGCTGACCAACTCGAGAACGGTTAGAGATAGACAAATTCTGCGAACGCCAATCGATTCAGAATGGCCAAATTAGTATGTATGGTGTATTTCGAGTCAACCGAAAAAAATTAAAAATTACCCGAAAAAGTTGCAAGAGGTTTACCCTAAAAATCATGAATATTACGAAGTCGTCACATCGACTTGAAATTTGCACTTTATACGTAAAATTTCATGCTCATTCCGAAAATGTTTGATTTTTATGTGCTCAGATATAAGATTTAGCCGGAAAAGGGTGTTTAATGTAAAAAATCCAATTTTCTGAGCTTTTTTATTTTTCGTTTTTCGAATTTTAAATTATTGTTCTCGAAAGTAATTTGGCGTGCTGATTCCAAATCTTTGAACGAAAATGTCGAAAACTCATCAGAATTATTTTTGGCGGCAAAAAAACCATTTGAAAACTGATTCAGAGCTGACCAACTCGAGAACGGTTAGAGATAGACAAATTCTGCGAACGCCAATCGATTCAGAATGGCCGAATTAGTATATATTGTGAATTTCGAGTCAACCGAAAAAAATTAAAAATTACCCGAAAAAAGTTGCAAGGGGTTTACCCCTAAAAATCATGAATATTACGAAGTCGTCACATCGACTTGAAATTTGCACTTTATACGTAAAATTTCATGCTCATTCCGAAAATGTATGATTTTTATGTGCTCAGATATAAGATTTAGCCGGAAAAGGGTGTTTAATGTAAAAAATCCAATTTTCTGAGATTTTTTATTTTTCATTTTTCGAATTTTAAATTATTGTTCTCGAACGTATTTTGACGTGCTGATTCCGAATCTTAAAACAAAAATGTCGAAAACTCATCAGAATTATTTTTGGCGGCAAAAAAACCATTTGAAAACTGATTCAGAGCTGACCAACTCGAGAACGGTTAGAGATAGACAAATTCTGCGAACGCCAATCGATTCAGAATGGCCGAATTAGTATATATTGTGAATTTCGAGTCAACCGAAAAAAATTAAAAATTACCCGAAAAAAGTTGCAAGGGGTTTACCCCTAAAAATCATGAATATTACGAAGTCGTCACATCGACTTGAAATTTGCACTTTATACGTAAAATTTCATGCTCATTCCGAAAATGTATGATTTTTATGTGCTCAGATATAAGATTTAGCCGGAAAAGGGTGTTTAATGTAAAAAATCCAATTTTCTGAGATTTTTTATTTTTCATTTTTCGAATTTTAAATTATTGTTCTCGAACGTATTTTGACGTGCTGATTCCGAATCTTAAAACAAAAATGTCGAAAACTCATCAGAATTATTTTTGGCGGCAAAAAAACCATTTGAAAACTGATTCAGAGCTGACCAACTCGAGAACGGTTAGAGATAGACAAATTCTGCGAACGCCAATCGATTCAGAATGGCCGAATTAGTATATATTGTGAATTTCGAGTCAACCGAAAAAAATTAAAAATTACCCGAAAAAAGTTGCAAGGGGTTTACCCCTAAAAATCATGAATATTACGAAGTCGTCACATCGACTTGAAATTTGCACTTTATACGTAAAATTTCATGCTCATTCCGAAAATGTATGATTTTTATGTGCTCAGATATAAGATTTAGCCGGAAAAGGGTGTTTAATGTAAAAAATCCAATTTTCTGAGATTTTTTATTTTTCATTTTTCGAATTTTAAATTATTGTTCTCGAACGTATTTTGACGTGCTGATTCCGAATCTCAAGACAAAAATGTCGAAAACTGATCAGAAATATTTTTGGCGACAAAAAAACCATTTGAAAACTGATTCAGAGCTGACCAACTCGAGAACGGTTAGAGATAGACAAATTCTGCGAACGCCAATCGATTCAGAATGGCCAAATTAGTATGTATGGTGTATTTCGAGTCAACCGAAAAAAATTAAAAATTACCCGAAAAAGTTGCAAGAGGTTTACCCTAAAAATCATGAATATTACGAAGTCGTCACATCGACTTGAAATTTGCACTTTATACGTAAAATTTCATGCTCATTCCGAAAACGTATGATTTTTATGTGCTCAGATATAAGATTTAGCCGGAAAGGAGTGTTTAATGTAAAAAATCCAATTTTCTGAGCTTTTTTATTTTTTGTTTTTCGAATTTTAAATTATTGTTCTCGAAAGTAATTTGGCGTGTTGATTCCGAATCTTAAAACAAAAATGTCGAAAACTCATCAGAAATATTTTTGGCGGCAAAACAACCATTTGAAAACTGATTCAGAGCTATGACCAACTCGAGAACGGTTAGAGATAGACAAATTCTGCGAACGCCAATCGATTCAGAATGGCCGAATTAGTATGTATTGTGAATTTCGAGTCAACTGAAAAAAATAAAAAATTACCCGAAAAAAGTTCAAGGGTTTACCCCTAAAAATCATGAATATTACTAAGTCGTCACATCGACTTGAAATTTGCACTTTATACGTAAAATTTCATGCTCATTCCGAAAATGTATGATTTTTATGTGCTCAGATATAAGATTTAGCCGTAGAAGGGTGTTTAAGGTAAAAAATCCAATTTTCTGAGATTTTTAATTTTTCATTTTTCGAATTCCAAATTTTTGTTCTCGAACGTATTTTGACGTACTGATTCCGAATCTCAAAACAAAAATGTCGAAAACTCATCAGAAATATTTTTGGCGACAAAAAAACCATTTGAAAACTGATTCAGAGCTGACCAACTCGAGAACGGTTAGAGATAGACAAATTCTGCGAACGCCAATCGATTCAGAATGGCCGAATTAGTATGTATTGTGAATTTCGAGTCAACCGAAAAAAATTAAAAATCACCCGAAAAAAGTTGCATAAAAATCATGAATTAAGTCGTCACATCGACTTGAAATTTGCACTTTATACGTAAAATTTCATGCTCATTCCGAAAACGTATGATTTTTATGTGCTCAGATATAAGATTTAGCCGGAAAGGAGTGTTTAATGTAAAAAATCCAATTTTCTGAGCTTTTTTATTTTTTGTTTTTCGAATTTTAAATTATTGTTCTCGAAAGTAATTTGGCGTGCTGATTCCGAATCTTAAAACAAAAATGTCGAAAACTCATCAGAAATATTTTTGGCGGCAAAAAAACCATTTGAAAACTGATTCAGAGCTGACCAACTCGAGAACGGTTAGAGATAGACAAATTCTGCGAACGCCAATCGAAAATTTGAACTTATACACTTTTGCCCCCCCCCCCACCCTAGAAATACCCTTCAAATTTTAGCCAAACTTGAGAAAAACTGGCGGGTGCATACATTTGACTAACTCTTACGCATCACTTCGTCCTAAATCTGAACGTTATACCTATATCTATACACACCTTTTATGTTACAAGATAAAAACTTCTGAATTATTCGACCAACCTGGTAACAACACACATTAGGTAATGATTGATAAGATAGCAGTATAACTTCTCAGATAAGATGATTAGACAATTTCTTGAAAAATTCAGAAATAGTATGATGAAAAACGCGACTACTCGATTAACTGTGTATGTTTTTGCACATAAAAGTGTAAGCCAATATAGCAGTTTCGGTTTGAATCGATTACTGATTCCGTGTGGATCATTTGTCGCTTGATACCTCAAAGTGTTAGATATTCATGTGTTAAAAATTGATTTTTATAGATAAGATCATAACAAGTTTTCCCCATCTCCAAGGAAGAAATTCAATTTGCATATATCTTCATGCAAAATAGGCTGGCTTTTTTGCAGAACCTGCGGCACCTACACGACACAAGGTGGCGGAGCAAGAAATCCAGAAGTAGGAAAGGGCTGTGAGTAGGCCGATGACAGTGTCAGTGTTCCTCCATTACAAGTTATCATATATCCCCCACTTGCTCCAGTGGCACCTGCAGATATACTCACAATAATTGCTGGCGAGGGGCAGAGTGGCGATGTTTGATGCTTGATTTGTGGGAATATGTCTTAAACATGTTGTTGTATTCCATGTAACTCAATGTCATTGGTTGCTACTGAAATGAGTTCAAGGTTGCCAGAAACTTTTCCCCAGCCGCCAGTCCTCCAACCTACCGGTGAACACTCTAAGGTGGTCTTTTGTGTTATGGTGCTTATTCAGCGTCTTCGGGGCTGTTGTCCACAGTCCACAGTACTTGAATGGTACAGCTTGACTTCATTGCCTCTAATACTTCTGTAACCTGGCATCTACATCAGAAGTGGCGTGGTTTTTTTCCACCAGTTGCCTTAGGGATTGTTTGCAGCCTAGAGTCACAAGTATAAAAAGTCAGAGCTTTCAGTGCTGCTTGACTATCTGACAGATTAGTCTCCTGGCTACCCTTTCCAAGGCACTTCTGGGCACATATCGCATATCCAATGAATTTCCGTGCAGAGGTTCCTACAAGGCTATCTCCGCAATTGCTAGTTGCATGGAAATGTTAATTGAAACATTTGGACAACTATAGATCGATTTCTGGGTTCATGCCATCATCAGTTTGGGTAAGTCTCTGCAGACAATAACTAATGTCTGCAACAAATGGTCCAATTATCAATCCATGTCAAGGCAAATGCTGCGACACCGCCCGTAGATAGGTGTTAACCAAACTACGAGCGCCGTCTCAACAACTACTTTTCTGGCTAGTACCACGACGAACGTTAGATTCCATCCAATGAATTTCCATGCAGAGTTCCTAACGAGGCTATCTCCGCAATTGCTAGTTGCATGGAAATGCTGATTAAAACTTGGCTCTGTAACGTCCACTCTAGCCCATTTTGAAATCCACCAATGTATCACATTAATACATCACTTTTCCGTTGAGGTCCGTTCTCTGCGTAAATGTGGTGGTTGTTCATGAACACTTCAAACTGCATTTCGAAGTCGTACCTAGATTAGATTATATATTAGGGACTTTCGTGCAACAAGCCTCTACACCGCGACCTTTTCAGATCTATTGTGTTTGTCCTCGAGATCATTTAGAGTTCTTTGTCTAGCCCTGTCTTCTTTACGAGACTCCACAGGATAGTTCTTAGAACTCCCATGAATCTGGGAGCTCTTGGTTTTTCTTCTCCCAGTGTTAGAAACCTTTGCCTTGACAAGCCCTCGCAGTGGCATAGTATGTTTCCTCTTCTTCCTGACAGAACCTGCATAGCATTTCTTCTGCCAGGCCTATTGTACTCATATGTTTGTTGAGCCTACAGTGCCCTGTGAGAAGTCCTGCTACTATTCTAGTAGTGTCCCTCTTCTGGCTTAGTAGATAGTCTGTGAATGTTGGCTGCGGTTGTTTGATAAACTCTTTGGCCTGTCTCATCCCTGGTGCATTGTTCCACCATTCTTGAGACTTCTGTTGAATCCATGATTTGGTGTTTGTTTTTAGTACAGCTTTTGCTATACCGCAATACGGTTCTGGGCCATTCAGGCCCTTACTTGCTCCTTCTCGGGCTAGTGTATCGGCCTCTTCATTGCCTCTATAACCTGTGTGTGCTGGTACCCAGGCTAGTGTCAGTCTGTTCTGACTGCCCAGCTCTTTTAGGGCTTTTATGCAGTCCCAAACAAGTTTTGAGGTAACTTGCATTGAGTTGACTGCTTTTATCACAGCTTGGCTATCTGAGTATATGGCAATGTTTTTTCGTGAAAAATCGTGCCTTATTAGCTCTTGTGCACAATGGTGTATTGCAACGATTTCCGCTTGAAATTTCGTCGCATGTTTGCCCAAGCTCAGTGAGATTTTCATCTTCGGCTTGGTCCGTAAATGCCGGCTCCTGCACCTTCATCCGTTTTGGAGCCGTCCGTGTAGACAGCGATTTCCGCATTGATGTGAGGCCCCCCCTTCCACGCATCCCTGTCCGTTATACTTGTCTTGAAAGTTTTGTCAAAGCTATATCTAGGGAGAATGCCATCTGATGGCATTCTTGTAACCGGGTCGTTATCCAACTCTTCATATAGCTTCTTGTAGTCTCTCCCGTGCATATTGCTAATGGGTGCTTGTCCTCTAAGCAACCTGCTCATGACAGACCTGGCTTCGGCTTGAATGTATATGTGTAGTGGAGGTAGGTTGAGCAAGACCTCTAAGGCGGCTGTTGGGGTAGTTCTCATGGCCCCGTGCCTAACAGGCGTGTTATCTGTCGCACAATGGCTTCTAAAAATATTCAGATGTCATGTTTTCACTGTCTGGCTCAGTCTTGAGACACTGATTGTTGCTATCACGACAAATAGGTGCAATGGCGAATTTTCTATCATGCTGCATTAGGACACGTAAATATTGTCCCTATGATTCCCAGATAAGCTAGCCGAAGTTTGTGCATCTTTGGCCACTATGTCACTGAAGTAAAAAAATTGTTTACCAAAATATGTTTAAAAATAAGTAAATAGATTTTTGCTGTAATCTTGGAAATTATATGATTTATCGAAAAAACAACTTAACAAGGTGAAATACAATTGAATTCTCTTATGAAACGCGTTCGTTTTCGCAGAAAACTTTAATAAACGCAGACGTCAACTTCAGGTTTACCCTTACCGCCGCTGTAAATTCTGGCGCAGCTGAATATTTGATTGGTCATAACTCTGCTAAAAATTATCGGAGAAGAAAAAGGAAAAGTTCATATCGTTTCTGAAGACTCCTACCTTATCATGCAAACAAAATATGCGAGTATTTGTGTACCTAAAATGTGTTTTGTCGCACTTCACGGAAATGTTTGCGGATGATCCAAAAATTATGAATAATTTATTAAATATGGAATTATTATACTGAAGCAGCAACCCATACCCTCTTTGGACTATGTGTAACAATTTTAAAGTAGTGTGACAGGTCCTCCTTATACATGCCAAAATAAAAACTTTTTTTACTCCTTCCTCATTTTCCACTTACCCATAAAACCGGCATTCCCTTCAGTAAATATTGAAAATAATCGCTTATTCATATCCTGCATATTATGTTTAATAACACTATTGTGAAGTGCAACCTCAAGCTTGAAATTACATACTTCATTTTTCACGTAGGATGTGTATGAAAGATTATTTTCAACATTTACTGAAGAAATTACCGGGATTATGGGTGAGTTGAAAACAGAAGCAGGATAAAACCCAGTTTTTTCTTTGACATGTCTAAGTGAGTGTCTCACTAGTCTAAAATCGTTGCATATGGTCCAAAGAGGGTACTGATTCCTGCTTCAGTATAATTATTTCATATCAACTGAAATATCCATGACTTTCGGATCCTCCGTAAATATCGTAGAAGGGTTATGTGAAGTGGGATAAAACACATTTTGGGTACTCAGATACTCACATGTTATATTTGCATGAGGAAGTACAAGTCTTCATGAACGATATACACTTTTTCTTTTCCTTCTACTATAATTTTTAGCAACGTTATGACAAATCTAATGTTGTGCCCTGCCGGAAATTGCAGTGGTGCCTTAAGGCGAGCCTGAAATTTTATATCGGAATACAATCAGGTTTTTTGAAAACAGGAGTGCATTTTGTGAGAAGTTACTGAGTTTATTTCTTGTGGAGAATTGAATTATTTTTCGCCTTGTTGAAATTGTTTCTTGATAAATCTTATACTTTCCGAAACAACAGCAAAAAAATATAATTTTTTTAAATAAAAATATTTTTGGGTTCCACCCCTAATATTTGGTCAACAATTTTTTTTCTAATAATATATGATGTCAAAAAGTCATGTGCCAAGTTTCATAGTGCTACGATTCATTCTTCACATTTGTCTGTGGTTACTGTACTATCTAGTGGGAACCAGAACATAAATGCAAGACTCTTCTTAAATTGAATATTTTACCATATATTCGTCTTTATTCTAATACTATTCTGGAAAATTATTAAAAATATTACTGAAGATATTCAACCAACAAATTACTCACCTGCTTGAATAATTGAACATAGAATTCATATTTTTACTGTTCAGGATGCTTCAACACGCGATTTTATGACACTCGCACATCAGCCTCTTATCACCGTTTCATTTTCAACCTCTATCAATATTTGTGAAATTTGCGGTTTTCTATCATTTCCGTTGCAGAATAGAGAGGCGTATATTGTTCTTCCCAGAGGAAAACAGTGTATTGCGTTACAAACAATTGCGAAACAAGCTTCAACATGAAGCCGCTTATTCTATGCCTTTTCGTCCACCTAAGTTTCGGCCAAGATCCTCCGTGTCCAGTGTCGCTGGCTATCGATATCACAGATGGTGCTGTGGAAGGTGGCGGGTTCCTAAAAGATAACATTATGTTCCACGCAGGTGACTATTTCGAATCCAACGGTAAGACTTTCGGATGTGTTTGCAATATACTGCCGTGTATCAGAAAGTGTTGCGCCAAAACTCAGATGTACGACGGGAAAATGTGTGTGGAAAACCGTGGAAAAGCTTTCAACGTAACCATTTACAACGGTACTGTTGTCGATGAGAAGGCCAAACTCGATGACTTCTATGTAATCCAAGGAGACAGTTGTTCGTCAGAAGAGTTCTTTCGTTTTCCAGTCTTCAAGAATGAAAGCGAAGTTATGGTACAAGCAAATGGTTCATTGTGGGTGGAAGCATTCAAAGCCTCTTACGGCCAGGAAAACTATTGCGTGGAACTTGTCGATAACGAGAGTATAGCGTTCGTCTGTGAACCTTCAGATAGTATACCTGAGACAGAATTCTATGCATTAGGTGAGTCAACAGTTATACTGCAAAATATAGATTTTATAACTCATCATGAAATTAGCCAATAACAACTGCGAATTTTACCTAGTTACCATGTATTGTTCTGTTAAATCTGTTAAAATCTGTTAAAATCTGTTGAAATCTGTTAAAATCTGTTAAAATCTTTCATTACGAATCTCCCAGGTTTTCGTAGAAAATCCCAGGTTCTCGTAGAAAACCCCTCAAAAGCAGAGCTTGTGCGAGCAAGGGAGACCCGGGTCCTACAGCTTCAAAAGTGAATTCCGAACCACTTTATCTCTCTCTCTCTCTCTCTCTCTCTCTCTCTCTCTCTCTCTCTCTCTCTCTCTCTCTCTCTCTCTCTCTCTCTCTCTCTCTCTCTCTCTCTCTCTCTCTCTCTCATCATTTATTGTACGGTGCAATATGGACATGCTCCATTGCGGGAAATCCGTTCGCCATCCGGCGTAGATAACGAAGCTGTATCGGGGGGATGCAGTTGTCTTGTTCTAGGCAATACTACATCCCTATATTAATTGGTATGGCACGTCAAAGACGGCGGACATTCGTCACAAACATATATCTCATTCATACTAGTGTTCTGGCTAGGCTTTGTTACTAACTCCATACGCTACCTTGCACTGTTAATTATTAACGCAACAGTGAATCGTGGAGGATTATCCCCAGCCCGCAACAAGATTCAATCACTCAGATTTACATCTGAAACTGAAAAAATCTTGTCCTGCCTGGGGATCACGAAGCCCCAACGCTACCACTGCGCCAATCCCCGACCCCGATTTGAAGTTCTGTCATTGCAGAAATTACTTGACGTTTTTCAATTAACGTCGAAGAAAGAATAATCAAGTTTATTCGATGTATAATCCTAACGAATTCCAGTCGAGCAAACGGAAGTAATCGATTGTACTTATCTCGTAATTCGACGAATTCCTTGAAACACCACTCGTGCTAACGCCCCGATTGGAGAGGTATTCTGCGTCCGGAGTATTATACTCGAGGAGACTTCATCAACATAACTGTTTATATAAAACCTGAAAATTAAAGGGAAAAGGTAACCAGAAGTTTTTGACCAAACACTGAAATATGGAATAATCCATGGGCCACGTTTATACCGTCTCTTGGTAAGCTGACTAATGACTTTATTTCAATCAAATAGTCTTCGTCATCTTAGTGTAGACAGTATACACTTGGTCAGGTAACCAGCTTGGTTTGGTACCGAAAATTGTTGCGTACCAGACCAAAATAGGGTAAAAATTTGGTTTACTAGAAATCTGTTATAAAAAAAATTGAACATCGCGATTTCGTGCCATTAGGCGATTCATATGGTACCATTTTTGTTTTGCGGAAATGCGCTGTTACCAAGTTGACCTCTTTGGATTACTGGAAATCTGATGAGAAAAAAAAACAATTAAACGTCGCGATTGTGGACTCTCAACTGAATCTAGTGGTACTATTTTTGTTTTGCGGAAATGCGCTGTTGCCAAGTTTTGGTCACTCTGGAAATATGGAAATCTGATATGGAAAAAACAATTGAACGTCGCGATTGTGGACCCTCAACTGATTTTAATGGTACTATTTTTGTTATGCGGAAATGCGCTGTTGCCAGGTTAGTCACTTCGCACGAATTTGCGAAATGTCGGCCGGTCCCGCTCGCTTCGCTCGCGTTTTATTTTGTGTTCTGAATCTAATATCACTTGGAGAAAAAGGTGAAAGTTTCAGGTTACGTAAGGTTAGGCTCGCTTCACTCGCCCTCATTACGTACCGACTTATGACAAAACAAGAAGGCAAACTGAGTTGAAACTGCGTGAATTTGTTTTTTTGCTCGCAAGTGACATACAAACCTAACCTGAGCAAGCTAACCTAGCTTGCGAGTCAGTCAAAACTTGGCAACAGCGCATTTCCGTAAAACAAAAATAGTACCACCAGAATTAGTTGGGGGTCCACAATGGCGACGTTCAATTGTTTTTTTCATATCAGATTTTCAGTAAACCAAAGTTCAGCACAAAATAGTTATATGACCAAGATGGTTTAAACACCTACGGCCCTGACTTTCCAAAATTTGGTTTGAATCCTTGGTAAGCCCCAAGTCTAGTTTCTAATGTACTAAGAGTGCCCTAATTGGTTTTGTGCACAATTGACAGACCCTGGAGGTAATACAAACCTAATCGTAGAAAAGGAAGAAGAAATAACCTCACTTACCGATTTTGTTTTGTTTGCTGTTTTTCTAGTCTAAAAAAATTAGTGATTTCCTTTGCTGAATAAGCGATTGCGTTTCTATAATATAATAAATAAATGAAGCGGAAAAGTGGGGTTAGGTTGGTTGTCAGATATCTTAGGTTAAGTGTTGTTTCACCTCCAATGTCTGTAACTTTTTCACTTGAATATCTAATTTCGATTGCCATTGATGTTTTTATATAATGAAATATGGGTTAGTAAAGTTGCGAACCTTTGTATAGGTTAGAGTTGACGAGTTGTGTTGTCTAAATGACTAACAAAGAATAAGTACCAAACTGTTAACTGGTTAAAAATGGTGTAAATGGTGTAAATAGGCAGTAACTCATTCCATATTGGTCCGAACTTGGTAAGGTCAACTTGGTCAGAGTACCAAATTCGCGCACGGTATAAACGTGGCCAATTTCACAGTACATATATTCGATATGGTGGTATTTTACCGGGCAATAGTGGAGAACACCTACCACCTATATGGTTATTCTTTTAGTCGCCTCTAACGACAGGCAGGATCAACGTCTATATTTTTATGTGAAGGATGTATTTGTCCTTGTTTATAACTCACCTGACTTGCTACAAATGTGTGTATATGCATAACGTGGTCAAATAAACGATTTGAAACCGTAGGGCTATACTTAGTCGACCCCATACAGCCTTTTTATTTTTTTTTTTTTTTATTATTATTTATGTCAATTGAATTGATTGAATATTATTATTACAATTGTTAATGATTTCCCACCAAGTAGTGCCGTCCACTCTCTGAAAAAAAATTATATAATGGTTATCGAGAATATTTTCCAAGCACAATTCATAATTGTTATTATAGTGTGCCATGGAGCACTGGCTAATTTTCTCAAAGCAGTTCAGTTAAGTTTATGACAGTTTCAATCATTCGTCACTGATACATATCTTGTTTCCAGCTATAACTATTTCCTTCGTCTCAAAACAAACAAACCGTGTTATCAACATTTTAGATTTAATATATATCCAAGTTTAAATATAGCAGCTCTGGTAAGTTTCTCATTGAACACTTTTTTAAACTCACTTCGATATTGCACTCTGTACAATGTGTCGAAATCTGCTCTTTTTTCTTTTCGTCCATTTTATAGATGGTTATTCTGACTGTTCTTCAGGATTCCATTTGAATATCACTGGTGGTAGTGAAGTCGCAAACGGACTGATTAAAGACGGCGTTGAATTCGATAAACAAGCATATTTACGTGAAAATGGGACTTTGTGGGGGTGTATATGTGCCGAAAATTGCGTGCAAAAGTGTTGTGCAAGAGACCAAATTGTTCTCAACGGTTTATGTGTGAACCCAGGCAATGAATCAAGAGAGATCTACCAGCTAGCAAATAATCAAACTAGCATTGTGCATAGAGACACCAGAGAATGCGATCAGGATATTTACATTGCAGAGGACGACTTTTGGGGAATGCTAAGAAATGGATCAGTTTCCAAGGCACACCCAAATTATACTCTCAGTTATGACCAGTTTTGCCTGGATAGTTCCCATAACCAGTCGGCAGTTTTCATGTGCATATTCACCAATATGGATAGTTCCACAAAATTCCCAGGACCTACTTCTAGTCTCCAAGGCAAGTCAAGAGATCCTTGCGATGAAAAAATTTGTGTGCGGAAGTGTTGTGGGTCCGACGAAATTTATTCGAAAAACAAAACCTGCCTCAAGGAGAAGAACTCTTTTCGCCATATAGAGTCACTCCTAGAAGGAATCAACTTTACTGAAGAAACCCATAACCTGGTGGCCAGAGAGCTGATTTGCTCCAATGATTTCTTCAGAATTGCAACCACTGATTTCATATTGGACCATGATGGGGGGGTGAATTGGGAAGATGTGGTCGTGGGAATAGACAGGTACTGTTTGGAGGTTATTTTTGGAGGGGACGATAAATACAGTTTAATAGCTGTGATCTGTGAAGAGGAAGATACTGATGTGATAGAAGATCCTCTTCATTATCTAGGTGAATATGGTATTATTGAATTGAGGGTGTATTTGATAAAAGTAGTAGTAGTATATTTTGGTGAGGTAGATTTTGCTGATGTGATATCACCATCACGTAGTAGACTTTCTACGCGAGAGAAAAGTATCCCAATTTATTTTTCGTGGATTCACCAGTTCAAATTGTCAGAAAAACCACTTTGCATACATTAAAAATATATTAAAAAATCATTCGAAAATGTATAAATTTTCAACGAATATTAACATTTGATTGGTGACCGTCTTCCATGTCATCTAAAGTTGCCTGTTCCCACGAACTCGTGTGATCAACCAACAAAAGGGAAATCGAGAAACAAATCTTTGATAAAGTTTACTATGACGAATATATTTTTTATCAATCCACATCCAACTATGCGTACAAAATGATATACTTATTTTCCCCTTTATACAGGAAACCAAGATAATTGCGTGAAAGGACGCGGTTATATACGGATATTGAAACCAAGGTTTGACTCATAAGGTATGAAGCAGTTATCAGCAAATATTAATAATAATTATAATAATCAAAATTATGCCAGCTTGCCATCCTAGTAAACACAAATCGATCTCAGAGATATTAGTGGACCTCACATTCACGTGAGTCGAGTTGCGACTCACATTGACATCTCCAGAAGTTCTATTTCGGGCCCTTTTGTTCGTTTTTTGCTTAAAAAGAAAGTTATGAATAATTTGCCATTAAGCGACCGCGAAAAACTGAACTGATGAATGCACCTTTACATTTACGAAAAATTTATTGCAAAACTTGTATTTGAAAAACTCCCCCGCCATAGTCCCATAGTCCACTTTCTGAAACAGGTAATACAGTTCTCCCTCAAAACGTAGCTTGATATAATCCATTGAGAAACCACAGAAAGTTTGTCAATTGATCAACTCTTCAAAATATTTTTTATATGAGCTACTTTCTGTATTTATTTTTTTGTACATATGCCCGGAGTTACTTCGTTTCTGAGATACAAAGGCGTTTGAAAAAAAAATCAATGCCCTGTATCTCAGAAAAGAAGCAACTCCGAACATATGTTCATAAAAACTTTTTTTCTCAAAACGAGGGAAACAAATAAGCACTGTTCTGAAAAATCGAATTCTCGGTATGTTATCCCCAGGAGCCACTCGTAAAAATATCTTCATTTCACTCCAAATCGATATACTTTTCAACCCTATTCGAGGCTCGTACGCGAAAATGTGGCACCTAAATCTGTCACTAGCTGACGGTCTACAAAGACACAACCTTTGCTCTAAGCGTCTTCCTGTTATACGTTCCCAAAAGCTCAATTTTTTCTCAACTCAGTATACTTTGGGAAAATTAACTACCCAGAAGTTTTCATATTTTAGAGAATGATATGTGCATTAACGAATCTGTTTGACCTAGTGTATAGAAGGCTTCTGCACGACCCGGGTTCAATTTGTCAGAATTATGCAATATTGTGTGTATTTCGAGTACAAAGTGTAATTGCCGCTCAAAGTTTATTTAATTTTCTTTGTTCGAGCGGCAATCCATCACTTTGCGCTCTAAATACACAAACAGCTAACTAAAATTCTCTTCACTCTAACTAAAATTTGTTTCTGTCTCTCGATATAACGTATTTGCTTTCGCGTTTCAATGATAATAAATAATCAATTCATTAGTATCTTGTTATCAAATTGGATTTCAGAATTGATAAATTCTTGCGACGATCGTGGAGAAATCATCATAACAGGGTTTTCCTTTATTTTATATGAATCAAGAACCACATCTTTGGGATTGCACATTATCATATGTAAAGCCATAACCTTCCCTAGCCCGCACAAATATCTCGAGGGCTGCAGAGCGTGCAGGCAGCTGACGAAGAAAACAACCCCATAAATCCTGACTGCGCGCTACTCACTCCTAATTAGGTATTTCCGCATTCACCTATTACACAAATGAAACTTTCCCTCTCACTTATCATCAGCTGTCTCGACTGGTAATTACTGACCTGTTAGTGTAGATGGAACATCGAAAAAAACCGTACCAATTCCTTGTCATATTACAAGCCGAGTTTTCTAACCACACAGTGCTTCCCATCAGTCACTGATAACAGCAATATCCATCTTCAGAAAGACAATTATTTGCCATAATCACTAGTGCGTCTACTGAGGTGCACGAGGACGATTGTTTTTTCTCAGTTTTTGTCGTAATTTACCAAAAATGCGGCTGTCAATCTACACACTCGTCTTTCTGTTGATTGCTCGATTCACCGACTGTAAGTGCCCTCAAATCCTAAGCATAGACATCACAAACGATAATGTATCGAAGTTCGGCGTGACTTTCGGCAAAGAGAACTCCTACGTCGAAAACAACATCACATATGGATGTATTTGCGACATCAAAAAGTGCATCAGAAAGTGCTGTGAAACGAACAACGCCACCTGCGTTTCTACCGACAAAGCTGCGAACTACCCGTTCTACAACGGTACCGAAAGAGTTGCTGTCGAAGAAAATGATTACTTCTTCCTTCACCGTGCTAAATGTGAGCCTGGCCTTTTCAAAGTTGAACTCGAAGGAGTATTTTATTTGCAAGAAAACGGGTCTGTTTACGGCAGTGATCTCCTTGCGGGCAATATGACGTACTCTCAAGCAGAGTACTGTTTGGAAGATGTTGAAAATGGTTCGGCACAGGATGGTGGAGATGGCTTGGAGATGAGAGCCTTTGTTTGTTTTTCTGATTCAGATGAATCTACCTTGTTATATCCAATGGGTAAAGTACACCTTAATTCAATAAGAGAGAGAGAGAGAAAGAGAGAGATAGATATATAGATATCTACGGTGTGACCCATGTAAGATGGTAGCACCCTTATAAAACATACATTTTTCAACCGATTGGAATGATTTTTTTTTTCGTTAGGTAGACATTCAAAAAGTCTACCAGGACACCAAATTTCATGAATAAATCTCCATTTTCAGGGCCCAACTAATTTTATTTTTCAACGTAAATAATCTAAAAAATTTACTAGCGATTTTTTTAGAAAAAATCTGACTACACCACTGGATTTGCGACATTTTCAAATGGTTCTAATACATTACGTTAAAATACGTTAATGAATAAAAAAGTTCTAAGGGAATGATATTTGAAAAAATATGCCGTTTAATTAACCCACCAATTCAATTTCTGAAATTTAATCAAAACTTTGACTACACCACTGGATTAAGGGTGTCTCGACATATCACTGACCATAATTACATCGAAATCTGTTGATAAATAAAAATTATGAGGTTAAATGACATTTTCCTGAAATGCCATTAACATATATTTCAAATTTCATTATCGATGACTTATTTTTTTTATCCAACACATGACAATTATGACTGTCATGTGTTGGATAAAACATTGTATGCCACTCATGTGTTATGTTTCCTAAGTCACTTTAGAATTTATTCCTAAGCGTCGTCCTGGTAGTGCAATAACCCAATTATTCCTATTGTATAGGATTATGGCAATAAGCATCGTCCTGGTAGTGCAGGACATCTTGTTTCTCTCTTGACAAGCTTATTGTGAACAATGCATGCAGATTTCTTTAATTTCTATTTGAAATCGTTTTTTGATAAATATTATATTTTATAAAATAACAACAAAAATATATACAGTATCGGAAAGTTTTCATCTGGGGTATGGTGGTTTTATGAGAGCGTGAAGAATAGCTTGCTATAATGTTGAGAGAGCATTATAATATCGCCTCTACTCGCTCGAGGAAGGGATATCAACTGAGCTGTTAATTCGTCGGACGAGGTAGCAGGAGAGGCGCGCTGTAGTTCGTCTCTCTTATTTATGTATTATCATATCATTGCGTTCCTTGTTGCTCGCGTAGATTTCTGTCTATACCCCAGAAAAAAAGTTTTCGATACTGTATATCTTTTCAGAAGAATTTTTTTTAGGTTCCACCCCTGATATTTTAGTATAATACATGATGACGAGAGGTCATGTGTCGAGTTTCAGAGCGCTACAATTCTTTCTTCACTTTTGGCTCGAGTTTGTCTGTCGTTACTGGATTATTATCAATTCATTACGTACGAACAACAAATACGCATTCGCTAATGGTGTATTGTTTGTTTTGTCTATTTGTTTTTGTCTGTAATACTATAAACGACATGCATCTGCACTTCAATTACAAACCCGCTTTCGGAAAATATTTGATTTTATCAGTTGATACATTAATATAGATAGTGCAAAAAAATCCTTAGGGGTTACCTATATGACTAGTCAAAACAGCAGAATTAATAATTGGTAATTTGATTATTGTTCAGTGGGATCCTTCACCTGGGTGCATTTGTCTTTCAAGTACAAGTTCATTTAGAAAATCATCTGTCAGAAAGCACCTACTTCCCCCTACGAATATTGATTCACATCTGACATTTATTTGTTCAATGTTCCTCCAAAAGGACACAATTATCATCCCGCATTTGGCTGGGAATGACTACCTGCGGACATGTCATGTTTCATAGGGTTTTACCCCTCTCATCAGTGCTAAGATATGTCAGACAACGTTGGAGTTGCGAGGGTGGAGAGTTACCGCCCCATTTCGCTGCTGAGTACGCTCGCGAAGCTGGTGGACAAGATCCTTCTGAAGAGAGTTGTCGCAATTGAGGAAGGGCTTAGGCTCGTCCCGGAGGAGCAGTTCGGATTCCGGGGAGGACACTCCACGTCCTCCCAGGTGGCCAGGATTGTCCACGGGGTGAGGGGGGCCTTTCAGCAAGGCCACAACACGCTTATGGTCCTGCTGGACATAAAGAAAGCCTTCGACACAGTTTGGACGGAGGACATGATAACGAAGATGTCGAGGGCAGGTATGCCAATGCATATAGTGAGGCTGTAAGACTCCTACCTGGTCGGCAGGTCCTTCCGGGTGAGGGGTCAATGGCACTGGCTCATCGATGAAACCAATCGAAGCGGGTGTACCGCAGGGGTCGAGCTTGTCTCCACTCTTGTACTCGCTATATACATACGACTTCATGTCCAACCTAGTGGTCACGGCCATCTACGCTGACGACACAGCGATATACACGCATTCGAGGTACAGCGCGGTGGCCGCGTCCAGGTTGAAGACGCACTTGGAAAGGGCGGTCGTAACGTATATGGTGAGAAACAAAATTGAGTTGAATCCGGAAAAAACAGAGCTTATGATCTTCTCGAGGAGAAAATTGAATACGAACATCAGCCTCCCCGGGGAGTTCAGGGTTCTGGGAAACCGGATAGACGAGTCCGACGCCGTGCGGTACCTGGGGGTGCAGCTAGACAGGCGTCTGTTCTTTCACAAGCACGTCAGCTTGGCGGTTCAGCGAGGGGCGGCCGCGCTCAAAAGAGTGTATCCGCTCATCGCGAGGACCTCCAGGCTGAGTGCGGAGAACAAGGTACTCCTGTATAAACAGGTTATCAGTCCAGCGATGACTTACGCCTGCCCAGTGTTTTGCAGCGCTTCCAAGACCCAACTGAGCAGATTGGAGGTGATGCAGAACAAGGCACTGCGTATCGTCACGGACAGTGACCGATACATTCGACTGGTTGTCTTGCGTGAGCTAGCCAAAATCGAGCCAATCCAAGACTTCATCAAGAGGCAAGCCGATAAGTTTATCGGCACTTCATCCGGGGGAGCCCTCTGACCAGGGACATAACAGCGGTGAAGGAGCACCATAACATGCCATGGAAGCATGGGGGCTATATCTACCAAGGTTTTGATATTTTCCAGGAGATTCCAGAGGATGGGCATTAACTCTTAAACCGATGCAACATGCACTAAACCGGTTTTTCCGTTGTTTTTCCGGGACCTAACCATAACTTCAATATATGATGGATCCAATCGCCTGATGTATTTCACATATATACACACGATCTCCCCCGCATAACTTGCAGGAGGCGGGGACAACACCCGAGGGAGATGACAAAGCCCGATATTCGAGAAGTGGCCCACAAACACCGTGGGGTCTGCCTAAGGGCAGGCGGGTAAGGTTCCACCCGCCCGCTGGAAGCCAGAAGGGCAGGTAGGAACCCACGCTCCGGGGAAAGCAATCCTAAGATTCCCTCCTTTACCCAACCCTGTGGTTAAGGTATCGTGATAGTTTTAGATTGTTATTTTTATATTGTATTGTGCGCGGCCCTATTTTATTGTAAGATTTTTTAATATATACATTTTTGCTTTTGCTTTGCTTTTACAACTCAAGCACAAGAAGCACTACTCGGTAGCACAGACTCCAGAAAGAGTTGAAGCATGTCCGAACAAGGTTCGAAAAGTGTGCCAAAGAGTTTCAAATAAATGTGGGAATGTGGAATATAGTGATAAGAAAGTGAGGGAAAGCGATTTTGAAATTGTTCGTTTCATTTATTTGAAACTCTCCGGCACACTATTCGAACGTGGGTAACAGAAAACAACCACTTTCCCGGCTAAAGCCACTGGACATCGAATTATATCTGATGGAGATATTGGTCTTTCAGCCGCAGATTCCACAATTGATTTTATGAACATCCTGTTCATAAATGTAAATGTCTTTACTTGTTTAATATCTTCCATTTGTTTGTATTGTGGTTTCCACGAAAGGGAAAATCCTGTAGTAATGTTCAGAGAACACTATAAGAGCCGAGTGAAAGTAGGAAGGAATTAGTGTCCTTCTTGAATTCCAACAGACTGTGTGCCTCAGGAATCACTTCCCAAGGCAGTGAGTTCCAAAGTTTTGCCCATCGTTGATGTTCTTTTTTAGAGAGAAACGAGGTGGTTCAAACCCTTGATGGGCACCTTATCAGGCCTGTTCCACGCATCCCAATAGGTATAGTGTGGGAGTATCTTTAGTCCGAAACTGAATTTGCGATTGGGCTGCCTCGATGACGCAGATGTTACGTCATCACCCAATTATTCAAAGGGAGCAAAAAAACTTCTAAGATAAATCAAAAATTTCAACTTACCCTCTTGAAAATGTATCTGCTGACTACGGGAGAATGTTGTCAACTGAAACAACTGAACTCGAAGAAAGTTCTGAATAAAATAAATACTCGAGTCACTTAATACCGATAATTGTTTGAAACAATTAGCGATTAATTTGTTGATTGTTATCATCTAGTTTTTTCGAACTTTGTATTAATTGTAGAGCAACCATCACGCAGCACACAACTATTAATCGAATTGAAAATATGGTATTCTCTAATTAAATGTTTATTCATTCAAATTTATATATCGAGAAGAGTAAAACAATGGCATATTGGTAAGTAACATATTGTTACTTGTTTGACCCTTTGAATTTTTATTCCGCTTTTATTTGCTAGTTTCGTTGAAGATATTATGATTCGAAGAAATGCCAAATAAAGACAGAATGATTTAATTCTCTCGAAAGAGGCTATTACAGGTCCAATGCATTTTTGGACGTTTTGAGTAGTTTTATATTTTGCTGATTTGACATGTATCAATCATTCGTTTCTGACCTGTAAGAGTCAAAATTTTGTAACCTTCGTTTGCAATAGCGTTTTATTCCATAAAACTGTTTCTAATCATTGTTAAGTTGCCCCACAACCAAACTTCATATAATATACACTGATGCGTAGGTTTTTGTTCATAACGACTCTCAGATTCCTAGAGGCTAGAGAGATATACTAATGATCACAATTTGTAAACCGGCTGGTCACAGTGTGGAATCCAATTTAGATATTCGTCCATCCTGCTTCGATTTCATTCTGCTAGTTATAAAAACGAATAATGAGCTTGTTAGCATTGAAATACATATCCTTACTGTTTAAGTATCCAGAAGTTCAAGATATTTGTACGTTTGTGTATTGAAATGTAAGTTTGCTCATCCAAAATCTATACAGTAATATCGTCGGATATTCGGTAAATTTTTGTGGATGTATAAGAAATACAGAACTCCCCCTGAGGCACACCCGCGTCTGAATCACTTTTATTTCTGATGTGGGAAAAGAAATATCATCTTCATCAGATTATGGTTGAGAAACGTGAACAACCAGGCATGTGAATTTTCTCTCAGACCATAGCGATCCAATATATACCAGTTTCAGGTAACTGACGTAACTGCCTACCTAAAAAAACTGAAGATTACTAATTTCGTTACAATTCTTTCATCGAATAATAATTCGTTTATATCTTACCACGGTCCAAAAAAGGTTGAACACAACATTTAGGCCATTCCAACAGTATTCAGGATACCAAAATATCTCTTCTACGCCCAGATATATTTCTCGTTGGAATTTCAAGAAAATCCGTAATTCTGCAGACCTCGTATATGTTTGCGAACGAATGCTACGAAAATATTCAAAAGTTTGGTTCCCATATGTTTTCTATATCAATATCATTGTTAGTCGTTTCTTTTGCGCGGACGAACTTCAAAAACGCGAACATAATCATATCTCTGAAAAAATAAACAATGCGAAACTTGTCGATCGTTATTGGAAATATCATCAGCGTTTGTATCGGCTGTAGTTCTTTAGCCAGCGTGAAATGAATACACGAATAATTCTTATCGCTTTCTTTATCTTGATTTTATCTCTGGGGAGATACAAAGGAAATTCTCTCCTTTGTGATAAGTGCATCAGAAAATGCTGTCCGCGCGGCTTCGTTTTCACGAAAAATAAAACTTGTCATCCGGAAAATGCTTTTTTTGTATTGGATACGGGGTTCCAGTACAATTTGGTATACGGGCATGATTGCGAAGAAGAAAAGGTACTGGCCCAGCCATTTCCTAGGGAAGATTACACTCTTTTCCCGAACGGGGACTTGAAGCTCTTTTTGCCTAACAACTCCAGTATCATCAAAAGATATTTCGATTATTGCGTAGATAATATTGATGCTTCTTCGGATGTAAGTGCAGTTTTGTGCGTAAAACTGGACACTGGTGTTAGTGAAAGTTCTGTTTTAGGTGAGTTATTCTAAATGAATCCCAAGGTTATTATTATTACAATACTTTTATTACTCCGGAGTTATTCCTTCAATCAATAGATATTCTATTTTCGGAAGAATATAGTTCATAGAGACGAAAGTATGTATACAGAGTTGAGGTGTGACTGAAAATAAGATAATAGTATATTAGAGTATGAGTGGATAAAAAAGTCTTTCAAGCACTCGTGATTTTCTAGCACGACGACGCGGTAACTACACAAGTGGTGGTAATTTTTTGATAATTTTAACTAGATGCACGAATCTTTGCTGCTGTAGAAATCTAGTTAAAATTATCTCAAGAAAATATTACCACGAATGTAATTCGACTTGATTATTTTTTACCGGATATTTGTCAGTGTCATCTTGACAACCAAGTTAATGGCTAACTTTCTTATGTATTCATTCAAACAAAGAACCGATCAAACAACGTGAATGGAGCACTGTCAGCTGACGTCACAACATGGCCGTTATGGGGGGACAAACAAAGCATTTGACGTTTGATGAAATGAAAATTCGTTTTTTGTGGGTGTTATTGGATAATTGCGTTTTTTATATACTTTACAGAAATTAAGTGATCCACGCGCAAAAATTTTCAGTTGATCTGCCAAAACAATCATATTCAAGAAAGTACGGCAACATATCAGTGAATCCACGACATCGATTCGATCAAATAATATGTGTACAAATTATTATTTCGCTAATTAATTCCTAAGCCCGATATGATTGATTGATTAAAATAAATTTAAAGGAATAAAACAAACAATGCATCAACAAAAATAATGATAAGCCAAGCTTGCTCAGGTTTGGTGTTTGTGTAAACCGCGAGCGAAAATAGTAGTTTACCTAACAAGTGCGGAAAGTGATACTTTTCCGCATGCAATTGCAGATCCAGAACCAGAAATCGCGTGCGGAAAAGACACTTTACGCTCGTGTTAGGTACACTATTTTTTCTACTAGCGGAAAAAACACCCAACAGTTAAACTAAAGAACATTTATTATTAAATATATATTGAACTATGCAACCATACTTGAGAAGCTTTCTATTTTAACCTTCTGCGACGCAATATTTAAATGTCAGCATAATCCGCAAAAACTAAACAAATCTACTTTCCCGCACTAAAATGTTTTTTCTAGTGCGGAAAAGTGACTCTTTCAAAACTAAAATGAGTGTGGAAAAGTGGATTTTCCCGCACGCTAGTAGAAAAACTAATTTTCGCATTTTTAACTCGCAAGCTAGGTTAGGTTGCCCATGTTAAGTTTGTGTGTCAATGGCGAGCGAAAAACTGATTCACGCATTTTCGACTTGCAGGTTTTTGCTTACTCAGTTTCTCAGGAATCTGTATTTGGATTTTGTTGGACTTTCTGACCTACCCTGTATATATACAGAACATGAAAATAAAGTTACTTGAATGAAATAGATGTCATTGAGAATGTCAACAGATTTTGCCATAATCGCCATTAATGAATCATCCCAAATACAATTTTCTAATGATTAATAATTCCTAGAACAGAAATTAATCGTTTTGTTTGATGTGGGAAAAGCTTTAGTCGTAAATTTGACGAATATATCGATTGACTAATAGATTGAGGCGTACCTCAACATTTCTTAAATAAATCTCACTTTGGGGCCAGGTTACTCCAAATAATCCACCCAGCTTATAAATTATTTGTATTTGAGCAATGTTGGTTATTTCTGTAAGTATTTGTTTTCTTACTTACATGATCAAGTAGCTTGTATACAGATATCAACCCACAATGTGACGTGTGTTGTTCGCGTGAAAATGAATAATTAATGATTATTTTCACAATCGATACTACTGTCTTGGTTCAATTAAACGAAAATTCCGACATCAAATTTCCTGGCTGATGCCAAGACGAACATTGAGCTACATCTCGCAGATATGTGTTCCTCATCGAAAATGGATGTTTGGAACCTTTGGTGTTTATACAATTCAAGAAATAGAAGCTACACAAAACACCAAAACTACATCACTTTCACTCGACGCGCGTTTCGCTAACAATGTTAGCATTCTCAAGAACAGTAGTAAGCGATATTTTTCTCTGTTCGGTAGAAATTTTGCATTCATATTAAACATAGCTTTGAATTAGATGACAAGGCGGCATAATGATAATTTTGTAATATATTATAATAATGATAATGATAAGAATATAAATTATACTTTAAAAAACTGAAGAAACAAATTTTTATAGTAATTTAGGTAAACTAAAAAGTGAAAAATAAATTATAGTTAAAAAAAAACTCTCTTATGGTAAAATGGAGTGAAAAGTAAGAATTTAAAAAGTGAGGGGTGCTTTTTACTTACATTTTTATATTCGCAGTATTTACAAATATCTGTAACTATAGATAACTGATGTAAATCACCACACGCTTTTTTATCATGAAAAGTATTTTTAACGATTATTCTTTTTAGTCCATGTTACAATAAAAGCGTATATTTTCAGTTTTTTCAAAACAAGTTCTTTTGAATTCTGTGTTTGTGTTACGAAAAAAGGGGCCGTGAAATAGTTTTGTGAAGCTAATTCTAGAGATCCGTCTTAAATGTTCTTCATTGCTCCAAAAATAATGACTTGACCTTCATATTCATAGTAGAAAATATGTGCTTCATCCACAAAAAACTATTACAAAAATATTCAAATTCTGTCAACGTTTTAAACAAAGAATGATAATTTCAGTGTCCCTACCAATTCCCAGAAACTCATTAAAACAAAAGTAAAAAATGTATATGCTAAAATAATGCTGAACCACCTGCCTTTACTTTACATAACCGATCATTGGTGGCACATAATGGATTCAGAAAGGCTGCAGGATTACAATACAAAGTCATAGGTTGAAAACCATCGCCAGAATGCCAAATAGTGGTGGGTGCTAGAACATTTTTTTCCACTAATACTTTTTCAATCCGTTAGAGTCTAGAGCAGCAAAGTTCTTCGAGCCTTCAAAGGCCCGGCTAACAAAAACGAATTGAGATTTCCGTTTCGGATTCATTAAGCATAAGATAAAGGACTTTAGAGAAATCGGACAAGTAGTGGAGGTTAAACGTAATTTTTTTCACATGCAATATTCTAATATTCAATAGATGAGGATAGAATGTAAGGTATACTTGGGTATCATTAGCATATTGGTGCACTTTGCAAAATTCTAGATATTTGGAGAAGTTGGTTGTATAGATGCAGAATAGAAGTGGCCCCAGGATGGTTCCCTGTGGTACAACTCAAGTTAAAATCCTACTTTTGATTTTGAATCAGAATTAAATAAAAAATTATTGATTAATTGACTCTAGTCAAAATGAATGTTTTATCATAACACTCTCACTCCTGCTGTAATAATGGTAACTGCTTAACTTTCCCTTGTGCTGATGTTTACTTATGTTTATCTGAATAAGTTTTGACAAAACCATAAAATCTTATTTAATTTTCATGGTTTCCTCTATTTATTCTTATTGCATTCTTCTCTCAAATTAGTTTAACCCCAAACATTTTTTTTTGGTTCGCCTCTGATTCACTGAATAAACAAATCATGGCTATTTCAAACGGAATAACTTAACAAACGTTAAATGATGTTTACATTCCCTGAGGTCAGTGTTGAAAGCCATAACTCTCTCACGAAAAGTTCATTTCTTCGTCTCAGTTTCCTGCTGCAATCTGAGAAAACGAGTGGTGTTAGATGAACAACGGGGATAGCCCACAATCGTGTGTTTATCTAAGATAAAATTATCTCCTAGTTCTTATCTTATTAGTCACGATCATTTGACTCGAACTGCCAAGTTTCGCACCAACGTGGTGCTAGCATTTACGAAACATCGGCGGACATGATTTTCATCTTGTTCCATGTTATTCTTCTCTGCCACGCCGGTACTGTGGTGACGAGCGGTGTGAGATGTGTGGACTACATTGACATCACTGACGGTGAAAAAAGCGGCAAAAACATAATCAAAGACGGACTCATCTTCGACGAGAGTCACTACTTCACAATCGGCGATTCGATCAAAGGATGTATTTGTGACGTCAAGCAGTGTATACGAAAGTGTTGCATCGAAGGGCAAAAGCTAAACTTCACCAGCAGAGAATGTGTCAACGACAGTGACAGTGCCCTCAATGATTTCAGCTTGCATCATATCATCAACGTGCCTAAGAACAGAATTTGTGACGAAACCAAGCTCAAAATTATCATTGATGAGTTTAAAGTGGAGAAGGGTGTTTTGGTCGCAGATTTTGTCACCCTTTCCATGGGGGAGTTTTGTTTATCTGCGGATGGAAAACGAAACGTCGCTGTTGGGTGTGTCACGAGCGATGAAGTCCCAGGAATACTATATGCGATAGGTCAGTAATTTTGAGGTGGATTTGTGATTGTCTTCAGAGAACTGTGATTATTATAATGGATGTTTTTATCAACTTATTCTGAAAAAATCGGTGAATTTCATTTTAATGCTCTTTCGATAGGTGGTATTTTACCGCCTGCAATACATTTTTACCCTAGAGCTGCAAACACTTGTAAAGGTGGGCGTCCAGCGGGTTCATATCAGTAAAAAAATGGTGGTAAAGAAAATGTACCTTTTTCATGCCCTTTCGAACCTTGAAATTTTATTATTTTTGGGACCTAATTTTTTAGTCAAATATCGCGCAAAATGCATTCATCCTTTGATTTGTCGACACATCCATAGAAATAATTTTTGGTACACGGACAGTTTTTGAAGAGTATTTTAAGAAAAAAAATGTTCTGCACGCGGGCACCAATGGAAAGTGGGGAAAATTCCTGAGAAAGCTCGGAAAATCAGTAACTTGAAAGGTGCTAGAAATTTCGATATAATGTATGGAAACAAACTTGTAGAACGTAAAAATCTCCAGTTAGACAAGCTGGGATTAATCAAAGATTCAGTAGATCAAATTTGAGCAAATCAGATAATATAACATGCATTCCCAATTTATCTCGGGCCTAACTGAATCAAGTTTTTCTGTACCCGTTGTTTTTTAGTTCGGAAAATTTCCGGAAAGGATAGAAATACAGGGTCTTGGCAAAAATTTGACCGGTATGCTTTTTTATAAATATCTACTTTGATATTATTACGTCGAGGGTGGAGAAATCGGTCAAGAAAAATGAGCGAAATAAAAAACAACGGGTACAGAAAAACAAAAAATGGACCGAGATGAATTGGGAATAACCTTATTAGTTCAAATTTGTCCTGCTGATTCTTTAAGCAAACTCAGCTTGTCGAGCTATTCCGTTAGGAAAACCTAAACACTTGGTAGAATTACATTGTAAGAAGTGTGAAAAGTACGGGGAGTAGATAACTTAATTTTTCACATTAAATTTTCTCATGGATAGAAGTAGATTTGTTGTCATTCAAACAAGTTTTATTTTCCAATGTCTCTGTTTTGATTCAAAAGTTAGCTTGAGTGCGGTTGGGAAATTCACGTCCACACTGTGTAAAATATTATTCTTTTATGAAAAAACAAATCTGCCTAGAAAAACTTCGTAGTTTCTAATCGATATCTTGATCTACATTGACAAATGATTATTGGTTCAAAGATTATCCGGATATTAAACATTCTCTTGTCATCATTATCAATGTTTTCAACGAAAAAACATGGCCTAGAATTTTCTCCATATGAATCAGAATTTCACGATATTTGTTTAACGTTATTTATAAAGTCTGCCAGATGTTATATTCATTTGGGTTTGAAATTACAAGTATTGAATCGGTTTTATCAGATTGATCCGTATAAATGTGGCTAAACCATACAGCGCATCACGTTCAGAATGAACAGGGTGCTTTCCAAAAATACATTCTGAAAAATATTTGTTGATGAGGCTGAAATGTAAACTAATATAACATACAGGATGATTCAATTAACGCTAAATGCATAGGCGGGTTTAGAAAACAGAAAGACGTACCTTCCCGAATGACTTTGATATTGAATATTACATGGAATAATAGGAAACATTTTCAGGAGTGTTGTGATTTACTGTTTCGTTTTATTTTTTACCTACTACCAATATGTAATATCAAACATTACGATACTGATATGAGTTTCGTAATGAGAAACTTTACCGCACTAGTGCGGTAAAGTGAAATTTATTTGTTTCTCTTTTCAAATGTCAGTCTATTTAATGGAAAAGGATAACAAGAACTAATTTATTATAAATTTGAGTATCTATCTCGGGATTTATCAGGTAATAGGGTTTGATTTTTTCAATTTGTAGCGGATTCTATATATAAATCTATTCTCTATGGTCTAAACTAATGTCGATGAAATTTTACTAAATTGGAATGAACGTGTCAAAGTTGACAGTTCGCAAAATAAATCAACAATGGGCGCAACGCTTGCTTGTTGCATGATTCTAATATCATTAATTTAAGGAATATTGACTAATTTTGAGTAAAAAATTAGCATTATTGATAGTAGGTAAAATATTGTACAATATTTGTGTCGTAAATTCATGTTACAATAATCGATGGGTTATCAAATCACTAAGAACCAAGTTTGAGTGGTTAAATACTTGTAAAAATTCCATCAATAGGGCGCTATGCGTTATAATTTTTTTTATGAAACTTACTTATTTTGGTCTCTCGAACAGAAAATCCAAGTGAAATTTTTGGCGTTTCAAGTAATTTTGACCTATTTTTCTCCCCTTCTATCGTCTCCCCTAGCCATGAGATAGCGGGCGAAGCGACCATGTTTTCAATAATCTTGTATATCTTTGCTCTTTTATGGTGATTTGGCAATATCGAATATTTCTCAAGGTCACTACGTGATATATGAAGATTCGGAATCAGCACGTCAAAATACGTTCGAAAACAAAAATTTGAATTTCGAAAAATGAAAACTAAAAAAATTCAAAAAATTATTTATGACGATATATTCGACTTTTTTGTCCGTTGATTTTTTTCGTTCAAATTCCAAGTGTATTCTAATTCGGCCATTCTGAATCGATTGGCGTTCGCAGAATTTGTCTATCTCTAACCGTTCTCGAGTTGGTCAGCTCTAAATCAGTTTTTAGATGTTTTTTTTTTGCGCCAAAAATATTTCTGATGAGTTTTCGACATTTTTGTTAAAAATTTCGGTATCAGCACGTCAAAATACGTCCGAGGACAAAAATTTGAAATTCGAAAAATGAAAAATAAAAAATCTCTGAAAATTGGATTTTTTACCATAAACGCCCTTTTCCGGGTGAATCTTATATCTGACTTATCTGAGCCTATAGAAATCATACATTTTCGGAATGAGCATGAAACTTAGTATTTTTCATGATTTTTAGGGGTAACCCTCTTTTCGAGTAATTTTTAATTTTTCCATTGACTTGAAATTCACAAGATATACTGATTCGGCCATTCTGAATCGATTGCCGTTCGCAGAATTGGTCTACCTCTAACCGTTCTCGAGTTGATCAGCTCTGAATCAGTTTTCAAATGTTTTTTTTGGCGCCAAAAATATTTCTGATGAGTTTTCGACATTTTCGTTCAAAGACTCGGAATCAACACGTCAAAATTCGTTGGAGGACAAAAATTTGAAATTCGAAAAATGAAAGATAAAAAGGTGCAAAAAATTATGTATGGTAAATGAATAAGGAAATAAACAATAGACTCGACTTTTATGTCCGTCGATTTTTTCCGTTCAAATTCTCAGTATATACTAACTCGGCCATTCTGAATCGATTGGCGTTCGCAGAATTGGTCTATCTCTAACCGTTCTCGAGTTGGTCAGCTCTGAATCAGTTTTTAGATGTTTTTTTGCCGACAAAAATATTTCTGATGAGTTTTCGACATTTTTGTTTGAAATTTTGGAATCTGCACGTCAAAATATCTTTGGGGACAAAAATTTTAAATTAGAAAAATGAAAAGTAGAAAATCTCAGAAAATTGTGTTTTTTACCTTAAACACCCTTTTCCGGCTAAATCTTATATCTGAACACATACAAATCATACATTTTCGGAACAAGCATGAAATTTTAAGTCGATGTGACGACTTAGTATTTTTCATTATTTTTAGGGGTGTCCAACTTTTTTTCGGGTAATTTTTAATTTATTTCGATTGACTCGACTCAGTTTTTAGATGTTTTTTTGCCGCCAAAAATATTTCTGGCGGCAAAAAAACCCACTCAAAAGCACTTTTGATCTTCCTCGTGGTGGTTGTTGGTTCCTGAATCAAAGCACAACTATCACAATCCTCACAGACAGTATATATCATTCTGCACCACTTTGAGGCCTGCAAATAGCCATAATAATTTAAACGCAATTGAAAATTGATACTTCGCATGCATCATCGAGATTATAGACATGTGGTCAAGCGAGGTTTTGATATTTACAAATATTTTCAGTTCGCAAATATGACAGAAGTTGTAAAGTGTTTGCTGGTTTTTGCATGGCTCAGTGCTACTTTTTACGAGAACGTCTCTAAAGAGCAAGATCAGTACTTCAGTGGTACCATTGGTGCCATCGAAAGTGGTAGCTACCCTGCGGTAGAGTCAGACCAGTGTGGGTGCAAAAAAACGGATATTTGCATCAGAAAGTGCTGCCGACCTGGATATTACCACTTGCACGAAGAGAAGAACAATCACGTCATGAAGAGTATCTGTATTAAGAATGCTTCTTCGCCATTGGATTTCAAAGTTCCGATCTACCATTATCAAACGAAGCTCTACGACACCGCCAAGTTCGCGGTATGTACGTTGCGGTGCAACAACGATAGATGGCAGTATTTCAAAATGAACAATTCGGATCCCAACGAAAAATATTTCATACAGAGAAATGGCAGCCTATACTATCCTTACTCCAAAAGGAAATTCTATAACAATGACAGATTCTGTGTGGACGAAGAGGACGGATTATCAGTGTATTTGTGTTATTCTCCGCGAGATCCTGGTATCGTGCTCTTGATGAAGGTCAACTCATCAGGTACCCATACAATTCAGCCTATTTTATCAAGCGATTGTGATTTTCGAATTTTTTTTGTTTTATCTATTGGTTTTTAAGTGCCTTTGGCTGTAGTGACTGACAAACCTTGAAAAAAATCTTTGAATACAGCATATTTTATTAGATGGTATCCAACACAAATGAGAATGGCCTTCAAATCAAGTGACAGTTCACAAACTCGGTCAGTATTATACCTTTCTCAGCCTCATATAACAGTACAACTCAGCAACTATTTGAAAATGACACTTGATTCCTATCGATGACGGGATCACCCAAGTTATTCTTATGTATTTTTACCCGCTGAATCCAAATTTCGAGGGTGATAAGCCGTGCAAGCATCTGGAAAATTGTTATGGTCGATTTTCCGAGTAAAAACGAAAAATCCATTTTTTCCAAAAATAAACGACCCTATAATAAAATTCCATAAAATTCTCTACAAAAAAGATATCTACAAGTTTTTCTCCAAAATGCACCGTTTTCGAGTGAAACGTGCTCAAAATTCGAAAAAATGCAATTTTCTCAACTTTCTGTGCTCTCTCATTAATATCATCATTCAGTGACATAATTATATTTTCAGGATCACCTTGTCCAACATTATTCATATATGTCTCGACTATAAATAACAAAGGAGGCGTTCCTGAAAAAATCATTCGTGTGGATTTCCCAGCACTGAATTTCATATCATGATAGATAATTTTTTGAACTTTTTTATTCTTCAAATTTCAAATTTTTGTCCTCCAACGTATTTAAAGGAGCTGATTCCGAATCTTTGAACGAAAATGTGGAAAACTCATCAGAAATATTTTTGGCGGGAAAAAAACATCTAAAAACTGATTCAGAGCTGACCAACTCGAGAAGGGTTAGAGATTGACAAATTCTGCAAACGCCAATCGATTCAGAATTGTCAAATTGGAATATATTGTGAATTTCGAGTCAATGAAAAAATTAAAAATTACTCGAAAAAAGTTGAAAGGGGTTTACCCCTAAAAATCATGAAAAATACTAAGTTGTCACATCGATTTGGAATTTGCACTATATACGTGAAATTTTATGCTCATTTCGAAAATGAATGATTTCTATAGGCTCAGATAAGTCAGATATAAGATTTAGCCGGAAAAGGTTGTTTAAGGTAGAAAATCCAATTTTCTGAGATTTTTCATTTTCAATTTTTTGAATTTAAAATTTTTGTCCTCGGGCGTATTTTGACGTGCTGATTCCGAATCTTTGAACGAAAATGTCGAAAACTCAACAGAAATATTTTTGGCGCCAAAAAAACCATTTGAAAACTGATTCAGAGCTGACCAACTCGATAACGGTTAGAGATAGACCAATTCTGCGAACGCCAATCGATTCAGAATGGCCGAATTATTATATACTGAGAATTTGAACGGAAAAAATCGACGGGCATAAAAGTCGAGTATATTATTTATTTCCTTATTCATTTACCATACATAATTTTTTGCACCTTTTTATTTTTCATTTTTTTAAATTCAAATATTTGTACTTCAATGTATTTTGACATGCTGATTCCGAATCTTTGAACGAAAATGTCGAAAACTCATCAAAAATATTTTTGGCGCCAAAAAAACCATTTGAAAACTGATTCAGAGCTGACCAACTCGAGAACGGTTAGAGATAGACCAATTATGCGAACGCCAATCGATTCAGAATGGCCGAATTAGTGTATACTGAGAATTTGAACGGAAAAAATCGACGGACATAAAAGTCGAGTATATTATTTATTTCCTTATTCATTTACCATACATAATTTTTTTCACCTTTTTATTTTTCATTTTTTTAATTTCAAATATTTGTCCTCCAACATATTTTGACGTGCTGATTCCGAATCTTTGAACGAAAATGTCGAAAACTCATCAGAAATATTTTTGGCGCCAAAAAAACCATTTGAAAACTGATTCAGAGCTGACCAACTCGAGAACGGTTACAGACAGACCAATTCTGCGAACGCCAATCGATTCAGAATGGCCGAAATAATATGTATTGTATATTTTGAGTCAATCGAAAAAATTAAAAATTACTCGAAAAAAGTTGAAAGGCTGTTACCCCTAAAAATCATGAAAAATACTAAGTCGTCACATCGACTTGAAATTCGCTCTGTATACGTAAAATTCCATGCTCATTCCGAAAATATATGATTTTTATGTGCTCAGATATCAGATTTAGCCGGAAACGAGTGTTTAAAGTAGAACATCCAATTTTCCGAGATTTTTTATTTTTCATTTTTAGAATTTACGTGCTGTGAATCTCTCTTTCCTGATCATTCTCTACAGTCGTTTAAAAACCAGGAAAGTGTGTCTGCATGAGAAAACTCAATCTTTTGTAGGGTTATCTTTATATCTTCTGTTCGATTTTTCAATCAGACCGATGCTGTTAGAATGTTCTTTCGGGAGTGCTGAGACCAGTTCAGTAATCTCGGGTTACTGATTGCGTTCTAGAATTTCTGAGATATTACAAAAAAATTATATTTTTAATTTTTCAATTTTCATGGATTATGTTCCCCTTTTTCAATCTCAAGATCATTGTTACTATTGGCTAATCGTAAAGTTCTTGAAATGCAGCCGTTTAATGTGTGGTTTAAACGATACAATGGTACATAAAATGTTTATTGCTGTTATATCATTATAATTTTTTTCAATTTGCCGCCATACCAGCGATCACGTGACATGTGTCAAAATCGATTTTTAGGTTATCGGACATGCACAAACTTTTCTCAAGAATTTTATTTCCAATACTCTAATAATCAAGTTTTTTCCCATATGGTACATACTTTTTGGCGGTCACTGTATAATGTGGAGACCAGACAGAAGAACAATACTCAAGTCGTAGGCGGACCAGTGAGCAAAAAAGGACTTTGATAGTGGTTGGGTCAGTGAAGTCATGGATTATCTTTTGATGAACTCCCAACATTTTCATGGCTTTATGGATAGCTGTAGATATCTGTTGGTTGAAGCTTAAGGTGGGGTCTAGAATAACTCCAAGGTCTCTAATTTGATTAACAGCCTCCAAGACATGACCACTTGAGTTGTAATCCTTTTTAATGTTATGGGACAAATCAGCGTTTTTGGGTTTTCGACGACATGAATATAACGACAGAAAAGATATTGATATTCGGACATTACTCATCTAGGGTTAGTTTCTATCAAAGAATTCACCTCATTATTCTGAAATGACGTAGGCAAGTTTCCTGCTGATTGAAAAATTATCATCAAGTTTAGTCACCAATTATCTTCATATATTTCTAGAGCAAATATCTCTGACTTTCTTGTGATTTCGTTAATATCGCGAAACATGCATGTTTCACATAAATGTGGTTTGAGATATTGCTAGAATGTATTGCTGATATCAGAATATTTCTTGAATACCTACAGATACAGCAGTCTGTGAACTCTTGTTGGGTCATTTCCGGTACTGAGTAAAACCGATCGCGATATAACTTTATTAGATTATCATATCCTTTTTCCTGTATGCAACTATGAAACGGAAAATGGTTGACCTGAATTGGGAGTATAATGGTGAGTTTATACAGCAAGTAAAAGAAAAATTAGAAATTAAATGAAGTGAGATGTAAAGTAATAATTTTTTGAGTGTTTATACGAAGCTGCCAATCAAAATTTGGAATTTTATATTGGCACCACTTCAAAAACACTCAGCCTTTTCCTATTTCTATTCAAAGGTCATATTTTAAATCGAACAGTGCCTTGCTTTATTCATTAAATAATAATACACCGTTGCCATCATTAATCTCATAATAGAATCTTCGCCCTCTAACGGTATATTTACTAGGATAAAGAAGTTCAATGGCTATTTTCAATATTGGTAATACAAATAATAAATAATGCAAAGAGAAAATAAACAAAAATAAGCACTCAGCCGTATTATTTATATTTATGTGTTCTGTCATCTGTCAATTGTCTTGTCAACTTGAAATGAAATGAAAGATAACCATGTTTTATTTACTTCTCTTGTTTTACTTTCTGTATGAACTTGTTATGGGTGTTGTGCAGTTTTATCTGTTTATATTATTTTATTTTATTTCTTAATTCATTTTACTTGCTGTATAAACTCACCATTAGTTGTGCAGTTCAGGGTTATTAAAGTAACTATTTTTTGAATCCAAAACATGAAAGTCATGCAATTATCGTTTATAATTCGTGACTTTGATCACTGGTTTCAGGGAGTCTCGAAATATCACTGACTGTAATTTCATCGAAATCTGTTGATATACAGGGTGTCCCAGAATAAAGGGGACAAACTCCGAGGGTAGAACTGGATTAATATCGATTTCGTCTTCTTTTTCTCAATCCCCAATATTTCCTATACAAAAAAGTAATACGTTTCGTTTCACAAATATCAACGGTTTTCGAGATATTTGAAGTTGAACAAGTGCGTGCGTATCAAAATCTTTATTTGAAAGGAATGTGAAGGTAACTATTTACAACATTATAACCAACATATTTCATACCTTGCAATGAGTATAAATTCAAATATTTCGAAAATTATTGGCATTTACGAGGGATTTTGTTTACAAAAATTTCCCGATATTTAAAACTTACATAGCCACTAACAAAATAATCACTAATGAGTATCCGTATCGCATACGCACCCACTTATGCAACTTCAAATATCTCGAAAACCGTTGATATTTGTGAAACGAAACGTATTCCTTTTTTGTATAGGAAATATTGGGAATTAAGAAAAAGAAGACGAAATCGATGTTAATCCAGTGGCTTGAAAGTTGGGGAGGGGCGAAGAGGGGTACCCACCTGCCGTACGCCCCTGTTTAGAGTTACAAACACATGATTTGCCTTGAAATATGAAACTGAATGCTGTTAAATGACATACCAAATTTCATTGGGAAAAGTTAAGCCGTTATGGAGTTATTCTGGAAAATATATTTTTTTGTGTCACTTTCAACACCCTGTAACTCGGCCTTAAAATGAAGTGAGGATTCTACCCTCGGAGTTTGTCCCCTTTGTTCTGGAATACCCTGTATAAAAATAATTAAAAATTATGAGATAAAAAGACATTATCCTGAAATTCCATTAACATGTTTTTCAAATTTTATTATCTTATTTATGAACAGATTTCGATAAAATTTTGACCAGTGATATCGAATCCTCCTGAATACAGTGGTGTATTCTGAATTTTGATAAAAGTTCTGAAATTGAATTGGGGAGTTGATTATGCGGCATATTTTTCAAATTTCATTCCTTTCTAACTTTCTTATGATTAGTTGGCCCTGAAAATGAAGATTTATTCATAAAATTTGGAGTTCTAGAAAAAATAATCATTCCAATCGTTTGGAAAATGTGGATTTTATAAGGGTGCTCCTGTCTTAAGTGGAACACACTGTATCATAAGAATTTTTTTAATAGGTATAACAAAATGATGCGTTTGATTTACTCCCAAGTTTATATTCTCCTTTTCAGCGCATTTAAATAAAAGCTTTCTATAATTTTTTTGAGTTAATTTCATTTTCATCATTGAATTAAGGAATAATTGTACACCAAAAAAATACAGCGTCACTTTTCGCTGAAAACCATGTTTGATTATCCTCGTCGGAGGCGGATACCGCACGGAAAAACCACTTGCGAAACCGAAATACGTCGGTCGGCTGGTCTAAGGCGATAACCAACGGGGGCTATCTAATACATTATAATTTCATCGAAACTCATTCAGCTCGTTAGGCGCTGTGCGAAAATTACTTCTCCAAATTGGTTTTTATCGATTGTCATTGCTGAAAATATCTTCAACTATGATAACAATCTCCTGATGGGGATTGTACGAGGTTAACGATAATCACTCGGGAAAAATGACACACTAAAAGATTATACTTACTCGTCTTATCTATCATTCATACCAGTCAGTATTTTTCCAGAAGTGCATTTCTACTGAGTCTAGATAATCATAACTATCAGGCGTGTATCCAAAGGGGGCGCGATGGAGGGTAATTCGTGACGCGGGGGTGATAGAATAGAAAAAAAAATTGTTCAAGGTCAAATGCCTTTAAATTGATAGTTAGGTTTGTTAGTGGGTTATTATTATTTTAATACTTATTTTATCATCTCCTGTACTTTTTTTGTTTTTTAGATTGGAAATAATAGAAATTATTTCTTGGCTAGTAACATTTCGAAAATAAATGCTTTGTCCGATATTTCTTATTGGTAAAGTACATTCTGTAAATTTATTTTTGCCAAATTTTTCGTCTAATTTGAATGAAATGAGTAGCAAAGTATACTGCTACTTCTTTCGGTTCTGGTACTTTGACATCGTTCATATGTAGAATAATGTTTTTTTTTGTAAATACTTTTGTTTATTTCCTTATTTACAATATTCCACACCGTTTTCTGTTTGTTTTCACTTTTTCTTATGATATCCGAATTAAAAGATTTTTTTTCTTGTATAACTAGATCGTTGAAATATTTCTTTTATTTTTTATCAGGATCATTTTCATTTTTTTGTTCTGCTGAACATTATTTTCAAGTTTTTACTTTCTTTTTTAATTTTCTCTGTTACCCATTCTTTTGACACCTTCCAAATGAAAGAGAAAATGTGATCGTGTATTATGGAATGTATTCAAGAAAAATTAATTCACTCTGGAACTGAATATATTTAACTTTTACATATGTAGGTAACTTGAAGCGAAGGCCAATCAGGAATGTACAGAAGTCAAATCAATCATAGGTACTCATGTTCAAAAGAATTTGAAACTAATTACATTTACATAGGTAACTTGATGCAAAGCAAAATCATGTTTACAAATCAAATAACACAAATCAATCAGGTACCCAAGTCCCAAGTTTGATAGAGATTAGAATTAGAATAAGATACTCTCGTTACGTTGTACCTGTATGTTCGTTGTCACGCTGTAGTTTTAGTATTTTTCAGTTATTATGAAGATATAGATTAGATGATAAGATTCAGATATGTAGTTACGCGTAGAAAAGAATGAACACAGGTTTAAACGGAAATTCAAAGTCGCCCTAAACATCCAAACCAACAACGTTTTCAGTCAATCGAGCATAGAAATAAAGAATGTATGGACAACATTCGAAACTAATCCTCTGCTTGTACATAATTAATTACCCCTTTCAAGTTATCAAGAGGAAATCAAACAAAAAAAAATAAAAAAATAAATATCAGGAGCAATGATTATACCACTTGTATACACTCTGGTTGTATTGAATATCTTTTCCTAATATTATGATAATACCAAACATCTATTCCCAATATTATGAGTTTTTAATTCGCCGATCAACCAAATTTTCAAAGCATAAATGAAACATTTTGCTATAAAAACTTCCACCTGGTCCTAAGAATAGGATTTATAGGCTATTTTTATTTACGATCTCACCTTTTTACGATATATCAAATCCTAATTTTATCAGGTCAACAATATTTAGTCAGAGGACCCAAGTGAATTTTATGAGCCCTTCAAACTCTTTCCTTCAGAAAAAAAAAATTGAAAATATATTTTTTTTTAATTTTTCATTGTTCAAAATATTAAGAGAGACTTTGATTTTGAGTGAATGTTTGGTAATTAATAAGGTTATTTATAAATAGCAAGAGAGATTATTGAATCTTGAAAACCTTGAGAAACTTAATAATCTGAGGGCTAATGATAATAATAATGAATTTATTTGCAACAAAAAAATGAAAGAGTACCAGTACAATATAAGATGCCGTGCGAGTCGCCGTTTGACAAGTATTTTAATTGTATAAATAAATCATAGTCCAGTGATTGTGGTGTATATAAATTAGCGCGATTAAAGAATTTTAAAGTGAAATCGAAAAAGTTTATTACAATAGTTTATGCAGCAGCACATCATGGTCTACAAACATTTCGACTAAAAACAGTACTCTCCTAAAATGTTAGGATCTGATTTTATCATATCCATAGCCATCTGGATTGAAAAATGAATATAAAAAAACATTACATCACAAAAAGTGACAAGTGACACATGGTTGTATTCAGAATGTCAAATGGAGACAAAAGAAGTGAAAATGTACCTACCTGCTGTCTCGTGACCGGAAGTTGCTTGAAGCTGTCAAAAAATGCAGTTTTAGGTCTAAGGCCGGATTTTCATGCATACGATATACGAAAATGTTCTTATTGGTTGAACTGGTAGGCGTGACAACAATTCAATCAATCAGAACATTTTTTCAATCAATCAGAACATTTTATCGTATGAATGAAAATCCGGCCTTATAAAAATCATTCAAATTTCATTCCACTATCTGCAAAACCCAAAATGTTATCGGGACGCTTTCCGTAGACACCCGGTATATCGATTTCCCCGGTACATGAATTCCTTCAAATTTTCTCTCATCGCCTGTGTTTGTTATGAAAGCTTTATCAAAATATCTGAGTAAATGTGAGTTTATTTAACCAAGTAACACCGCAAATAGGTGTGATTCCTACACAAACATTTATCAAAAGTGTATTGATATTTCAATTACTGATATCAATATAGTGAATGACAGCAATTATTATCATTCATCTCCCTCTAGATGTTGGTAAATATATTTTTTTAATCTATGAATTTGATTGACTGTCAACCCTATCAAACACTTACTGTTTAAACTTAGTCAATGGGCAAAGAGAATGAAATAATTTTTCCTCCTACCCCTTTCCTCCCTCAAACCAGGGAAGAAATTCATACTTTTCCTCCCTAGGGAGGAAAGTACTTTTCCTTCCTCTTATTTCAAGTGAGTTGTAAACGTTGAAACTTGTGAATCTATTATAATCAAATTGTTTCCGCCATTTCTAGAACAACTTATATATCCTGTATTCTTGTAAAAATCAAACATGAATGTTACTTCTACTTTAGTTCTTTGATAGCTATTTGTGTATTTAGAGCGCAAAGTGATTGATTGTCGCTCGACAAAAAGATAAATCTTTGTAGAACGACAATGACACTTTGTGCTCGAAATACATACATTATTTTTTCTACAAGCGCAGCTCTTAGAAAAAAAATGATCGACACTTCATTCAAATAGGCACATTACAGTACTTATAACAAAATCACTCAATAGCAATCCGAAATGTATAAGTTATCTAAATGTTCAATAATTCAAATCATGAACAAGAAAAAAGTAAAATAACGTTCTTTTTTAAAAAAAAGTTGCAATTTCCAGCAGCTGAACCCGGGACCTTCGGATTTAAATAAATAAATAAATAAATAGGGGTTTATTTCCATAGTTATAAATATATTGCACAATATATGACATGCCAACTAACACCGATATTCCATTCTTCCTAACCAAGGGGGGTTAGGGGAGGATGGATAGGTGGACGCAGAAGTAGCGATCCTTTCTGCTCTCTGTGAAGACAGCAGAAGGACCTTCGGATTTAAATAAATAAATAAATAGTTCCATAGTTATAAATACATTGCACAATATATGACATGCCAACTAACACCGATATTCCATTCTTCCTAACCAAGGGGGGTTAGGGGAGGATGGATAGGTGGACGCAGAAGTAGCGATCCTTTCTGCTCTCTGTGAAGACAGCAGAAGGACCTTCGGATTTAAATAAATAAATAAATAGTTCCATAGTTATAAATACATTGCACAATATATGACATGCCAACTAACACCGATATTCCATTCTTCCTAACCAAGGGGGGTTAGGGGAGGATGGATAGGTGGACGCAGAAGTAGCGATCCTTTCTGCTCTCGGTGAAGACAGCAGAAGGACCTTCGGATTTAAATAAATAAATAAATAGTTCCATAGTTATAAATACATTGCACAATATATGACATGCCAACTAACACCGATATTCCATTCTTCCTAACCAAGGGGGGTTAGGGGAGGATGGATAGGTGGACGCAGAAGTAGCGATCCTTTCTGCTCTCGGTGAAGACAGCAGAAGGACCTTCGGATTTAAATAAATAAATAAATAGTTCCATAGTTATAAATACATTGCACAATATATGACATGCCAACTAACACCGATATTCCATTCTTCCTAACCAAGGGGGGTTAGGGGAGGATGGATAGGTGGACGCAGAAGTAGCGATCCTTTCTGCTCTCGGTGAAGACAGCAGAAGGACCTTCGGATTTAAATAAATAAATAAATAGTTCCATAGTTATAAATACATTGCACAATATATGACATGCCAACTAACACCGATATTCCATTCTTCCTAACCAAGGGGGGTTAGGGGAGGATGGATAGGTGGACGCAGAAGTAGCGATCCTTTCTGCTCTCGGTGAAGACAGCAGAAGGACCTTCGGATTTAAATAAATAAATAAATAGTTCCATAGTTATAAATACATTGCACAATATATGACATGCCAACTAACACCGATATTCCATTCTTCCTAACCAAGGGGGGTTAGGGGAGGATGGATAGGTGGACGCAGAAGTAGCGATCCTTTCTGCTCTCGGTGAAGACAGCAGAAGGACCTTCGGATTTAAATAAATAAATAAATAGTTCCATAGTTATAAATACATTGCACAATATATGACATGCCAACTAACACCGATATTCCATTCTTCCTAACCAAGGGGGGTTAGGGGAGGATGGATAGGTGGACGCAGAAGTAGCGATCCTTTCTGCTCTCGGTGAAGACAGCAGAAGGACCTTCGGATTTAAATAAATAAATAAATAGTTCCATAGTTATAAATACATTGCACAATATATGACATGCCAACTAACACCGATATTCCATTCTTCCTAACCAAGGGGGGTTAGGGGAGGATGGATAGGTGGACGCAGAAGTAGCGATCCTTTCTGCTCTCGGTGAAGACAGCAGAAGGACCTTCGGATTTAAATAAATAAATAAATAGTTCCATAGTTATAAATACATTGCACAATATATGACATGCCAACTAACACCGATATTCCATTCTTCCTAACCAAGGGGGGTTAGGGGAGGATGGATAGGTGGACGCAGAAGTAGCGATCCTTTCTGCTCTCGGTGAAGACAGCAGAAGGACCTTCGGATTTAAATAAATAAATAAATAGTTCCATAGTTATAAATACATTGCACAATATATGACATGCCAACTAACACCGATATTCCATTCTTCCTAACCAAGGGGGGTTAGGGGAGGATGGATAGGTGGACGCAGAAGTAGCGATCCTTTCTGCTCTCGGTGAAGACAGCAGAAGGACCTTCGGATTTAAATAAATAAATAAATAGTTCCATAGTTATAAATACATTGCACAATATATGACATGCCAACTAACACCGATATTCCATTCTTCCTAACCAAGGGGGGTTAGGGGAGGATGGATAGGTGGACGCAGAAGTAGCGATCCTTTCTGCTCTCGGTGAAGACAGCAGAAGGACCTTCGGATTTAAATAAATAAATAAATAGTTCCATAGTTATAAATACATTGCACAATATATGACATGCCAACTAACACCGATATTCCATTCTTCCTAACCAAGGGGGGTTAGGGGAGAATGGATAGGTGGACGCAGAAGTAGCGATCCTTTCTGCTCTCGGTGAAGACAGCAGAAGGACCTTCGGATTTAAATAAATAAATAAATAGTTCCATAGTTATAAATACATTGCACAATATATGACATGCCAACTAACACCGATATTCCATTCTTCCTAACCAAGGGGGGTTAGGGGAGGATGGATAGGTGGACGCAGAAGTAGCGATCCTTTCTGCTCTCGGTGAAGACAGCAGAAGGACCTTCGGATTTAAATAAATAAATAAATAGTTCCATAGTTATAAATACATTGCACAATATATGACATGCCAACTAACACCGATATTCCATTCTTCCTAACCAAGGGGGGTTAGGGGAGGATGGATAGGTGGACGCAGAAGTAGCGATCCTTTCTGCTCTCGGTGAAGAGAGCAGAAGGACGCCCTGCCAGGTCGAGCCTAGAGCCCCCGAGAGAGGACGCCGTTGCCCGACCGCGCTGATGCGGTAACGCAAAGCCGGGCCTTTCATAACATTGTGGTACTGGTCGGTGAGACACACGTCTCCTGCAAAGCTAAGGCGTGTAGTGTATTGCATTCAATGTAGACAATGCTTGCAGTTAGTTTGTGAGGCTGGTTGTTTCGATGATAACCCCGGAAAAGGCTGAAGCAAAAAACCGGGTAAACCTTCGGATTTACAAGCCCAAGACGCTAGCCTTTGCACCACCGCAGATTCTCAGATGAACATAACTGTATTGTCTATACTTTCCATCATGCAAGTATAGGTCCGTTTTAGACAAAAGCAGTTGAGATGCGTTTTAAAATGAAATAGTCTGACAATTTATTGACAAGTTACCAATTTTATTTTCATAACAACACATTATGTATCTAGATTAGACCCAAAAAATATTTCGAACTACAGTGTGATAAACAATAATAACACTATCCTACAATAGCAAAGGTACTCTACCACAGAAAGACGTTGACAGTAAAATGCTCTCTTCTGCAGTAGTACCTACAGATGATATTGACCGTCCCCTATATAGCCAAAATATTTGGCTATAGTAGCAGAAAAATTAGCTGTGAAAATGAAAAAAACTTCTGAGTGTGGTCTTCCGTCAAATGTCTTATATTTCTTGGCCTCTTTCAAGAAAAAGTTACCTAGAAACTTACTCAATATACAGTGTGACCCATTTAAGATGGAAGCACCCTTCTAAAACTTCAACCGATTGGAATGAGTTTTTTTTCCGTCGGGCAGACATTCAAAAAGTCCACCAGGACACCAAATTTCATGAATAAATCTCCATTTCCAGGGGCAGCTTATCTTAGGGTGCTTCCATCTTAAATGGGTCACACTGTATAAGATATAAAAATCAGTATTCAGACAGACTATAGTCTGCCCTTTCTGAATCGAATTCAGTCATCAGAATAATTCTGAAAATGATGCGAAGTGATTAAAATGATTTATTCACCAAGTTGCACGCATGTTTTTGGAAAGTCACTCGATATAGCACATTACGCAGTAAATAAAAACAAAAACAATAATAAAACAATCAGACAATTTACAACGTATGTCTGCTCTTGTTTATTATCGACACGAAGGGGTGTTGTCATGTATTCGTTAATGAAATAAAAACAATGTTTCAAATACAATTCGAAACTGTTCAGATTTAGTCTCGAGCTCTGATAGAAAATAAATATCCAGGGTGTCAATTTTTCAAATTCTTTACTGGAACAAATATACTAAGAGAGGAAGTTTTTTAATTGACACCCTGTAGAATCTTCAAGGTCGATCGGTCATTCAACGAAGTTGAATCAAGATAGCCTGTAAATTATTCTTCAATGAGTTTGATAATGATAGTAGGAATTGGGTCTAGGAAAATTCCCCGACAACAGTTCACCAAGTGGATGATTCCCCGCGAGGATAATTTCCTGACGGTGAAAACTCAAAACTCAAAACTCAAAACTCAAAAACAATTCATCAAATGGAAAATTCCACGAAGGATATAATAAACATAAATTTTGTGAGGAGTGATTTTTTTTTAGTTTGGTCTAACCAGAACGAACTAACCGTACGTAGACATTTGAGTTCGTGGAAATTGAACGCATACATTTTGCGAGGAGTAATTTTGTCTGTGGGGAATTTTCCATTCGATTAATTATTTTTCGGGGAATTTTCCGTCGATGAATTGTTGACGGGGAATTTTCCGGTTACCGTGCGAATTTGGCAAAAAATATTTTTTCTGCAACTGTCATCAAAACTGACGTTTTCAATTCATTGACATATGAACTGACGTTCTCACAAAATCACTTTTAACACTAGTGTTAAAAGTAAAATGACAGATGAGATAATGGATTCTCAGTAATATAGATCTCTCTAACAGAAACACTTTAATCAGATATTATAAAGAGAACACCTACCCAAGAGGAATCATTTATAAAAGTTCACGCATGTATTTGGCCGTTGTTGCAATTGGTAATACTAATTCCTTTTGAAGTTACCTACAAACGAAGTAGTATTCAGTCCAACTGTAGAAGGTCCTTCATCACTGACAAAAAATGACCTCCATAAATAAAGTGCGTTGGGGTTATGGATCTTATGGATATTATAATTTTTTTGTTTTTTTTTCTTACTAGCAACTGTTGTACAAAAAAAGCTTTGTGTTCAGATATCTGGCTATGAATTATATTTCCGGATTATCTCTAAAAACTGTGAACTCTGTATTTCTGTAATCGCTGACTATCAATATAATTTTCTTCTGCCATTCTACATGAGTATGCTGCTCTGGGATATATATGAATTATTTTCCTCAATTTTCAGTTGTAGGTACTCACTGCATTACATTATATTTCTTCTAGACCGGTAGACTAGATATTTAGCTGAGATTCGCCTGTTTTCCATGCCTTGGCCATTTCAATATTGTAAAATTTATTATATAAATGATAAACAATATAGGACCCAAAACTTATCCCTGGGGAACCCTTTGCACAAGACCCTGTAAATACAAATATAATTGATTAATGATGACAGCTTGCTTCCTATTGCTCAAATAACTTTGCATGAGTTTCATCAACGTTTCTTGTTTTATTACAATGATTGTATAATGAATACTTACATATCTATTTGTCAACAAAGAAGCTTTTAACTAAGAAACAAGAATTTCTAAGGAAATATTTGAATGCGTGAACAGGAAACGTTTTCACCAGCGTTCAAGGTGAACAACTATAGACACTGAAAAAATGTATATTCCGGTTGAATAGGTGCGGATTTGGAATTGGTAAATCCCAGCGACTAATAATTGCAGCTTCTTTGCTTCTTCGATGAAAATACTTAAAGGTCGATTTGAGATAACAGAGAGAACTATAGCAAAATTCAAAACCGTTCAATGGGAAAAATAATTCTGTTTCGATTCGAAACCATCAAAATACCCGATCGAAAATATGAGGCAAATATTTGACAGAAAACTACTTCACCCACTACGGATATTGAACTTCTGACAGATAATTGTGACGTGTTCCTCAGAAAAGACACTGTTGCAAGAGTTTCTGGTAATTAAAAAGGCCAAGTTTATGCTTTATTTGAATCTATATATCCCCCTCTCCAAACGTCCAAATAAACTCTGCTTTTTGATTTCAAAAAGCAATTGTAGTGTCCATCAAATAATTGGGGGATGTTGTTATATCCGTACTGGTATCAGCCAGGAAATTAGTAATTTTCTGACAGATATGATAGAGAATTCAGAAAATTTGTGTTCTTGTATTCAATGATGTGTCTCTTTCAAATTTTGTTTTGACAATTTCGAGAGTTTTTTCGATAGGAATGTATGTTTCTTTATCTTTATCTTGATTCTGTAATTCATTCAGTTTTCCTATGAGGTGGAGTGGAGTTATGGAAATATTTTCATTTTCATATTTTTTTCTCAAAACTTATTCATATTCTGCTACTGCCAAAAGGTCCAACTATAACTCCAGTACCTACTTAGAAAGTTGAAAGCAATTGTAGGATGACGGATTCGAGCATTAGCTCTCCGTCATGACCGGGTCTGCTCTGATGATCGACAGAATCATGAAATTAGTCATTCAGGAGTCATGGCAGGAGAGCCAAGAGTTTTTTCCAAGTCGAAATTTCTACGTTGATGTCGAAATTTTATGTTGGAATTCCATCTTTATAATGTCGAAATATCGAATTTTTTCTTGAAATTTCGACATTAAAGTCGAAATAATTAAAGTTTGAGAGTTCGACATTTGGTATAGTTGAAATTTCGACTTTTTATAGAGATTTCATCATTTCGATTTTAATGTAAAAATTTCGAGAAAGAAGTTGAAATTTCGACATTATAAAGACTTGGAAAAAACTCTTGGTCCTCCTACGCTTTCACAAAAAATAGTTATCAGCGACCCCAAGATTATTTTCCATAAAAAAATTGTTTAAATGCCTTGGCATACAAATAACAGTGCAATTTCTAATTTTCCGTAGTCGGTTTAAAACCCATTCTTTTCTTGCCACCTCCTCCAGACAATGAACACGTTTCACAAATTTTCAAGTTTGTGTCGAACACCTGAGAGAAATCGTCCACCTTGCCCACCGACTAATTCGTTTATCATCAATCAAGTTGGCGAGATCGTCGCCCGTTATCGTTCCTCCTCGCACACTCTTTTTCATCCTTATTACTTTCAAAAACATGCCTGCTAGATCAGATGGGAGCCAGTTACCTTGCCATGGCGAAATGATAAAGTTCTCAAGCTTGTCACCGAAGGAACATAAACAATGACTGCAATGTTGTCGTTTGAGATCATTCTTTCGTTAGTGCTATTTATATCTAGTGAAGCGTCCTCGGACTTGTGCAAGACTGGTGATGAATCTGGTGAAGGAAGGTATTTTTTGGAAAACGTGCCTCCAGAGAATTGCGGGTGTGAGCCTAGCTTGTGCATCAGAAAGTGCTGTAAGATGGGATACTATCTCAAGGAGAAACAATGTTTGATGGGGAACGATAGCAGCACCTTCGTAGTACCAGTGTATGCGGATGGGGCGGTTTTTAAGGGGGAAATTGAGGGGGCAGAACATTTCTTCATCGGAATCATCAACTGCAATGGATTCATGTTGGATAACACGAGGCCCAGTGATAAATACTATGTGCAGGATAACGGCACTCTTTGGGTTCCGAATTATCGAAGTTTTTTCGAGAATGATAGGTATTGTATCGATGAACAGGATGGTCTTACTGCGATCTTGTGTTTTGACGAGGAATACATGGAAACCGACAGAGAATTGAACGTTATAGGTAGGAAAAATCATGAATCAAACAAATAGGATTAATATTGACAATGTCGGAATAAATACACAGGATTTTTATTTGAAAATATGATCAGGATGTTCATAAAATCAAACGTGGAACCATCTGCACTGACCAACAAACTTAAGTTATCGTTCAAGATAATCGGAAGGTATTCATGTTGAAAAGGAGAATATTCTCCACTGAAAAATATGAACCCTTCGAGTTTTTTGTAATATTTATGAAAAAACAACTACATCAATTTTCAATGGTTGCTCTTTTGAAAATAAATAAGTACATAGGAGTTTTTTCCAATAATGAATCAATATTTTTCAATACCTCACCAATTTTTCATCTTCTGGAGGAAGATCAAACTCTTCCATCATTTTTCAAGTAGTGTATAAATACACCTCTTTTCAAACATTTCCAAAAAAAGGGTATACCGGGTGTCCACGAAAGGTGGCTTGTCCCTATACCATTTTGTTTTTGAAAATATTTAAATGAAATTTGGGGGATCTGTATGAGATACAGGTCTGCATTTTTTTGACAAGCGACTCAGCTTTAGGCATTTTTCCGGTTTCACTGTAAGTGATGTAAAGTTTCAATTTATAAATGGTATATTTTCACTTCTTTTGTCTCCATATGACATTCTGAATACAACCATGTATCACTCGTTACTTTTTGTAACCATTTTTTTTCATTTTGAGATTCATTTTCCAATCTAGAGGGCCATAAATACTTTCAAATCAATAATTTTAAATTGAAATGAAAAATTTAAATTTTGATTTATCATTCCTTTTTTTTTAATTGCTCATCGGGTCAGGAAAAAAAGCAAATAATTATTTGATACCGCACAGTATTAAGTCTCAAACAAACTTTTGTCAGCAGCCTTAAAAATATGATGTTAGATATTGATTAAAAGTTTGATGTTAGATCTTTTCTTTTGAGATTAAAATAAGATTCAAAGTCAGCAAGTAACCTGTGACCAACACAACTGATATAACAAAACCATCAATCCAAAATTTAATAACATATGTCCTTTCATAATGAATATGTATGTTATGAGGATCATAATGACGATCATTATGGTAGTAGCCGTGAATATTATCGAGCAAGGCGATAAGCTTGATGATCATTTATGATCCGAATTACATGCAAAACTTTATCTGCTGCTATCAATAAATAGGTATATATAAATATTTTTCAAATTACAACTTCAGTATTTTTGAAACTACAGATATATTTGAGTTACTTTATGAAAAATAGTGAGCAAACTGTGCCTTATCATTTCGTTTACGATTCAACGCAAATTATTCATTCACTGTCAAACACATACTGCTGTCAAGTAAAATAAGATTTGCAGTCAAATCTTTGAAAATGAACGATTTTGATGATAGTTTACCTTCCGATTTGGAGGATGAACTTTGGTATTTCAAATTTTTCTCTTAATAAATTGCTGTGGGATCAACTGATAATAAGATATCTTGTTCATTAAAAACCTTTTTTTTCTTAAATAAGATGGACAAAAACACTGTACATTGTACCTAACTCTTGCGGACAATGTATTTTCCACCCTTAACGGCAACTGCCGTCGCTTGCGGAAAAGTACTCCTTTCCGCAATTGTTAGGTAAATAACTATTTTGACATCCAAATCTGCTTCTCAAGCAGACAAATTGATTCAAATCCCAGACCAACATGTGACTTCAAACTAATTTTATCGGATAATTCTCTGTTAACAAAATGCCCTAACAATGTAAGTATTTCAATAAAAGATATTCTAATCAAAACTTGCTCTCTAATTGATTGGACGTTAATGCATTATTGCGACAAAAATTTGATTTAATTAATAATACGTCAACTGTTGCTACACCCAGCAAGTAAAATATTAAACTTTGTCGAGCAGGAAATTAGCAGAATAATCCATTTAGTCCGACCTCTACGTTTACCTCGGATGATTTTTCTAAATACTTGAGGGTGTGTGCGAGTGACGTAGACTTTATACTGCGAAAAATGTACGGAAACAGTTAGAAAGATATTTTCAAATGTTATGCCATTTTTCCTACGGAAATGTAGTTGATTTTGTGATTAAATCCCTATATCTGAAATCAACAGTTTAGTAAAAAATTAAAAAGCTGTTAGTAGAGAATAAAGACTTGCAATGAGTCAGTCACAGCGCCACTCGCGAGCAAAGGAAGGAATATTACTCGATTGCAAGGCTAATTGTAGTAAAATCGTTTTACTTTGATGACTGAGGAGGACTACATCAGGCGAAACACCGCCCACAGCTCACGTCGATACCCCTTCCTCGAGGGAGTAGACGAGAAATTGTAATGCTCTCTCAACGTTTAGCAAGCTATTCTTTGCGCTCTCATGAAAAAACCATACCCAAGATGAAAACTTTCCAATACTTTATAGATAAATGTTCAGAGCAAAGCTTGCCGGATGATAATATTACCCTTCATACCGCTTTCTCTTCCAAAGCTCCGATATCAGCCAGTGAAACCAGAAATGAACAAGGACGAATCATTGTGAATGAAATAAATACGGACTTAGCAAAATTATAGAATAGGGATCCAACAACTTGGAAGAATTCAATACGAATAAAACTATGTGTTTTCTCTAGAAAAGCCGATCGCTCAGTATCCAGCGTAACTATTTCAGGAGTATTCATAATAATAATAATAATAATACTCCCTCATAAACACTCGTAGAGTGTACCCAAAGGCATGGCCTGTGCGGGTAGAGGACGGCTATTATTATTATTATTTGCCGTGGCGCTCCGGGGCGACTTACTGACATTTGGTGGCGTATTCACTTTTCAGCTGCAGGAAAACCCGGAAAACCTACAGCACCACCTCAGGTGGCCGGCGTGCACTACATGCTAGCACTAGCCGAGATGGGCATCTAGACAACACACAATACACTTGTTTCAACAAGGACTGTGGTCGTCTATCGATTCCGATATTGGGTACTTGAGAAAAAATCCATCGTACCTACATCGGGCTCGAACCGACTACCGCTATACTGAAGTTCTGAACGGCCTGCGCCTTAGACCGCCAGACCACCGACCACCTTACTATAGCTACACCCTTTCATGAAACAACCTATAGCAGCCAAAAGTACCTTTCAAAAATTCGGTTTTCTGTTTCGTGCCAAGAAGTATTTGAGTTTCCGTCAACTGTTTAGGATTTATAAGGCACAAATCCGACCTATTCTGGAATACTGTTCTCATTTATGGAGTAAATAAGCACCTAAACAAACATTGAAACTTTTAGATTCTGTCCAAAAAAGAGTCATTTGTCTCGTCGATGATACTTCGTTCACAAGCTCGCTCACTTCTCTGGAAGACCACAGAAAGGTTGGAGATCTGTCTCTGTTTTATAGATATTTTCATAACGATGCTCTTCCGAAATATCATCAATCATTCCACCGTTAGCGACCCCCTCCTTTGACCCTCTTTGCTCATATATTCGTTCATATACTGTTTCAACTTCGGAGAGTATTTGCATGTATGAAACAAGTACCATATTGATACCTGATATCTATTTTAGAAAAACTATACTAAATTTTTGTTGAAATACAACTACCTAGAATTACCTATAATGCATTTTATATTGGAGTCTTCAAATTTAGGTACATGAAAAGTCACCTTTAGTATTGTCAACGACTGAATCCTATGAAAACGCCATCTCTGTATCCAATAACAGAAGCACACCACTAATTCATTTGTTTTGTCTTCAAAATAATCTAAATAAAATCGAATCGGTCGATACAGCAGGGTTTTTAGACATCTAATAGTAATTTGCCGGTTACAGGTCCATAGAATGACGAACATGAGACGTCTTAAATCAGTGCCGTAGAGACGTCGAAAAACTGACGTTCTCAAGACGTCATGGTGTTACCTGGAACGCAAGTAATTCTAATTAATTTTGACAGTTCGAAGGTAAACAATGTTTTATCAAGGAACAAGCAGTTTTATTAGTATAATACCGGATGATTGACTAGAAGAATACATTGCAATTGAAATCACCAAAATGTCAGATTTTCACATGTGAAGAAAATAATCATATGGAATACCTATAACTGTATAACAATATCTTCTTTTCAATTTTTGTATAGTATAATCAACATTTTTTCTTTTCGTTTCAGGAATGATAATATCCATGCCATTTTTGCTGGCTACCTTTCTCGTATACGCTCTCTTACCGGAACCAAACCTACACCGAAGAGCCTTGATGTCATACGTGCTAACTCTGCTGCTGGGATATATTTTACTCGTCGCCATCCAGCTTAGCGTAGAAGAAATTGCTCCTGTTCCATGTAATCTTTTAGGTGAGTAACTGAATACTAAAGAAAGCTTCCAAAAATTCAGCCTGTTTTATTGTTGCTGAACTTAAATATCAAGAATAAACACAAACGCTCTTTTAAAAAAAATTAGCCTTAACTTACTATTGAACTGATTTTTTTTCCTTCTTTTTAATTTTTCGATCAGACGTAAAGTTTTTCGGAATAAGGGTATTTAAAGAAACTTCTTTGTTCCCAGTTTTTCTAATTTGCAGTTTCGGTGATTTTTTTACTCTGGGAGCTGTACCCGACGTCAATGGACACATACAAGCCAAGCTACGAAAATATTTAAGAATTTTTTCAATTGATATGTTTACGAATTTCTACTTGTTCGCTATATAGCTTTTGGAGAGACATTTTCCAGGATTATTTCATCTGAAACTAGGATAATTTTTGCGAATTTTCGCAATTTTTTTCGAGGAGGAGGCCTGAGCGAATTATTTTTGAAACGGTCTGAAACGGTCGGAAATTTTTCCGAATTCCTACGTGTTCTCTATCAGAATTTTGCCGATATCTGAAAATCCTTCCACAACACGACCTAGGAAGCTTATTAGTTTGTGTTTATCTTTTCGGCTGGGCCAGTCATGAATAACTTCTAGTTTCGATTCGTTTGTTTGAATTCCTTCTGCCGAAACTATATGTGGCCCAGAAATTCCACTTGCTTCTGGAAAATATGACGTTTTCTAAGATTCTGTTTCAGGTTGGCACTCCTCAAACGTCCAAAAATTTCACTCAGTTTTTCCTCAAAAATTCTTCCCATAACCATTATATCATCAAGATACACCTGGCCAGCTTTCCAAGTAGGTCCACTCAATATCAACTCCATCAATCTCTTGAAGGTCACCGGAGCATTACAGATGCCAAAAGGCATAGCTGTGAACTGTACAGACCACTTCCAGCAGTGAAGGCGGCCTTCTCCTAATCGACCTCGTGAATGACGACTTGGCAGTACCGGCTCTTCAAGACTACCGTTGTAACCATTGCGATCCTACCGGTACGGTTAACGTGTCCTTCTTCGTGACATGTTTCAGTTTTCTATAGTCTATACTCAGAACCTTGTAGACCCATCCCTTTTGGAAACCACACCAAGAACTCGATGATTCTTCGATTACTTCATCTTTGGTCCTTTTCTCGATAAGCGTTCCCATCTCCTGCTGTTTTACAAATGACAATCTTGGGGGTTGTGATTGGCCAGGTTGTGTTGTGTTGGACCAGGTTGGTTCCTCCTTTCATTGGTTCTGCGGACTCAAATATGTCGCTTCCTCCAGTAATGAATGCCATGACGGCCTCATTCTGCGACAAATGATTACTGACTGAGAATGTGAAGGTGTCCTCGCAGGTTATGACAGACGTGTTGGTACCATCACTCTGCAATCTCTTATTGAATGTCCGTTTCTGCCACATGGACACATGTAACAGTGTCTTCTGTGTTGGCTGTTTCTGGCTGATTGGTTATTTTCCGATTTTATTTCTTCTAGAATTCTGCTAAGCATATGCCATATAATGTCGTTTTGTTTCCTCTTGAAACTGTTCTTCAATGGATAACGCTCTCATTTTTGGCCTTGAAATATTGAACACTGCTTCCGCCTCAAAGGAACGGACGAGGCTTCATTGCATATCTTGAAGTTGGCCAGTCTCAGAGTTATTTATATTTCCACATCCCTAGCCCGTCAATGAATGTCTTCTCTGCCAACTGATCTTTGACAGCAATAAGATCTATATAGCCTAGGTGTAACATGCTAAAATTTCAGAATATTCTATCGAAGCCTAAAAACCACCTTATATCCGTGCAAAGTCCTTCATCTGGTGAAAGTGTTTTGACTATCCTTTTTTTTTTCAGGTTATTTAATTATCTTCTTCTTCACCGTCTCCTTCTTCTGGATGAACGTTATGTGCATCGATATGTGGCTGGCTTTCAGGTTTGTATTTCGATTGGTTTTGTAATTTTGAAATAATTTCAAGAACTAATACTCATTGACTTTTCTAGGGGTATGAGAGGGTTCGGTAGCAGAAAAGAAGCTGAATTGAAACGGTTCATTATTTATTGCATATACGCATGGGGAATGCCGCTGGTGGATATCTTGGTGATCTTTTTGTTGAATACGTACGGCGATCCAGCGTCATCCTACTATCCAGGAATTGGTGCCGAAAAATGTTTTGTTGGAGGTGAGAAAACTGAGATCAGACTCGGTATATTTACTTGGTTGTTTTTGAAGATACTTTGTTTAAAATAAAGGTTGTTATAATTATCATTTTCCTCTACAAAAAATGACATTTTACGTACTAATTTCCGGACGAAAAATCGACAATTTATGAAGTACTTTTCGTCCGCAAACGCTTTTCATTCGCGGTGGTCACTATGCCGTATCATAGTAACCACGGCTGACGAAAAGCGTTTGCGGACGAGAAGTGTCTGCGGACGAAAAATACTTGCCTGAAAAATACTCGATCAATGATTCGAAAATTAGTAGGTGATTTGTAGAGTTCGACGAAAAACTGTAATATGCACCTCGGCGAAACACTATCTATTGTCTCGTTTTCAATTTGCAGGCTCGACTATAATAGACAGTTTTTCGTCCTTGGTACATATAGGCCATTAACATCCGACATATGGCACATATAAGCATTCGTATGGGGAAGTAGTTTTTGACTGACAGGTATTTGCCTCAGTTCTCATTTTGTGGAAATCACTTGAAAACGACTGCAGATTTTAGCAGTTGAAACGTCCTCATTTGGTAATCGTGGAGAATTAGTTTTCTGTCTTTTATTATTTTATTTTTATAGGCATTGAAAAGTCCATCACAACCTTTAGTGAAACGAAGCATTGTCCACCAATCTCATACTTTGTTTTGTTCCACCTCATATTGAAGAACATTAGGTATATGATTATTTTGGAAAAATCATACAAATACAGGTTGTTCCGTTTATATTGTGCTGTAAATTGTTAATCATCTGGAGTTTCTTTTTCTTCAATATACAGGGTGACCCAGGATTAAACCGCCACACAATCAATTTTTTAGGTAAAACTAAGACTTTTTCTTTATATGAGCATGTGTCCTAACTTGCTTCGTTTTCGAGATACAGGGTGTCAAAGTGTTGAGAAAAAATCAGTTTTTGATTCATTACTCAAAAACTTTGTGGCTGATTTTGATAAAAGTTGGCATGCTTATTTGCGGTAATAGAAAGCTTATTTGAATGTACTTACGATAAAAAAATAAATATTTTTTGTAACAATTATGACACCCTGTATCTTGAAAACGAAGAAAGTTGGGACACATGCTTATATGAAGAAAAACTATTATTTTCACCTAAAAAAACGATACTGAACGTTTGGCGATTTAACCCTGGGTCACCCTGTATATATATATTTTTTTACATCAATCTCATTTTAGTAAGCTCACCAAATTACTGATATTGTTTACAGAGGGATTACCAAACTTTCTCTACTTCTACCTATTAGCCATGATTATCCTCGTTATCAACATAGTATTATTCGCTTTGACGGGAATCAAAATCCATAGAGTCCAGAAAGAAACTTTGATGCTCAAGCAGTCGGATAGCAAGAGACACTCATATGAAGACGATAAACAACAGTAAGTTAAAATATCTTTCCATATTGAAAAGGGGAACATTCCCCATGAAATATTCCCATCCTTGATGTGTATAATTGTTTCTGAAGACCAATATATATTGGGGATTAAATGCGAGAGAAACGAACGTTGCTTCCATGAAATGAACGATTTCTGTCAGTGATATTTTTTAATAACATTCTACCTATCTGATTTATTTTCACAATATCTATCAGATGAAGTTCAATGTCCAGCGTGCTTTAGCCGGGGAAGTAGTTGTTTTCTGTTAGATATCACAAATAAATCATATTTTTCATTTTTCAATTCTCATGGAGAATGTTCCCCTTTTCAACATGAATACCTCCTAAGAGGTTATCTTGAACGATGGAAAATAACGGCTAAAGTTTGTCTTGCAGCCGCAGATGATTCCACAACAGATTTTATGAATATCCTATTCATATTTTTGAAAAAAAATTAAAATCCTTATTATTTTCCTGACTACAGCAAAAATCCAAACTACCTATATTGACTCGTACTATGAATCTAAATCTATATATCTATCCAATCGCAGATACAAGCTCTACCTGAAGCTGCTTTTTGCCATGGGTGTCAACTGGATCACCGAGATAATATCTTGGGCCATTAGGTATTTTTGGCAAGACACACCCAGAGCTATCTTCTACTTCACAGACTTCATCAATGCCACCTACGGAGTGTTCATTTTCTTCATATTCGTCTTCAAGCGAAAGATTTGGAAATCTTTGCAAAAGAGGTAAGAAGTCAAACAGTTCATTTTCTTAGACGTTTCAATAATAATGACTTAGAATCGATGACTGTATGTCTGGTATGCGTATGTTATAGTGACACTGTTCAAAAGTAAGTATGTTTTTGAACAATGTCTGCACCTAGAACTTTGACGTTCATGCAGCGTGCAAAAATTGGGTTTTGACCTTTCTAATTTATATTAAAACCACTTTTGGTTGTTCCTACATAGCCCCTTTCAAAAATTTTATGCTCGCAGAATAGTTGAATTTTCAGTTCACTAGTATTGAGCTGTTCGATGTCATTGAAAGTAATTTGTTGATTATTGTTTTAGTGAGACAACTCTGAAAACTTATTTATGATAGACGGCCAGATAAGAAATCAACATCGATCCGAGATGTTTAAGTAAGATTTTCTGTATTTTGTGGTGGCTATGAGTTGCATGTTCTGAAATGTACTCAAAAACATTATTGTTCATAATAGGTATTTAACAATGTTCATTTACTTTTTTCCACCAGTTTAGGACAAAATCATAGATTCCTAAAATGCATGGGTGGCTACTTATCTATAGTCAAGTTCCAAAATTGTAGATAGTGGCTCATAGGTTGTACGGTTCATAATTCATATGAAGCAGGGCAAGAAATGGGACAGAAATCAGGTAGGTACTTAGGTTTTGAATCAAGTTTTACTTTTTGCCATTTACTCACATCCCTCCGCACTCTCACACCCCGTAAAAACCTGAAAATGTACGATGAGTCACTATCTACAATTTAGGAACTAGACTATAACCTATGCATTTTTTCTAACCACTTTTTGATACAATATTTCAAAAAAAAAATCTTTAAATTCAGTTAAAAAGTAATAAGATAGATAATAATAATTGATATAGGCTAATGACCTCAGAATACCTTGAACGAAGAAAAAAAATTGATATCACTATTATCTGTTTGGCATATACATACAGGAGAACATGATAGTATGTTCAAACATTTCGTAGTCGCAGTTAGAAATGTATCATCAAAAGATTACAAATGATTTTGAACTGAAGCAAGTATAATATGCGAAATTGTCATTCTTGATGAAAACTGAAAAAATTGTGCAAAGCTGTATTGTTGCAAAACATCGTAGGGTTGAAAGTTACGTCAGAGTTCATAGCTAAAAATAAAGGAGGTAGGTGGTTTTCAATATGTAACGTGTTGATGAAAAGACCGAGATTCATTAATATTCAAATATAGTTTACCGAGTGGAAAAAAGTACTAAATTACAAACTCCGTGATGATCCGGAAAAACTAACTGCTGTTGCTCAGTACTAGTGAATTAGAATCATTGTAGAGGGTAACTCAAAAACAGAGTGCAAAATTTTATACGATTTTTTCATAACGTTGATTTTTAAATACGTGAACTAAACACCTATAATCTTGTCTCTTGTTTAACAACTTAGTTTTATAAAAACTTTGCACTCTGTTCTGGGGTCTAACTAATTTAAAAATTCTTCCCGATTATAGATATTATTGGAAAAATGCATCTATGAATTCTGGAGTATCAACGCCACATTCAAGTAATTTCAGGCTCACATAGGATGCAGGTTTTTGTTAAAATTAACTGAACCCACAGTAGCAGTAAGTTAAAACTTCGTTTCTCGCTGAGAACTAGCTGCTCTTGGTGCTTTTCGATTGGTTCTATCATTTTTCTCTGGCACGGTGGCAAAACCATGATTTTCACCAAACGTTTTCTCTCATTATTCATATTCATAGCAACATTTCACAGGTGGAAGATTGAACGAAATTTCCAGGATATTTCTTACAACCTTGAACATGGTGCCCTTTACTCGCATGCTGCATGTTCTTAACACTTCAATATATACAGTGACTAACAAAAATATATGGTTCGCTTTGTATTCATCTGGGATTATTCTTAACGGGTTTGGTATAATTTTAAAGATATGAGTATATATAATTAGTTATTATTATCTGATAGAAACCATCTATACCGGGTGATCAATTCGAAACAATCCGTTCAAGAATATTCCTGCCCGGGGATTATACAGGGATTATTTTGCAACCAGTTATTCAGAAGTTCAATGTTCCCCATTGAAAAGGAATTCTGAAAGTTTGGAACATCACATAAGTCAACATAATCAATGGTGGTAGCACTTTCGGTTAAACCAAAAGCGGACACAAACTACGTTATTTTCAAAATGTGCTTCATTAAATTTTCTAAATTTCGAAATAATATCACTTTTTTTTAGTATAAAGGTCGTCGTTATTTGAAATTGTTGCCTAACCTTTGAAGTGACTAACTTCAGGAGACTGTTCATCTTTGATTTTTTACCGATTAATCAAAGTTTTATATTCCGAAAGTTGTATTTATGTTGCCTCAGGTAGTTTTGCTCATTTAGTTCCTTGGTGTAATTGCCTCGTTATTTGATAATCTTACCTGCTGCCATTGAATTGTTCTTAATTATTGTCCTTTCCCTCGAATTTTCAAGAATGGGGTTCCAGATAAGGTTTAGGTTCGTCTTTTCTTTTCTATTGAAATTCTCCGTGTACTCGTGGATCTCCATTGCTTCATGGTCAAGTCGACTATGATACCCCTGGTGTGTGCCAAGGACTCTAACGTCTTCGAAAAGTATGCTGTGACCCGCTTCACTGAGCGCGTGTTACGCTATTGCCGATTTATCCGTTTGGCATAAATCTACAGTTTATCCGGTGTTCCTTCAGCCTTGTTTTCACGGGTCTTTCGTGGTTCCAATATAGGTATACTTTTCCACAGCATACGACATAGTGGGTCTCTTACAGACATTCACAACAAAAACTGACAGTCACCCTGATCACCTGATTAAACATCTTTGCTTTGTTATTTTCGGAATTAACGAAATAAACATTTCTCTGTGCTCACCCGATTTATTCACATAATACAAAAGAACCACTCATTCATATTCATGATTTTTCAGATATTACATCTTCATCGGAAAACCACACCTTGCCCATGCCATGTCGACCACCAGAGGAGGAACTCGCACAAGCAACTTCTCCACCACGGAAACTGGTACCAGCGTGAATACGGACTACCGAATGAATGACATGAGAAACGGAAAAGGCGAGGAGAGAGCTCTGAACAGACACTGAAGCAATGTTTTTTTGTCATCATTTGTGCCATATACATGTATTTTAATATTGAACACTTGCACAGAGTTATAGTTGTGGGTCATCGTTCGAATCAATTTGTTGAAACCCAAGCCTGATGGAAGAACGATCAGAGTCTCGAAATATGCAGAGACATTTTCGAAAAACTTCAAATCTTTTATTTCAAAACTGTTCGAGATCACTGACATCACTTCACATATTCAAGGATTAGCTGTGTGCTTTTGTAATTTAGACTTCGAAAATATCCAATTGTTTTGAGTCATTGTCTGTTCATAAGTAACTCAACATTTTTAATTGTACGACCACAGGATCTGTAACCTCGTGTGTATTTGTCAAGAGACTGCGTTTATCAAAATGAGGTATTATTTTATTTAGAAACTGATTATTTCGAAGAATCGGAATGAGTAAAAATAAGGAATAAGCTTAAAACACTCTAGGTTAGAGCTTCAAAATTATCAACAAATAATTTCTGTTTTACCAAGTGTAATCTACGTGTATTTAACATAGTGTTAGGGATCTAGGGTAAATACTTATTCAGAGTTTTTTTGGGTTCACCAACAAAAAAAAAAGAATAGAAAAAAGTATAGATTTTTCATTATTAAAACAGGCACTGAATAATCTGAATATATATGTATGTATGTACGTTCAATGGCGAACACTAAATCCACATCATTTTCTATATCAGGGTGATACTAATTTTAATCGAATGAACGATATCGAAACAAAAGCACAAACTATTTTTCAAAGGTGAAACCTTGGGTACTTAGAATATTCAAAAAAATGTATTATTATTCAATCCGCCATCCACATATGTGCTGAAGATCCCAAATAAGCCTTTCAAATTACATTTTTTTAAATCAGAATTACCGAAACTTGTTCATGATACCACTACAACATTTTTTTCACGCTCATGAATAGCTGGGTCCAGTTTTTGTCAGAAATAGAAACAACCACCTGTAATATACCAAAGAATAATAAATTTGCTCGTGATTATTGATTAGTACTATTCCTATCCTTACTTTGTGCACTGTAACGATTAATGACTACAATTGGAATTATTTTACTGGGGTGACTCTACATTTGTTTATACAGTGCTAAATTATGGAATACATTCATCAATTCTCATAGATATTATGGGAAATTTTTCGGATAGATCCATTTTCTTTTCTGATGCGCCAATTTTTGATGTGGGGTTCAAAAATTGGCCCATCGGAAAAGAAAATTTTCTTTATTCTTTGTGATGTGATAATTATAGAATCGACCTATCTGAAAAATATCTTTATAATCAGAAAAAATGAATTTATTCCATAATTTAGCGTCGCACTGTATACTAATTCGTTGATTCCACAACCAAGAGAAAAATCAAATTTGACTTGACTCCGATAGTTCTAGAACTTGATCAATCGCATATTTTTATTTTGACACGTCTCTCCCTAATCTGACGAAAATCAACTGGGATAGTTCAAAACTGGTCACTGCTAAGATCGACCCAAGAAATCAAATGAATAAGGCTACAAGCGGCATTCAACTAATTTTATTCTTTAAAATATTTATATACAAAAATCAAACTCAATTGAGTTCAGCGAAATAAATAACATAATATTCCTGTTATGAAATCACACACTAACACTACATTTAAGCGAGAGTGTGCTCCCTGTCTGCTCCAGCCCCATCTCCGTCCTCCAATGAGGAAAAGTTAAGGAAATGTGCAGGCCGGTGCACCTCGTGGTAGAACTCCTTGGGATCAGCCAACTGCAATTCGTATTTCATACTAGGATCGTGGCGAACACCTAAAATTACAATGATATAGAGAAAGGATTGCCAAAAATCAGCAATAAAAACGATTCCCGAGCCAAAAATGATGTTACGTCTAAAAAAAATTATTTTGGGAGATATTAAATTTAAAATCTGAACAATGAAGGATTTTCCTTTTCGTGGGAACCACAACTTAAAAAAAAAAATCTCTCCGAGGGCAGCTGCACTAGCATCTATCATTAGGAAAGTAGGAAGTTAAAGCCGGTTTTGGGTCTCCCCCACCACTTTGACACCATTAGTGACCTTCAGGATTATGTCAGGTGCATAAGTGTCATTGTGTAGCAACGGCCTTGTGTTGTCCTCGTAGGACTTTGAGAAAATGTTGTTTTACCTTGATAAACGTTATGTGTTTATATTAAAGGTTTGTATTTTACTTCAGATAACATTGGTAATATTTGGGAGAGATTGCATACTCGTTAATAAAGATCTTGGTTGTATTGTGTACTGTTTTTTTTTTGTTCTCGTTCAATTAGTGAAACGAGTGAAATTATATACGGCTGTCCCATCATAGGAACATAATATCTCTGGGGACAACTGTACTGACCTAACCGAAACTAACCAAACCTACCCCCGCTGGCAATATGTTATCTGATATTGAAAAAGAGTACCAGATAAAGACACTCACCCATGAAGTTGTAGTTCCAAGATCCTTGCGACGGAGCCATGAAGAACCCGAGGAACCTGTCCGACAGCAACATCTGCACTTTCTCGTAGTGGCTGGGCAAATACCCCTTCGGATTGTTACCCTTGTCCGTATTCTGCCTGCCCCACTCGAAACCGGACGGCGTCAACTTGTAAGCGGTGAGAGAGCAAGACCCCGGCGTAAACGAACACGTGATGATAATGGTCTTCTCGCCGTCCCAGGCCGGGTTGTCGGACATCAACTTGGCGTGCGTCGTGATATCCTGGGGGGACAGTTGGGGCAGCTCGTTAGGCTGGGTGTGGATCCACCCGAGAGGCTCCATGTCCTCCAAGAACATGTGGTTCGGCGGGAGGTTCGGAATGTGAACCGTCTGGTGGGTACCCCACTGGGGAGGAAGGACGAGGCAGCGCAGCTCTTTTACTTGGGGGTTGTCTGGTGGACTCACCCCGTACAGGAAGGCGCAGATCTGAAAGGAAAATAGTTGGTCAGAAACATTACTGAAATTGAATTGATCCGGCCAATACTTGATGAAAGTCTATGAAGGTCCCATGGAGATTCCTAGATCACAAAACGTGGATTCAACGAGGGAAAACATCTAAACCACCTGTCATCTGCCAACACTTTACCTCTTGAACAGGTCCTTGCTGACAGATGATAGGTGGCAGATGAAGTATGGGCAGATGACAGACAGATGAAATATTGGCAGATGACGGCTGACAGGTAACAATTAACAAGAGATGGGGGAGGGGTGTCACTAACCTGTGCCCTCAAATCCGATATGGTCACGAACTTCTTCAGCACGTTCTTGGGCAAGATGTAAGTGTACCCCGTCTCTTTGATGTCGTCGGAACTGACGTAGATGTGGTTGGTCCTCAGATGCAGATTTGTCGCGGATATGGCTCGAACTCGCCATTCGGTCTTCGAACTGAACGTCTGCGTTTCGTAGTTGCTGGTCGTGCTCGTGATGATTTCGTCGCCGTGTTTGTTCACGGTTCGGGTGGTGGTGGCGGTCAGCTGAGACTGCTCCTTCGTCTGCTTCTCGATTTCCGCTATTTGCTGTCTTTGAGCCGACGGGGCGCTTATTTCCATTCCGAGGATGATGTCTCGAATTTCCGACTGCGTCAGAGAAGCGACGTTGACGCTGAAAGTTTCAATATAAACGTTATTTATACAATGAGCACACAAAAGAGCCGATTTGTTGCGGGTTGCATGCTATATTTTTTCTTCGACAACATGTCGATCACGTTTAATACATTGCAAAAACGTTGAAAGAATTCGAATTCGCCGCTAATGAGCTGTTTCCGGTAATATAATAACTTCGTCATAATCTGACAAGCCACCGTGATTTTAGAGTGGACCGAGATCCAACAAGGAATATTCCATTTTGCATTTGTTGCTTAATAACTTGCCTAGCAACCGATGCAAAAATGAAATTCTATAAAAAAGTGCTTATTCATGATCGAAGTTACGCTTATAAAATGAACATTTTTCGAGGATGTCGTAGAAAAACGTTATTTATGCATTTTGTACGTTAATGACCATAATGAGTAGTCAATACAAAGATTTGGTAAAAGGATAACATATAGAAAAAACAGGAAGAACAATTAGCAGCGAAATGAGAAAGAAAATTGGAAGAGACAAAATAAAACAGAAAAAGGAGAAAATAGGTAAGAGAGTGGGGAAATACGAGGGGTATGAGGGTCGAACTAAGAATAGCCCCATGATCAAGTGAGGAAAAATTAAAAAGGAAAAATAGATGATATGGGAAAATGGAGGAAATTATATAATGAATTGGGAGTAAAAAAAGGTACAAAGAAGAATTGCGACTAAAAAAATGTTTAAGGAGTTTAATGAAAATATATGGAAATGAATGAATATTTGAAACTCACTTATTTTTCTTTCCGTAATCTGCCAGAATAAGATCCTTGAGTTGCACCTCCACTTTGATCCATTCATCATCAGACAGTGTCGGCCAGATATGATGAGGCTCAGTTATTGTTGTTTTGTCAGGCTTCAATATGACTTTGGTTCGTTCTGTGTTCACATGCAAAGCTCTCAATATAAGAATCAATCTTGAGAAAGCCTGAAACAAAATACAGAAATGTTAATACTTGTCAAGACAATTTGTTGATTGCAATTATTCTAATTTGATTTATTCTGACTGCTTGGTATATCCAAAAATAGTAATTTTTATGTTGTTCTTGAGTCAAAATTTAACACAACTTTAATCTCTAAACAATAATTCAAAAAATTGGCGCAGTCGGTATGATACGTTTTTCAAGTCTTCACAAACAGTACAGAAGAATACAGAATGCAACATTACCGTATAAGAAGAAATTGTCTTCAACCAATCATCATATAAGTTAAATAACACCATCTGAGGTTCTGTAGCTTTCAGAATAAGATCACCGAACTTTTCGATTTTCAGACAAGCCTGGAAAGGCAACTGCAGCTCCGAGCCTTTGATGACAATATTGGGGAAATCAAGCAAATGTACTTCCAAGGGATCCAACATGCCCTTTCTAGTGACGATGATTTGCTTGGGCTGTTCTTCAACCGGCAACGAACGGATAAGTGCAGCGACTTCCTCAGCAGTTTTCCATTTAGCCAACTAAAATTAAATTAAATAATATACCAAATACTTTGCTTGGCAACTTTCAAAGTCTAATTTACCTGTCCTAAACGTTTTTGTCCCGCCCATACAGAAGTATGGATGATTTTCAAGAAAAGCTGCCCAGTTCTAGGATTGAAGATGAATATAGCACCATTGATGGGTTTCGTTGTTAAGTTTCCTTCAAACGTCTTGTGAATCGTCACCCTGTAGACGTTGGTATCATCCACAAACCAAATGATTTGATTGGAGAACAGCTCTCCATAGTTTTGACTGGATAGGTAAGGTTCGGTAGGTTCACTAGAGTACAGTTGCAGGGCTTTACGAATTCGCTCCCTCAGTACGTATAAGGCGGGATTGGCTTTCATTATCTTCGCCATTGCTTGTTGGATCAGCGGTTTACATCCAGGGAACCAATTACCATAAGCACTAGAATTACAATAATAACGTCATGACCCAGTACGTAGGATAATGTCAAACTTGCCACTCGTCATTTAATCCAAGAAATCTATATTTTCGTCTACTGTCAGTTAGAATTGTAAAAAACTATGAAAACTTCTGAGAAGTTACCTGAAACTTCCGTTGGAACTTTCAACAACATTACTTGATACTTCGTTATTTATATCCTGAAGTAATCTCTGAATTGCAACAATTTTTAATAATGATGGCGCAGTCGGTAGGATATAAATAGTATTTATTATATCTGATTTCAACAAATGGATCCCCTTATACCTGATCTTATTATACATTGAGTAATTTCTACAGGCAATGTTCATTCACTTTTGTTATAGAGCGCTCTCTTACCTGTGAAGATTATATGCCAAATCTATAGCAATCAGCACCCCAGTAGGTGACGGATAGATAGACATATTGTCTGTTGTGTAGTCCAAAAACTTAGCTCTAGCATATCGCTCGACATCGTGAGAGTCGTAGTCACCCCATCTGAGCTGTACGTCAATCCAATATTTCTGGGTGGTGGTATTATCCATAGTGTCCCTGTAAAAACATGTTCACAGTATTATTCCCACTACCTAAATGATATAATTTACATTAACAAATATCTATTTCAATTAATTGGACAAATAAATGAAAAGACACATGGGGCTAGAAACACAATTACTCACTTTGTATCTGCTAACAATGACGGTCTGGAAACATTCCATTTATAAGCTGAGAATAAAAGAATATCGGCACAAGACGAATTCATTTTGTAAGATTTCCTGGGATGAATGGTTTCTTTTTGCACGGTTTCTATTTCTAAGGCATCTAATTCTTGATCGAATACCTGAAAGAAAATTACAATCAACCAAATTCCAAAAATGGCAATTCTCCGGTACACTCGGAAACAATAATACCAACCTGACACAAATCCATCACGATAGATTCGTGCACTTTCTGCCACAAGTGAGCCCTGAATATCTGAATCAGCGATATTTTCAACGTGGGGATTTTTCCGTGCATGAAAATACCAGTCAAGTCGAGTTGTACCTGGAAACCGACATATACGTTCGCTCTGTTAATGGTAGGAGACCACCACAAGGTGAATCGACGGTTGGGGATTTGATTCAAACCGGATCTCTGAGCGTTGGTCAATTTCTTGTATTTCATAGACTCTTCGAACCCTGATGCCTTCTCCCTAGAATCAAATTTGCATTGCATAATTTGAATAAGGCAACACAATGTAAGAAGTAGTTGAATTATCAACGAACAATTTTCGTTTGAAATTTACAGAAAATAGGTTGGATGAATCAACCCTAAGTAACCAACCATACAAAAAAATGTAGTGAAAGATTTGACCTGAATTGTTTATAAATGTTTTGACCCTTCCTTATTTTGTTATTCAATAAAAAACTTGTTTTCGATATAATTTTAATTGAATTCACCGATATATAGCAACACTGGAAGTAACTAATTATTATTAATCAACGCGAATGCCCCACGTTGGGCGCCAAAAAATAATATCACCGAAGTAAACCATAATGATCGGATATTCCTTCGGTCATCAATTTTGATCAGCTGAAAGTACCACATGACAACACCGAGTAATTATTAAACTAAAATAAAAGGTTTCTTATCCACTTTTCTTCTATAGAGACTGAGAATATATAATAAATCGTCCTACATACCAGAAAAGACCTTCCCAAGTAGGAAAATAGGTTCCCTTGAACAAGGTATGCTCCAAAATACCCTCTACACCTCCGAGAGCTTGAATCATGTCCGTTCTGTAATTGTTCAGGTTCCATAATTTACCATCGTGCCTTTGGTGTGTCCACCAGAACGGATTTTGCTTCAATACCTGAAAAAATAAAAAAACATGAATGAGTCACTACATACCGGTACAGGAACTTCAAATCAAAGCACACGCTCTGAAGACAAAATGTTACTAAACCCTGGCAATAAAACCAATAGAAACGATTATTGGTACGCGGACAGTTTTTGAGGATATAATATATAGAAACAAACTTGTAGAACGTAAAAATTTCTTCCTGTGATAGATAATGAAGCTATGATTGGAAGTAATTTTACAAAAATTCGTAAATACCTTTTGTGGATATTTTTACGTTCTACAAGTTTTTTCATATACATTATATAGAAGTTTTCAACCCCTTCCAAGTTATTGATGGAATACCGATTTTCTGTGCTTTCCCGGGAAATTTCCTCACTTCCCATAGGTGCTCGCGTAAAAAATTTTTTTTTTCCTTAAATACTTGTGTGCAAAAAATCATTTCTATTGGTTTTAGTGTCAGATCAAAATCCCTAGTTGGGCTATTAATGGAAAAAGTCAACTTACTTGATACTGCTTGAACTCTGTTCTGATCCTCCACCCTTTATCGTAGGCCAACGTGTGCCTGTCCTTCTGGAACAGAGTATTGATCCTCGGTATACCCCTGTCCCAGGAATCCTCCAGATCCTCCAGCGTCAGCCTCCTGTTCTGAGCGTTGGCTTCCTGTCGCTTTAAAGCGTACTCAGCCCACACCCTCTGGGAGTCGATGAACTCAGACTCCCAAGGCTGGATGTACCGGTACAAATTCGGAATGAGCTGATCCTCATCGTGGCTAATACCAGAGCGGAAGTGGGTGATTCCCACGTCCGTCTGTTTGGACCATCTGAGATCGGATTGCGGGATGAGAACGTGGCCCATCGACAGCATGCCGAGCCCTCCCAGTTCCTTAGGGGTGTAGAACACCACAGGCGGGAATCTGCTAGGCATTTTGGAGTTGAGACCGATCTTTATGCGCGTTTGGATTTTGTTCTCGCATTTCACGAGGAGGTCGAGCAGTTCTTGGGTATTGACGACGGCTTCTCGGAAATACGTCATCAGACCGATCAGGGCTGTGTTCCATTTGTTGACGATCTGAAAGAAAATATCAACTTCAATATTGGTCGTTCGAGCCAGATATTTGCAGACACAGTTAATATATTATAAATTTGTACCACTCCCCATCGGCAAACTTCTCTATATATTTAGAAAACTTAGCCTAAACGAACAGCCACTGGACTTATGCGCAGAGCTAAATAACTTCTTTCTAAATGTCGTCCCCTAGAACTTAGGTATTGATGAAAGAAACTCAGGTGAGAGATTATTTGATTAAGCACTGTGACAATGATGCAAATACAACTTCCTTCTTCATGCATCCGATTGAGGATGAAGAAATCTTAGACATCCTCACTAGTATGAAATCGAAAAATTCCTGTGGATATGGTTACATTTCATCTAAACTACTTGAAAAATGCATCCATCCCCAGTTAGCAGAGTGTTTCCTACTTGCTTTAAAAAATAGAATGTAATACCTCTCTACATGTACAATATAACACAAAGTATCTACAAAAAAAAATTGATTTGAATCACAGCTCAATTGACTTAGCTTGTGAGACAGCAGAGGTGAGCCTTCCAAAAAATAAAAATATGGCTTACTCTGGCTGGGTAAGAACAGGTGTCCCACAAGGTTCTATTTTGGGACCACTGTTATTTGTTTTGTACATAAATGACCTGCCACAGAATATTGCCAAAGCAAACACAAAATATAGCGAATTGTATGTAGTATTTTACAATCAAGGTTCTGTGAACCACTCTAGTTAGTACCTGATGATGACTCGATTTTTGTGAATTATCTTCATTTCATTTTGTTGTAATTTACAATTGATCTACTTTTCCACTACCTACTGTTTTTTTGAAAATAAATGTTAATTATATTCTATTAAATTTAACGAAAATTGTAAATACCTTTGTGAAAGTTGTAGATCCTGACGCCATCAGAATTTGACGCACTCTGTTGTGGAAACGACTCATTGATTCATCGTCCACCCGCAAAAAGCACTGCGCCGTCCTTTCTTTGCTGCCTTCGTGCTGCAGATTCCACACACCATCTCTGTGAGTGAATTCATCGTGTTGGGTACGGCACTGAAATAATAATCAATCGTTAGGTAAGACATTAGAGATTGTTAACGTGCGGAAATACCTTAGGTAAGATCCTGCACTCGAAACCAGACATGTTGAAGAGTAGGTTGGGATTATCCTTGGAGTAGACACTGACAAAACTGTTTTCCCATTGGATGGTAGTCACAGATCTCGGCAAACGGTTCTTTATATCCCAAAACACCGCTCTCCCCCTGAAAGAAACAAACAGTCAACGTTTTCCGCAAAACAATCTTTCTAGTAACTCACAGATTAACGTCGTGCTTCATCAGTCGCATCCTAGCGTCTCTGGGCCAGCACTTCTTGTTGTTATAGCCGACGATATTCTCGTTGTTTGGATCCGGATGTTCCGTTAAATACCTTTGGATCAGATCCTTAGCTTCCTCTGCTGAAAATCTGAAAAAAAAAATTAAAATAAATGAGTGGACGGTTACAAGAGCAATAAAAACGCCAAATTGTAGTTGATTCCAGAACAAATGTGCAAAACCTTCCAGTTATTAGCAAAGGAATAGTATAAATAACAATATTATAATAAATAAAAAAAAGAATTGTACTGATTATACAACTCATCATTGAATTAGCAAATTGAGACTGCGAATTCTACCTAGTTACCAAAATAAACAATAGTGATCAGATATCACATTGAAAGACCAACACTAGTGATATGGAATTCCTTACCTGAAAAACATGTGTATCCTATCGACGTATCTGCAATACAGCCTGATCGGGTGACAGGTCTCGGACTGCACGTCCTGGAATGTCAAAAAATCATTGGGCATCTGCGGGGGCCCCGCCATCTCGCTGGCCCGCTGCAACCCGAGCACCAGCAGATCCAACACCAGCCCGTAGTACTGAGTAATGAACGAAGCAAACTGTAAACCTCGGATGATGCCGTAACTGTTCGTGTGGTTCATGTCCTTGTAGTTGATGACGACGTTGTTCTTAGCGGTCATGTAATCGGCGATGTTGTGGTCCACGATCAACCGCAGCAGCCTGTTCAACAGCGTCAAATCGATCTTCTCGTACAGCTTTTCAAACTTGGACTCGAGCAGGACGTTGCACTCGCCCTCGTTGACGTCCCACACGTCCTGCAGGTTGTTGATGCCCTGGCACCATTTGTAGACTAGGAGCGGCGGGGGTTCGCTGTCGGCCGGTTTGATCCACGGCGGGAACAGACGTCTTTTATCGGCCTCGTACCAGAGATACTGGTCCAAGTAGGCGTCGGTGATCTTCTCCAAAGGCTCCACGTCGTACACCGGAATCAAATGACTGTAGAGGTCCATGAACTCGATCCCGACCTCCTTGAAAGCTCTTTGCGTCAGCAGGTGACGCTTGATTCTGGACAACGCCTCGTGAGGATTGTCATAAGCCTGTGTAACGGTATATATTGTTGTAAAATAAGCATTTTTAATATAGCAATATATACAATTTTATAATATTCAGATTTTTCACCGGATTTTTTCATCTTTAGCTGTGACGCTTCATGATATGCAATTGGGGGGTGCTCTTTCAAATGAGGATAACAAACCCATTGCAATTGCTAGCAGATTTCTTAATAAGGCAGAAAGAAATTATCCTTCCATGCAACGAGAAATTTTATCTGTGGTTTGGGCCGTAAAACCTTTCAGACCTTATTTGTTTTCAAGAAAATTTACATTTTTACAGACTGCAGGACATTAATATATCTATTCGGTATGATGGATCCATCAAGTAAACTAGCAAAATTCAGAGTTATTCTCTAAGAATATGATTTTGAAATAAAATATATCAGAGAAAGAGACAACGTTATAGCGGACGCGTTATCTAGAGTTGAAATCTCTTCTGATGAATTGAAAAATATGCAAAGTAAATACAATGTACGTCATGATGAGAGCTCAAGCAAAGAACACCAGAGACTTGTATGAGCTATATTGTGTTTCAACCATCGATTTCAATAAAATTGCTAGGACTGAAAAGTACTTCGTTGCTGGAAAATGGATATGTTATTTTGATCATTTACTTGTGTCAGGATACTCGATCGACGATTGACATTGAGAGATCTTAATATTATGTAAACAATGTGATATTTTGGAAATTGTAATTTTGAAAAATAAAAAGTCCGTACCAATTTTAGAGAAAGTATTGATATACCGCAAAAAAGTACAAAATTCAAGAGTCAAAATATCACACCTGCTCTATCAGCCCCAGCTCCTCTCTCTGGCTCTGATTGAGCCGTGACTTCACGCTGTAAGCCTCCTTCAGCCTCTCCAATGCTAGGATAAGCAGTTTCGTGTCGTGTTTGTACGACAGCGGTGGGAACGGGATCGGCGCGAATCTCCTGGACTCCAGCCAATGAACGGTGGTCGTGTAGATAGCCACGGCTTCTTCCGGCGAGATATACGGTCCGTCCTTCAGGTAGTTGTGTTGCCGCTCTTGCTCGGCTTTGAGGTACAGCCTGGTGAGTCGTCCGAGGTTCTTCTTGCATACGGTTTTGTCGACAGTGGCTCCCCTGCGTATTCTTTCGCGGTTGTAATGCGCGGTGTTGGTCCACCAATCGGCTTTCATTTTAACGTATCTGAGAATCATGTTTTCGATGGGTATGGGCAGACCCGGAACTTTCCATGGGATGTTGGCCTTCCAGCATCGCCACCCTTCCGACAAGTGTTGCAGGATGGTTCTCGCCTTGTTCTGTTTGATTCCTAAATATCGTAAAGGAATTGAGTATTTGTCGTGTGAATATATAGAATCTTATCATAATGGACTGTTCGTAAAACCTCTCAATCTTATTATCATTATTATATTGATATATTGTGATTAATTTTACAAAAGACGATAAATATACTCAAAAAAAAAACAGAATATGGAAAGTAGGTACAATTATCACCGTCCCATAACCCAACACAGACGAATCCCAAACGTCAAGACAGAAACTATTGAACAAACCATGACCAACCTCCAAAATCTAACCATAAATACCAACAACTGGTTCAACAAATGGCGACTCCTACCCAACTCCACAAAGTCACAATTTATCATATTCAATCATCGGCTCAACAATTCCTCTCCAACCCTTACCATGAACCAGTACATCCTCAAACCAAAATATCAAATACTTGGGTATCACTTTCGACCAACATAGGAATTTTAATGCACATATGGAAATCAAAATGAAGAACATGATATCACGAACCAAATATTTCAGCAGTTTGACATACAGAAAAAGGAGCATTGACATGAAGACAGCAAACCGCATATACAAAACCTTATGCAGACCCATGATAGACTATGGACACTCTAAGCTGCAAACAAGCCATGTACAAACTCAAGGTAGCAGAAACAACATCTTTGCGGAAAATTTTCAAAATACGCCACCCAAACAATCCTCTTCACCTCCTTCCCAACCACTTGTTATTCCAAACCCTGAATATCACTTCAATAGAGGAGGGGATACAAGATCTTGCTAAAAATTTATCCAAACAGAAGGTAATATAGATATCATAAGAAGATACTGCATCAGCAGGGATCCCAACATGCAAACCATCAGCAGGCATCCAAACCAAACCACATTCGAGAAAATACTGGAATTATCCAACCCTCAAACCTAAGAAATCGACATGCTACAATCAAGAAAGAAATCAAACATTTATAGCACATTTATTTATTTTTAATTTTTTACTGTAATAGATATACAATGTAATTTGTAATAACCATGAGCGGAAGGGCCTTGGTCGATAGCCCTTTGGATCAAATCGATTCAATAAAATACATTTAATATTATTATACTCAAAAACACTTACCTTCTGGCATCATATCAACGATATCGTGCATAACTGATGCCCTCAACTCCAGGTCAAAGTGCGACTCCACTCTCTGTTTGGTAACTGTCTTAGCGACGCCCTTGGAATGACGACCTTCGAATTGACGTGAGAGCAGGTTTCCCAGCCACCTCTCCAGCAAGGGGGTGATACCCCTCATGAAGAACAGCCAGACCCTCCAACCAGGAGCCCAAATACCGCAACCGGGCCCTTTCCCAACCGGACCCTGGAAGACAAAACACAACAATTTTTAGGTTATATACTACGGAAATCATTACATATTTCATAAAGTTACACTGATGTGAATAACCCAACGTTATTAGAGACAGATAATCGCATTGCTTGTTATGAATTATTATCAAACGTTCTTACCGTGTTGAATCTGTAATAAATCAGATGCTTCAAGTCCTTACACATCCGAATTTGCCTCATGAGTTTATACTTGTATCTGTACATTCCCGTCAATTGTCCTACGTGGGCGAAAATGTATTGCAATCCGTCGGACAATTGGAAAGCATCAACGTTGTTCAATCTATACTGCACATGGGAATCTATTATCAGTTTGGTCAAGCGCAAGATTTCTCTGCACAAGTGGAAAGCTGCAAGAAAAGAATGAGATGTAGTGAAGAATTCAATATGTCGCTGTCTTTCTCCTCAATCATTTCTACAGTAATTCATAGAAGATGAAGTACAAAATAATGTATAATCTATTCATAAATTGGTGAAATATTATATATTGTTTTAATTATGTAGAAATAATTTTATATGTTTTGTACAAATAAAAAAAAATACGTTAGAGTTATTTCCAAAGTAGCAGTTAAAAGATAATTTATAAAATACTGAAGGATTAGTTTGTAAAATAATACAGAAATTTAAAGACAACTGTAAAAATACATACAAAATGGATATGGAAGAATGTTAGAATGTATAAATAGAATACCATTCAAATAATTTTTTTTATTTTTCTTTTTTTTTAGTATTTTAGTGGAATGTTCCATGAATATATTATTATTCCATAAATGAAATATTATTAAAATGTGCCCTGTAATTGGGTCTAATACTGGTTTTCTTATAATAATGATATTCCCTTATAGAGTGTACCCAAAGGCATAGCTTGTGCGGGTCAATGACAGCTATTATTATTATTTACCGTGGTGCTCCAGGACAACTCACCTATTATTGGTAATGCATTCCAGGCAAGCATTACACGTCCCAATTAATGATAAAACAATTCAACTTACCATTTCCGAAACGTGACTTCTTCCTCTCCTTCGTAGTCAAAGTCTTCACTGGTTTCAAATTGAAATTGTAATCCAAATGGAGGTAATTCAGATTCTTCCTGTGAATCAGCAGATTTAGCATGTTATAACCCTGCCTGCAGACCTGCAAGCCCGCCTCGACCCAATCGAGGGTGGTGGTCTGGAAGAATTTCGTCGACTTGAACGATCTGAACAGGTACCTCTTCTTCTGAGGTTTCGGAGGTCGGTGCTTGAGGGCGTTCAGCACGTAATACTTCAGCAGTTTCTGGTAGCTGACGCGGACTTTGACGGGCTGTCCTGGAGGACAGTGTTCCATGTACCAGGATTTGACGAGGGGGACGTCGATGGCTCTTCTGCATCGACCTTAAGATATAAAGGAATCAATTAAGATATTCATATAAAAACTACAAGTTCTAAGAGCACAACGGCTATGTATATTTACCTACATTGCCAATTTGAAAAGTATGTGAAATGGTTAAATAAATTATCCTATTCTATCCATACCCCCCTCTCTAATACAGAGATAATAACTGGTGTGTAATGTTTGCTATCAAATCATTTCAACATTTTCAACAATGTCATTCAAAATGTACCACTCACCTGATCTCATATTAAATGGCCTAGGAGCCCACAATAGGGCAATTCCGTTAGCAGTATTATCTGTATATAATGGAGTCTCTTGTAAAAACGGATGAACATTCTCTGGAAGAACGAATTCCTCGTCATCATCAGGCAGAGGCTCAAGACTTTTGACGGCATGCCGGTGAGAAATGGGATTGATTAAAGGATCAAAGTAAAAGGCTGGTAAATCTGGATCCTCAGTTTTAATATAAACAACATTAGGGGTATGGTACCTGAAACAAAATTATATGAAATATAGGCCAATCACCTTACTGTCAAATTTCTCAAAGACATTTGAGCTGAAAAAAAAACATACAAATCTGTTTTACGAATGGAAAAATGTATTGTCACCCTCACAGCACGGTTTCACCAAATCCAATCTGCGCTATACGAATTCCAATCAAAAATTGTTCATGTTCTTGGCAAGAAAAAATGTGCTGTGAGTATTTTTTAGATTTCTCTCATACTTTTGATTGTGTGGACCACGAACTATTCTAAGCTTTAAAGATCACGTACTGATAATTTGTATACGCATAAATAATGCGTTATTCTCAACCGCTCCTCGTCTTGCAGTCCATGTGGACTATCATATAAAAATGACAACTGAATGCTTTTGGTTGGCCGCTGTTGATTTCTGCTTGGCCGGAGAGTTCAGAGACCGAACCGTCTTTGACTTTTGCCGCTGTAGAATACCAAGTAGTTTTTATTTCATAAAAGATATGCCTACTGTAAATGGAATTTTAGTTTTTCTGATGTTTCAAGTGATTTCTTATAGACTATACTTCAAAGGATCTGTTGGACCATTCAAGAATTCACTGATCAACTAACCTGAGATTTTCAGCTTTAGCAAATTTTTGGTTTTTACTGTTTACACCTGAGTGTTCTGTTTGAATTCACAGAATATTCAGGTGTTAATTTTTTTTATTCTTTCTTCTTGTATTGACAAATTGTGTAATGTTTATATCATTTTGAATTTTATACTATGATTATAATATGCTGCATTTATATTCAAAGGTTTTTATCTATACTTTTAGACATATGAACTTGACTTTTTCTTTGTTTATTGTGCATTGATTTTTTCAACTGTACTTTTCAATCGAAGAAATAAATATTAATATTATTATAAGTACCTAGCTTTTTCAATAAAAACTGTTGTAGCTGTTAAAATTTATATATTAGCTTTCTCATCTTGTTAGATATTCAACATGATTGTTTTATTTTATATATTTGTCAATAATCATTCCCAAATATTTGGACCCTGTTTGTTTCTTTAATTTCACATTTCATGCCTAGAATTTCAGAACAAAAAAAAATTGAGTCTAACATTTAACTAACATTTAATGGAAGATAATACATACTTAACCACTTATTACTTCAATGGACATAATTTTTAGTTTCAGACCATATATCTCCATTGAAAACTGTATCATTACTGTAAAATATATTTGCTTTCACTTTCAAGCAGAGCAATGAATTTATATAAGCTTGAAAAAGTATTAGACCAAGAACGGTTCCTTGAGAGATCCCTATTTATTTAAGATTGTTTCCGATCAATCTAGTCCCTCTGTATTACTTCTATGATAACAAAGAAATTCCAAATGTTTGCAAAATAACAGCATTCTCATTATTCCCTCGAAAATGAAAAGAATATCGTATTGCAAAAATTTTATTCCACATAACCAGGCCAGTTACCATTATTTTATACAATGATAACCCTAAAAGCTGATGTGGTGTGTGAAACACTTATATTGTAAGAAAATATACAACTACTCACCAGGACAGATGAACAAAATGGGGCATATTATTGTACAAATAAGGAAAAGCTATCCTATACTCGGTACGAATTGGCTGTCTAATGATAATTTTATTAATATCATTGAATTCATTCCAGTCTTCATCTGCTGGATTCATATCTTTGATAAGAGGCTCGAATTTCGGTCCTCCCGGAATGGCCATATTCAGAGCTTTAGCAGTGAAAAAGCTCTTTGTATCAAACAGATAAAAGTAATTCTCATCCACAAGATCTGTAAGCAACTGGTTAGCCAATCGGTATAAGGTAGCCATCATAGGTAGGGCAAGGTTCCATTTCCTATATGTGGGGCCGTTGACATACTTCGAACCTACAAGAGGTTTGTGGTCGTAAAACCATTTGGCAATGGCGGAATCTTCCTCTGCGTCCAGTTCAATCTGGATAGCCTCCAGAGGTTCTACATCCAACACGTTATCTGCATAGTCCAGAGGGGGTTCTTCATCATCGAAAGGAGGGAAACGCATCCTCTTAAAATGTCTACGATCTCTCTTCTCTCTCCTCATCATAATCCACATGGTCCTAGGGAAGGGAGATTTTAAATTACAGATATTTAAGCATGATAATGTACACTTACCCCCACTGCGCAATATAAATGGGTTCAACAACCCAGGGAATTTCGTTAACGAATGTAATTGCACCAGTTATATGGTACAATACCTTTACATCCCTAATTTGTTCCCAAGGCATGGGCATGTTCTCAAGCAGCTTCATTACAGCATGTGGCATATATTTCAGAGCACTAAAAATCAACAATCAATAGAATAGAATATTATATTAGATTAACACACAAAGTACACAAAATAAATCACACAAGAAAGTATATATAATATAAAGCATTATTTGTGTATATACAAAGCTAGGAAACTTGTTGCAGCATGCATGAAACTCTTATAACACTTGTTACAATTTTTCAACAAAGTTTATTGTCATTATCAGGGAATGAGTGTCCATGAGGTTGTGTGTATAGATTTTATAAAATGGAAGTTAGCAATTTCAGTATACATTTAAAAAAAAATTATGAATGTCTTTGAAGGCAGTCATCCCTATACTCTTTCTATCATCGGAAAGCTGATGTCATATCAAGCAATTGAACTACGTACCCCAAATAAACTCGCTTGTCATGTCTGTATTTACGACTACTCATATCCCCGTGATCCCTTATAATCTTCCTTATGTGTTCTGGGGGCATGTCTTCTTTCTGGGCCTCGACAAAGCCCAGCTTTCTTTTGTCCGCAAACCTTTTCGATTGTAACTGATGCCATTTTTGTGCTGCAAAAACTATGAATGTAGAATAAATAGCGAGAATTGAAAACACTTACCTTTTTCTTGTAGCTTGTCCTCCGTCATGACATCTGACTTGGGATGTGGTGGAGGTATTTGCTGTTGCAAAGCATGTGCGTGAGCCTGAGCAGCGGCTGCTTGAGCTTGGGCATGAGCCGCCGCAAGATGTTGCTGGGCCATCATTGTGGCCCAGGGATTCGGCCCCAATAAATACGGGGGCAAAGACATATTTGATATAGGTTAGGATCTGAAACTTTCGAGTCGGAAAATTGTCAATAATGCACTTTATTTTATGCGGATGACGATTATACTCACTTCATATTACGAAAATAATTGAATTACTAAACTCTATTCACAAATTATAACACAGACGAAAAACCAAAGCGCAAAAGCTTCCTTCCGTAAGCTAAAAACTATTTTATTTAGGTCCTTTCGTCTGCTACGTGGTATAGTGTAATTTACACTACATTAAATCGAGACAATCGAGTGTAGTCAGTGCAATGCAATTACTCAAAGGAAAGGACTATGTCAGTTATGTCAACGTCAGAGTATTAAAAGTCAATAGAGTGGCCTTTTCCATCCTTGTCTTTAAGGCAACAGAACTACGTTTGTTTACACATGTTAAGTTTATGTTTATACATGTTAAGTCCGTATTCAATCGGGTAGTATCGTATATTCCTGATCATTTCATTCGGATCAAGTTGTCATTCTTCGTTTGTATTATGGTCCGTTATGGTCCTACTTACTCTAAACGTAAACAAACTGTCTATAATGTTTCACCATCCGTCGCCCCCTCGCCAAAAATTGTATAGAAAAGGATAGTTCATGTTCACTTCAAAACAGGCATTTGTGTGGGGATAGGCATGGCATCTCTATTTCTTTTATTGCTCTGAGATGTCAACAACCCAATCAGTAAACGAATTCTAAGGTCGAATTTTCATGTATACGATATCCGACGATACGATGGTACAAAAAAGTTCTGATTGAATTGGTAGGCGTGACAATAATTCAACCAATCAGAACAACAATTCAACCAATCAGAACATTTTTGTAGCATCGGATCGTCGGATATCACATGCATGAAAATCCGGCCTAAGATGGAGTATAAATTACACCAATTGTAGGAAATACTAAGGCTCGATTGCACCAAGGAATATTTAAGTATCCTTAAAGTTGAGTAGAGCTTGATCAAAAACACGCAATTGCATTTTTGTATAAGATTTCATTTGAAATCCACTTACTTATTTGAATTTATGAACATGTGAAAATTATCTCGATCAACAAGAGCAGTCTTCAATGAACAAGATCGCATTTTAAATCGAGTGAAGCTGAGTGCGGTTCGCACACAAAAGAATAGGTTTATTCGTTTACATCGAGGTGTAGTGTAGTGTAAATTACACCAGATGGAAAGTGCTGCACCTCGATGCAAACGAATGAACTAGTTAAGCCGGATTTTCATGCATACGATATCCGTCGATACGATGGTACTAAGATGTTGTGATTGGTTAAATTATTTCAGCGGCAATTTTCATCCAAAACATTTCAACTTTCATCCGACAGTCGTACGAATTAAAATATTTTTTACTTTTCCGAAAATCTTATTGTTTTTAACCTTACTTGAATGCGCCACCAATACCATTTAAGCCGATCAATCATTTTGATGTTTTTACTTTGTTCTTGTTAGTTTCACTATGTTAATAAAGTTCATTTTACACAGAAATAAATCAATTTCATATTTGGAAAACGATTAATGTTCTAAAAACGTAAAAAATATAAAATATTCAACTACAACAAATATAATGTCAACTGTAAAATTTTGGACGGCTTCACTAATGAAAATTGTAAAATATTTCATATAAAATTTAATGTCATTTCGGATATCGGATATCGTATAAATGAAAATCCGGCCTTAAGTGCCATTTTTTATCGCATAGCGATAGCGAAGCGAAACAATCGCCATCTCTTTCCGGTACACCACAAAGTGATAGCGTGTGCTTCGTTTCGTTTCGCTTTGCAAAACAAGTTACAGAGTACCACCCAAGGTCAATTTATCTTTTGCTTCGACGTGTATATTATATTGTATTTTCGAACCCCTCAAAATGGTCGTATAATTCTGTATAATTTCCAGAAGAGTAATAAAACACCATAGAGATGCCTTCTCTATCCTTGTCTTGAAGTCAACATAACTTTGTTTCCAAGTTGTCCAAATTTCAATAGTGTTTTCAATTCTGAACAACTTCCCTTGAATGAACTTTTTCAATAATAATGGGTAGTTTACACTTAATCAAATTTCCTATTTGTTTGTTCCCCCTGTACACCGTTTGGAAATTTGAAATTTTGATATTCGTCCATTTATGAAACTTCATAAGAAGTATATGTTTCATCCTTCTGAAGGTCGACCTCTCTTCGGCTCTTGGACTATAAAAACAAAAGGGGGTTTTAAATAAATTCGTGGTATGAAAATATTGAAAAAATCGATTATTGTAGAATTTCACGAAAAATACAAGAATTTTTCCACCTTTACTTCGAAAAATGCATTATTTTCAAGAAACCAAAAATCATTCAGTGTATTTGATAGGGGCTGAGTAGGTTTCAAGATGAGCCTATATTGATGACAATTTTTATTATTTAAAAAAATTACAAATAAAGATTTTTTTCCACTCTGCGTACTTTTGAATGTCACTGTATATTATTCACGTATATTCAAAATTATAAGAGGTAAATTGAGTGAATTGGACGTTACGATTGGTTGAAAATCATACGAAAAAAATAAAATAATCTTCACTATCATTAAAAATTAAGTTATTCTTATTATCATCTTAAACGAATTCTTGCACCGAGCATGTGGAAGAACTTGTTTCAAAAACAGAAATTATGACTTCCCCCTCTCGGTTTCGTTCAATTTTCAGCTTCTTACCAAGACCATCAGAAGTCAAGACAGTTAGCTCTAGGCGTGATATGTGAGGTTTTCGTTATATTTTGTAGTGATTTCAATAGTATAGACCATCAAAATGATTTCGGTGAGTACTTTTTGGAGAGTGAAATATATCGGCTGTCAACGTATTCTTTAGGCAAAAGCAATAGTTTCCAGAGTTTCAAGAGAATGATATTTGAACTTAGCAGAGGTATTGGATTCAATTTAATAATTTTTTTAAATATTTCATACCCCCCCTATTACTTATAATTTTGAGACAAAAAATTCACACACTTGATTTTTCACAAGAAATTTTATTTTTGCATCTAGATTGCGCTGTGCGCACTTCAACCAACGAATGGAGAGTAAAAAATATTATATGCATTTTTTCTAAACTATTTTAGACTTCCATTTCTTAGACCTATTTTTGGATAGATAACAATCCTGATGAACTTATTATTTCTTGAAATATGAAATTGAGGTGATAAGCTCATCAAGTATACTATATTATGCTATATGCTCTCAGAAATAATAATTTTCCTAATTGCAGTGTCATCTATTGAAAAATATCTAACTTTCCTTCCTAGCTTAGTAGTTCCTTATGTTGTAATCATGAATCTAGTTATCATTAATCAAGTCTCAAGAAAAAAAATTATAAATCAACAGAATCCATCCAACAAAATGTAAATATAACTCCCACTTTTGGAAATAGGTATGCAAATAACCAAAATGAGGGTCATCAAGTGTAGATGTTCAGCAAACTGAATATATTAAAATTTCATTCACCTTTTACTAGAATTTTGATATATTAATTATAGTTTTCCCATGATGTCATCGATTTCAATGCGTTGTTGGAGTAACATACAGTGTCATATTTCTTAAATGTAAATTGTTTTGTAGACTTATAAGATGGACCAATTCAGTTTCATTCATGATCAGAAAAAATGCCTGAATTATTAGCCAACTCAAACATAATAGACCGTCAGCTACTGACAGATTTAGGCGACCCATTTTCGCATACAAGCCTCGAATATTGTTAGAGAATTCGGAAAATCTTGGAAACCGCTGTTCGAAATTACACAAGTTTCTTCCATCCGGTAGTTCCAGTATTATTGCGGTTCGGCGGACAGCGGTTCCCAAAAATTCGATGAATTTTCCAACACAATTTAAACTTTCCACAAATTATTTTCGAATTTTTCACACCTGCCATTCGTTATAAAATGGCATTATACACCCGTCCTTCACGGGAGTGTAATAAGAGGTTAGATTACACCCTGTATAAATTAGCATTTTGTCACAAACCATAGTAAATAAATTATTTACTATTGTTTAAGTGCATTTTCATCATAATAGGAATTTTACGGATAGTTTGTAGCAATTTATATCTACCAAATTTTTTTCATCGATCCTTATTTTCGGATTTTGATTATTAATACTAATAATTCTGTTCTTCTTTTCTTTCAGACGAGTATCTGCCGATGGTTGTCTCTAGTGTTGTCACTGTCAACATGGATAATGGAAACTAGTGAGTATAATCAAATTTCCATTACATATAGAAAAAAAAACAGCACAACAAACAAAATTTGAGTAATCTTAATATTACAGAAAGCACAATATAACATAAAAAATAAAAAATAAAAACAAGCTTTTATTGAAATGCGCTAAAAAGTAAAAAATTATTTCTTCAGATTAGCTACAGTGAGTTACATATTTGAAAGCTTGCCGCTTTCGTATTGAACCTGAAAGCTTTGAATAAAAGCTTGTCGTTGAGTTTTTTTTATTATTATATTTCTTTTCCGAGAGAGAGAAAGCCATGGAATGTGAAATAAGACTTTTTCGCCTTCCTCAAAAGCAATAGGCAGAATCATTACTTCAAGGCTTTTAGCAAAGATTTTTCTTGTAGCTTTCAAGATAATGTAAAGTCTGTAATATTCAGAGGTGGGAACCAAGGAGCATACTGAGTAACCCATGTAAACGCGGGGGGAGGGGGGGGGCATCACTTTTAAGTGAAAGTGGCGTAGTTTTGCTGTTTTAGGTAGCTTCTATTTCTTGACTTGTATTCACACCAAAGGTTTCAAAAAATATTCACCCATACAGTAAATACCTCTAATTCTGTATTAGCAAGGTTTGTGAAAAATGATTTCATGGGAGACACAGTCAAAAGATAAATCGAAAAGAGTCATACTCATATCATAAACTTGTTTCAACTTTTTGCTCCATGACCCTCATTGCTTAACATATTGTCGAACGATTTTTTCGAAAGCGAAATTGCGTGTTACTGAAAAATGTTTTGTTTGCAATGTCCTTCAAACTTTATTTTATGAGAAATTCGATTAATTTTGAAAATATGCAGATGATAGAAACGAGTCGATAATTATCAGTTTCAAACTGAAAAGAAGAATGTTTCGAAAATATCTAGAAATTACAAGCTGCATGCTGCATAAAAAAGAAGCTGTGGGAATATTTTTGTAACTCGAAAATTTTATTTCAGTTAAAACTAATGAAAACTATTGTACAGTAGGAATTTGAAATAATGCCAATACGATCCAGTTCAGCGTAACAGGTTTAAATATTATACATTTTATATATTTTTTCTTTGATAATTTAGTATTCTATACACATACAGCATCGGAAAGTTTTCATCTTGGGTATGGTGGTTTCATGAGAGCGTAAAGAATAGCTTGCTACTATGTTGAGAGAGCATTACAATTTCTCCTCGACTCGCTCGAGCAAGGGATATCGACGTGAGCTGCGTGCGGCGTGTCGCATTGCCACGTGGTCCGTTAATGCGTGGGGTGGGATAACAGGAGAGGCTCACAGTAGTGCGTCTCTCTTGTTTATGTGGTATTATCATATCATTGCCTTCCTTGTTGCTCGCGCAGATTTCTGTCTATACCCCAGATAAAAAGTTTCCGATACTGTATATTGAACTAACTGGAAATAATATCGCTGATTTTTCGGTCTCTCGGCTGTAGAGAAAATATTCTCTTATTCATTACTTTTTCATTTTCGATTTCAGATTCCCAGGAGATGCGCGTCGTTTGTTACTACACGAATTGGTCCATCTACAGACCCGGTGCAGCAAAATTCAGCCCGGAAGATATCGACCCCAATTTATGTACGCACCTTATTTACGCCTTCGCAGGCTTCACCAAAGACTACACGCTTCTGCCATTCGACAAGGCCCAAGATATCGAAAACGGTAAGTACAGTGGAGTATATAAGGGCAACATTATTTTCGATAGCAAATCCATAAGCTGGTCTACGAACTTCTTGTGTTAGATAATTATTAATATAGAAATGTAGGCTTCCACGGCTGGCGTTAACTAACCGAATTGGGAAAATCCTAAAGAAGGAGAAAATCAACATCCTCTTCAAACCAACCAAGAAAATATCGGAGTATCTGAGATCAGCAAAAGACAGCAGAGATCCACTCAAATCAGCAGGAGTTTACAGGATTCCATGTAACTGAGGTAAAGTTTATATCGATCAGACAAAAAGGAGCATTGGTACACAAGCGGACTTGTCGATTGGGACAGACCGAGGAGTCCGCAGTCGCTGAACATGCATTGTCCGACGGAGAACACAAGATCCTTTTCGAAAACTCCGAGAGACTAGAAACTTCGAATCATTACTCAACAAAAATGTATTTAGAAGCGGTAGAAATACACAAACACCAAGATAACTTCAACAGAAAGGAAGAGAGAACATATCTACCAAAGATCCGGCATACAGCGCGAACCCACCATCACAGAAAGTGCGCACAAAATCAGCCCCATAAATGACATGCCAGAGACGAGAGCTTCAGTTTCAGTTGATACGCCAAGAAGAGTACTTCGAGTATGCCACTGAAGATGACTACCGCAGCTGCAGTTGAAACGTTTGGAGATTTTGGCCAAAGAAGACCGCGGCAAAACCTGGAATCTAACCAAAACATAGATATCAAGTTTTTTTTGTTTTGATTGACGTGGCCGTTACTTGATGGAAATCCATATAGTACTACATTAATGTAGTACACCAATGTAGTACAACAATGTACTACATTCGCTTGAAAAAGATACTGTGGATCGAAACATGTCGCAAAGACAATCATTTTTGAGGAAATTTTAATCTTGTTTACCTCAGTGTCATATCAAGTTTTTTTTTACATAAAGACCTTTAAATTGAAAACAACAGAAATATTACCGTAATTTTTTGCTTCTGCAGTTTTCTACAAAATCTCTGTCAAATAGTTAATTTGGAAATCGATGGCAACTACCGTCATTATTTTCCAAAACTCAATTTGCTGCTTGTTCTAAAACTTCTAAGGCTGTTTTGCCTTGGTTGGTTTTACATTTGTATGCCCTCTTTAATAAATGTAAAATTATTTGAAATGTGTGGCATTTTTATAACGTACTCAACAACCACACAATCTGTACCTATAATAGAAATATTGAAAATAATCCGCATAAAATTCTTCCATACTGTGATTCAAAACAATCCCACATATCGTTCCTGGCTTGTTTGTTTGAAATCACATAACTTTCATTTCGCAGGTGGATATGCAAAATTCACAGAAATGAAAACCCACAACAAGAACCTGAAAACGCTCATATCCTTAGGAGGGTCTAGCGAAGGATCATCTAGGTTTTCTTTGATGGCGGCAGATCCTGACAGAAGAAAAAAGTTGGTGAAGAACGCTATCGAATTTTTAAGACTGCATAACTTTGATGGCCTGGATATTGACTGGGAGTATCCGTCGTCCAATGGTGGAGAACCTGTAGATAAGGAGAACTATGTTCATTTGGTGCAGGTATAGTACAATGGTTTCAATTACCAAAAAATTATGGAAAAGTATTACATAATATTCCAATATTCCAAATGATTCTTGAATGATGGAAATGAAAAATTAATTTCTGTACGATTAAGTCAACGATGTACCATGAAGAGGCCAGATACTTTCAAATTAATGGACTGTCATTCCTAATAAGTGTTTTTAAATGTATCTGCTATTGTAACATAAAAGGTTCTTGAATTTTTTATTTTGAGAAGCATAATTTAGTCCAATAGGCAATAGCCATAAGCTGACCTATAACTCGGTTTTCTCCTTTCCGCACACCTGTGTAAGTATGGTAATCAGAATAATAATTACGTACGGACAATGGATCGCTCAATAGGGGGATTGGAAAAGTGGACAGAAGAGTTTTGCTCTGAACCTTTTTCAAAAATGTATACTTGAATAAATTAGTGATTGTAATGCATACAACATCCAATGTATTTGCACCAAGTTGCTGATAGTATTGAAAATATTATAATTCTTCACCTACCTTACGATTCATCTAAAGGTCGCAGTCAGTCATCCCCGAAAGGGAGGTCTGAGAGCAAATCGGGCACCGCCTGATCCCCATCACTGGGATCATCTGGTACACATATGGCTCCAAGATGGGTGAATCAGCAGGCGCCAAGGTATACAGGCTCCGAAAGCGAAACTCGTTACGCTGCTGGTGTCAGAGCATTGACGCTCTGAAAAGGCTATTATCCATTGCCAATAAGATGAAGCTACTTCGGGTTGCCGGACATACCGGAGTGCCCGGAAACTAACAGACCGATTATCTGGCCAGACAAGGTGCGAAAAGCCCAACGCTGACCGGACCAGAACTTATCCTAGGAGTTTCTAGATCAAATTCCACGATGTATGGAAAGGTGCCTCAGGCATGAGACAATCCACACCACATCGAAGGCCATTCTTTAAGGAGGACCATTTGCGGAGAGCGCGCTGGAGTCATTTACCCAGATGGTCACTTCCCACGTCCATGGGAGTAAGTGATTACTGGGTCCGAGAATATTTGCCCAGAGTAGATGTAATGAGCCAAGGATGACGACCATTTGCAGTTCAAAGAGTAACTCTCGATATTTAGTCCGTACAACGTACTCAATATCCCCCGGAGTATATTTTTATAATTATTACTATCATTATAGTTGAATACAATATTTTTCTCTTACAGGAACTAAGAGAGGAATTCGAAAGAGAGTTTGAGAAAACAGGAAGACCAAGGTTACTTTTAACCATGGCTGTTCCTGCAAAAATAGAATATATTGACAAGGGATACGATATGCCAAACCTGACCAAGTAAGTGAACATAAAAACATTTAGAGATAGTTTCGAATTGGGAAAAAAGGCCTCGCTTGTGCAAAATTATTTAAACTTCTCCTCTTCACTACATGGTATATCATCAAGAAGTAAACGTGATCTATATGAAAATAACATTCTGTTCATATATTCAAATAGAAATCGAAATAATTCAATTATTTACTGAAATCAAATCAATATTTACGATATAGAGTAGCATCCTCTCTCCTCCTCTCCTCCTGTCCTCCTCTCCTCCTCTCCTCCTCTCCTCCTCTCCTCCTCTCCTCCTCTCCTCCTCTCCTCCTCTCCTCCTCTCCTCCTCTCCTCCTCTCCTCCTCTCCTCCTCTCCTCCTCTCCTCCTCTCCTCCTCTCCTCCTCTCCTCCTCTCCTCCTCTCCTCCTCTCCTCCTCTCCTCCTCTCCTCCTCTCCTCCTCTCCTCCTCTCCTCCTCTCCTCCTCTCCTCCTCTCCTCCTCTCCTCCTCTCCTCCTCTCCTCCTCTCCTCCTCTCCTCCTCTCCTCCTCTCCTCCTCTCCTCCTCTCCTCCTCTCCTCCTCTCCTCCTCTCCTCCTCTCCTCCTCTCCTCCTCTCCTCCTCTCCTCCTCTCCTCCTCTCCTCCTCTCCTCCTCTCCTCCTCTCCTCCTCTCCTCCTCTCCTCCTCTCCTCCTCTCCTCCTCTCCTCCTCTCCTCCTCTCCTCCTCTCCTCCTCTCCTCCTCTCCTCCTCTCCTCCTCTCCTCCTCTCCTCCTCTCCTCCTCTCCTCCTCTCCTCCTCTCCTCCTCTCCTCCTCTCCTCCTCTCCTCCTCTCCTCCTCTCCTCCTCTCCTCCTCTCCTCCTCTCCTCCTCTCCTCCTCTCCTCCTCTCCTCCTCTCCTCCTCTCCTCCTCTCCTCCTCTCCTCCTCTCCTCCTCTCCTCCTCTCCTCCTCTCCTCCTCTCCTCCTCTCCTCATCCTCTCCTGCTATCCTCCTCTCCTCCTCTCCTCCTCTCCTCCTCTCCTCCTCTCCTCCTCTCCTCCTCTCCTCCTCTCCTCCTCTCCTCCTCTCCTCCTCTCCTCCTCTCCTCCTCTCCTCCTCTCCTCCTCTCCTCCTCTCCTCCTCTCCTCCTCTCCTCCTCTCCTCCTCTCCTCCTCTCCTCCTCTCCTCCTCTCCTCCTCTTCTCTTCTTCTCTTCTCTTCTTCTCTCCTCTTCTTCTCTTCCCCCTTTCCTACTTTCCCCTGTTCCCCCTTTGGCGCTACCCGTCTTTCCCCTTCCCCCTTCACCCTTCCCCCCTTCACCCTTCCCCCCTTCCCTCTTCATATCTTTCCCTCTGCCCACCTACCAATCTTCCCTTCTCCTATTCACCTCCTTCCCTAATCCCCTCTTCCCATCCTCCACCCCTTCCACCGTACCTACTATTATACTGATTTAAGAAAATTATAACTTCCAGTTACCACATTGATAAACCTTTATTAGTGTAGGAAGTTTTTTTTCCACAGGCAGTTTTGACACCCTGTATTTCAGAGAGGATGCATTTTGGAATATGTATTGATAGAAACTTTTCACCTCGAAATGAGTCACTTTCTATATACATATTTCTTTCATGTTCGCGTGACCAGCTGACTTATACTCCACTATCCCACAGCCAGCTGACTTTTTTTTTTCTTTTAAGTATTTTGTCGACTATCACGTGACAAATTTTCAATCGGAAGGAAATGACTGGAAATATTTTTTTTTACGTGACTGGGAGGCAGCCACTACTCAACCCACCCACGGAACCGCAGCTGACCTTCACGGGGCTTGATTATCACATAACTCTCTGAAGTATTCACGAGTTATCGCCCGAGACGAAATGACTGACTGAAATCTGCACCTGGCTCGTGGACCAACACGACTTATAACTTGGCAATTCTAGCAACGAATGTGGATATTGGGTGCGCAGTAGTCCAGGCGGTTGGTGTGGACAGTTACCCTATCTGTTTATCGTTGGCGCATCTCACATTCACAGCTAGATTTGCCAAGCTGTAAAGCTTCTGGGCCGCTGAGCGGCCACTAATGAGCCGATTGCAAAAATATCTGGCTAAGAATAATATTTTTTTTAGGTATTTGGATTGGATGAATGTATGTAGTTACAATTACCACAACGCTTCTGAACCAGCTGTTAATCATCATGCACCTTTGTTTTCATTGAAAGGAAATAATGAAAACAATTTTGACGGAGATGTGAATATCGTAAGTATCTATACAGGGTATCCCAGAATAAAGGGGACAAATGGTAGAATCCTCACTTCATTTTAAAGCTAAAAGTTACAATAAACGTATGAATATTAAACCAGTTACAGGGTGTTGAAAGTGACAAAAAAAATACGTTTTCCAGAATAAGCACATAAAGGCCAAACCTTGCCTAATAAAATTTGGTATGTTACTTGACGGCATTTAGTTTCGAATTTCAATGCAAATCGTGTCTTTGTAACTCGGCGCATACGGCAGGTTGGTACCCCTAATCGCCCCTCCCCAACTTTTACGCCACTGTATTAATATCGACTTTGTCTGGTCAGCGGACTCACAGGATACTTGTTTCATGTATGCCGGGATGAAGTCAACGCCTGCAAGCGCGCGCAACACATCCAAACGAACGTTAGTCTCACTCTTGCTGATGATTCGAAGAACTTTGTTCTGCTTCCTGTCGAGTTTATGAAATTGATTATCGAACAGGTTGCAGGATATTGGACAGGCGTATAACCTTGCTGGCCTGATCGACACCACTCGACTTATCTACTACATCTGTCTTCTCTACAAATATGAATGAGGGTTTCCAATTATTTTTTCAGGACCGCACCATCAAACACTACATCAAACTGGGTGCAGAGCCTAACAAACTGGTACTTGGTATTCCTACTTATGGGAGATCTTACACTCTTTCCAACCGAGATGCCTTCGAAATTGGGTCACCAGCAAATGGACTAGGAAAAATGGGAGAAGGTACCGGAGAAGCGGGATTTCTAGCTTATTATGACGTGAGTTTACAGTTATACTAATGAAAATGATGATTATGATGAAAATATTGATATTATTATATGTTATCCTAATGACGATCGTTGTGCTGGTAGCCGTTAATATTATCGGCATGGCCCATAATGATCTCCTATGATCCCAATTATATACAAAACTTTGGCATCAATGAATGGGTATATATAAATATATTTCAAATTCAAAATTTAGTATTTTTGAAACTACAGATACATTCGAGTTATTCAAAATAGAAAATAGTGAGCAAGCTGTGTCTTACCATTTATCCCGACTTTTTATTTTCTATCGTCTTATCTTGGGAGTACCCAACATTTGTTGCAAAATTTACGTATTTATGGTAGAGTCAGCTGATGAAGGATATGTTGTGTCTTCAACTAAGTACTTCTGCCATTCACGAATGATCATTTCCCAAACTTATAATTCGCACAGATTGATAACACTATTGAAATCATTCACAGATATGTAATAATGTCAAGAATTACGATTGGAAAGTGGAACGTCCTAACCCCGATGCCATGGGTCCCATAGCCTTCAAGGACGACCAATGGGTGGGGTACGATGATGAAATTATTGTAAGGAAGAAGGCTGAATACGTTGCAGATAACGGTTTGGGAGGAATTATGTTTTGGGCCATGGACATTGACGATTTTAGAGGAACGTGTCACGGAAAACCATATCCACTGATCGAAGCTGGAAAAGAAACGTTGTTAAATGCATCTAAGTAAGTGATTACCATGAAAATTAACAACTTCTGAGAAAAAAGCATATTATTTCAATTTCTATATCAATTAATTGAGTAGTAGTTGAATTAGCGACTGAAGTATTAACTTATCTGCTTCGTATTGCCAAGCTTTCGCTTTGTTTCAAAGCTTCCTCAGGGCAAAAGTGATTAGTATATAAAAAAGTAATGAACATAAATGTTGTAGGAAGTAGTAAAAGTTTGTAGAGTTTTGAAAATGGAAATCATTCAATTTTGACAAGTCGAACGAAATTGTTTCAAAATGACAGATGACATTTATAGAATGTCATCGTTCTCTGTCATGTCATGTCAATGACAGATGACATGCATAGTATGTCATCATTCTCTGTTATTTTGAAATAATTTCGTCTAATTGAATACCTACCTTCCATTTTGAAAACTCTTAACAAATTTTTACTACTTTTTAAAACATTTATGTTCATTACTTTTTTATATACTGACCGCTTTTGCCATGGAGAAGCTTTGAAATAAAGCGAAAGCTTGGCAATATTGCTATCAAAATTATATTCTAAAACTGAATATTTGTCTGCCTTCCCCACTGAACACGAAGAAGATTCATTAATTTCCATCAATTATTATTCAGCGTATACATTATTTTTTCACCCCTTTATAAACAGAAATGTTTCAATTAATAATAATAATAATGATATCCGATCAGGAATTTGAAACTGAAGAAAAAACTTCAGATGAAATGAGAGAGCATTGAAGCACTGCAGTAATCCTTGCATAAAACTTCAGAATCCGTTTCCTCAGTTGAATGCTCTTCATTATATTATCATTATAAATAATCCATTTTCATTTGATTCAGAATAAAGTCAAATAAAGAAGAACCAACACTACCAACCGAAGCAACAAGAACCACACCCACCCCACCATCAACACCAGATTTCAATGAAGGTATGTACTACTTTCATACAAGGTGTTTCAGAATGAGTTATTTGTGATTTGGTACAAACTGAACTTCGACATCTCACAGATTCTTGAGATGCAGCATTTTAAGATAAAGTAGTAGCGTCTTTGCAAACAGAAAAAATAAAATATTAGCTGACATGACGTGAAAATTAGACTACTCTTTCTCAGATTTTTTTTCAAATTTCAGCCATTTTTAGGAAAACGTGTAAATTTTAACACATAAGGAATGTCACGGGTTTACTTCTCTCTGGAAACACAAACTGACGTGGATGGTGGATTTCATCAGTGTTTTTAAAAAAAAGATATCTTATGGTTAAGGCTTTCGCGGCCGAAGTTTTCAGTGTCACTATTTCCACTCGGGTTTGAAGGCTGTGGTTTTTTGGAAATTCTTCCTGACCATTCATTAGCGCGAGTGGTTGAAAATAGTGACACTGAATCAATGACGCAAACTTTTTGAATGTCACTGTATAAACACTAATAATTTTTTCAGGGATGTACTTTAACAAAACCACCAATTCTTCAACAGAAGAGGGATCTCCTACCAGCTCAACAACACCTCCCCACAGTATCGATGTCACTAGCAGCACCAGAAATCACGAAGACGACAAGAAGATCTAGATATTGATTCGTTGTTTAGAATGAAAATTTTAACGTTTATTGACCTGGCAAAAAATAAAAAAATATATTCACCCAGACAATTTGATAACCTAAAATTTGCATATAAAATTCAATTTGGCAAAAATTTGTTTTATATAGCTCATGATATCATGCCGATACGAATAAGGTCTATTAATTACCTCACAAAATTCAAAAACAAATTCAGTTGATACCTATCAATTATACATATTATTCATCATTGTAATTGATTTCCATATACAAACATTAAACTGATGAATAAAATAAATATTATGATCAACCATTAATTTTATTTTTATTATTATTTTTTTTTTGGAAAAAGAACACAAAGTCATCTCACAAAGTTTAATAAAAGATCAGGATATAAATCCTAATCCTGATCTTTTATTAAATTTTGTGGAGACGACTTTGTGCTCTTTTACCAAAAAAACTTGGTCTTCCACTTCGTGTATGGACTATACTACGTTCTCATTATTTTCATCTTCAATTTAAATCAAACTCAGCATATAGATCATCATAAAACATAAGTGAAAGTTTTTTCAACTTCAGAACATGATTCCTATTCATATGCAAGCATGTATAGTAGAACTAGTCATAACTCGATATACCTGGAAAAGCTGTAATAAATAATTCATCGTTGAAGCAAATTCAAAACGTCAAGTAAGGATGTATGAACGGATATACAAGCAAAGAGGGTCAAAGAAGGGGGTCGCTGGCTGCAAGGAGAACCTGCTCATCGACAGATGTATCACGCAGGATTCCGTGCAGTATGAGCGTAACCTCTCGATGGCCTGGACCTATTACAGGAAGGCATTTGATACAACTACGCATGAGCTCATCTTGCATTTGCTCAGATGCCTTGCGGTACTTGATCAAGTAGTGGGGTGCTTTGAACAACTGATGCCGCCCTGGAAGACTCGCTTTCCCATAAGGTCCGGTCAAGTCAGAGTCCAAACAGAGCAGGTAATCTTTAGAAGGGGCTTATTTCAGAGAGACTCTCTCAGCCTTCTTCTTTTCTGCATCTCACTATTGGCATTGTCCGTTTCACTCAGAAACACTCGTGGTTACAACTGCGGCGTCCCCAGCAACCGGAGGCACAAGGTCACTCATTTATTTTGCATGGATGACCTGAAACTATATACCTCCGGAGAGAAGGATATACATCAATCCTTGAGGCTGGTTCAAGAATACACGCATGCTATCGGTATGGAGATTGGGATCAAAAAATATGCCATGTTTTATCTCAAAAGAGGAAGATGCGAGGAATAGGCTGTGCGGGTAGAGGACGGCTATTATTATTATTTGCCGTGCCGCTCCGGGAAGACTTACTAATTTTTTGTAGCGTATTCACTTTTCAGCTGCAGGAAAACCTACAGAACAGAACTACCGCTTTGCTGAAGTTTCGAACGGCCTGTGCCTTAGACCGCCAAGCTACCGACCACCTTTACAATATTAAAGACCTTGGCTTGTCCAAACATTTGACCTACGCATTCTTCGAGTCAAGTGGGCTGAGGTCGGAGGGATTCATAATGGTCTGCCAGGGTAGTGTCTTCAACACCCTGGTCTACCGTAGCCGCGTGATGGGTATAGAGATCCCCGACACTAGATGCAGAGCGTGTCGTGGGGCGCCTGAGTTTGAGATCGACAAATGTGCCACGGTTCATATCAAAAGAGGACGATGCGAGGAATACGGAGATGATGTCTGGCATGTAGACGAAAGCATCCTACATCATATTGTTGTCGGCGAGACGTATACTTTCCTAGGAGTGGAACAACGTCGCTCCCAATAGGACACGCAATTTGTGGATAACACTGTTCTCCAGAATTCGCGTTTCTCGAAAATCGCGTTCTACCGCAGACCGCAGACAAATATTGGCGTCCACACTGTCCGAGTATTCACTCGTTCGGTGCTCAGTCGATGCTCATGCGGAACGAATGCTCCAGCGAATACGCACCTTTACATTCACTGCGTTTTACCGCGACCGCCACCACGACCGCGACCGCCACCGCGACCGCGACCGCTCTGGGGTGGTACTCTGTAACTTGTTTTGCAAAGCGAAGCGAAACGAAGTTAAACGAAGCACACGCTATCACTTTGTGATGTACTGGAAAGAGATGGCGATTGTTTCGTTCGCTGTCGCTATGCGATAAAAGTTACAGTGTCCCAGCCCTGTTCTGCGCTCCGCCTATTGTGCGGGAAGTTTGAGATACTTATTTAACCCTTAATATTTTGAGGTACTATTAATTGTATTTGATGCGAATATTTTTTGAGTGACATAATGATAAGATAAACGTCAAAAACTTTACGTCGCGCTTTGTTTGTAAGTAGCGATATGATTAATTGGTTACTATGGAAATTCAAGTATTTCTAAATTTCTGATTAGTGGGGTTACTTCTATGTATATCCACGTATATTGAAAATCATACGAATACAACAATCTTCACTACCATTAAAATTAAGTTATTGTTATTATTATTATCTTAAACAAATGCTGCGAATTCTTGCACCGATCATGCAAAAGAAAAACAGAGATTATGACTACTCCCGCTTCGGTTTTATTCACCTTTCACCTTCTCACCAAGACCATCAGCAGTCGGTTGTGAATATTTTTTTATTTTTTGTAGTGATTTCACTAGGATAGACCATCAACATGATTTCGGTGAGTACCCACCAGATTTTGTAGTAGAATATACCGGGTGTCAACGTAATCTTTAGACAAACCATAGTTTTAAAAGTATAATATTTGAACTTGGAAGTGGTGTTGGATTTAAGAATTGGGATTTTTTTTCAATATTTCATACTCACTTATCACTTCCGGTTCCCAGAGTTTCAAAAGTATGACATATGAACTTGCATGGCAGAGGTAGTGGATTCAATAATTGGGAATTTTCAAATATTTCATATCACTTCCGGTCTTACCGGAAACGACTAAAAGTTGGAAATTTAAAATATACAGTGAGGACCGAAAGTTCGTCGCCCCTCCAGTAATTTATTTATTTTACATATCACAAAAAAAATTAGTACATAAGTTGTCGGGTTTTATTTGATCTATTCAATGGTTCGAGTTTCATTTATACAGAGTGTCTCAAGAAAGCGCATCAACTTAGAAGTTTATTTTTTTAAATAGTACAGCCTGTATATCATTGCATGGTCGGTTAGAGATGATCATTAGGAATCCAACAATATCAAGTTTGATGTTGTTATATCCAAAGACTACGAAGATATCGCCTATTATCTTATCCATAAGCCCAATGAGTGGAAGAGAGAAACTTTTTCTGGCTGGTCGATAAATTCTCTCTCACACTCATTGAGCTTATGAATAAAAAATAGGCGAAATCTTCATTGTCTTTCGAGAGAACAGCATCAAACTCGGTATTGTTGTATTCCTTATGATCATCCCTAACCGATCATGCAATGATATACAGGGTGTTAAAAAAACTTCTAAGTCGCTGCGCTTTTTTGAGACACTCTGTATAAATGAAACTTCAACCATTAAAGAGATCAAGTGACACCCTACAACTTACGTATCTAACATTTTTTTTGTAATATATAAAATATCCTCACTGTATATATTTACTAATTTCCTTATTTCGATTCTGGGAACGATTCTGAGTAAGACCACACTCGATTTTTCAGAACAAACTTTATTTGAACAAAACTAAATCCATACTTTCAATTTTACGATCAGAACAAAAGAGGTACATCATTTTGCAAATGAATCAATTACTAATATTTCGACTGAAGCCTAATCTAAACTGAATCAAACATATAAATTCTTTATGAAATGCTCTACATAATTGTACATTTTTCGAAACCATAAAAATCCCCAAGCAACACGTCTACTCAATTTCAGAAAATATTTTTTTACGGCTAGTCAAGATTCTCGAACAATTCAATGTTGACGAAAATATCAACAAGTTGGCGAAATACCCTTTGAACATTTACTTCCCTTTAACTAATTTTGGTATTATTTCTCTCAATGCATAATGAACTTCTATTATGTCAAAATTTATGTTTTCATACAGTTTCATTCAATTTTGTATAGTCAACATACTTGAACGATACACCCGAATTTTCTCATGATCTTTCATCAATTAATTAGTAAATTAGGATTATCCATCCGATTTTAAATTTGAAACCATATGGATTTCTTGTGAAAATTGGAATCTGAGGAAAAAAGATGTAATTAGAAAAAAATTACTTTTTTAAAATTTTTAAACAACCGATAATTTTTTGGGAACCGTCAAACATATGATATTCTTAAAAATTTCAAAAGTTTATAGAGAAGAACCGAGTGCCTTCAGCATTGATTAGATCGTGTTTGTGCCAAAGTTGAATAAATTCAATTGAGATTTTACAAACCATCAAGGTTTTCTTGGTGGGTCTTCAAATTACACACCCATTAATTTTAATGTGTACATTCCTTGAAATAACCAGTTCTTAAAGATCACGATCTCTTGTCTTGAACCTCTAGAAAAACTGACACTAGACAAAATTGCTCGACCAATGGCTTCGCAATTTTTTCATGTCAGTTTTTCTCGTGAAATTACTGATTGGCAAAATTATTTCGTTGAAAAACGAAATTTATCCTATAAAAAAAACTTACTTTTATAACTGTCATAACCATAAAAATTTGCTGAGAAATCCAGTTTATATCACTCAAGGTTCGAGATGAAATATAAATCAATAGAATCCATTCAAAAAAATGTGAATAACCTTCGCTTTTGGAAATACACATGCAAATAACCAAAAATGAGGGTCAAGTCAATCAAAGTTTCATTAACCAATAACTAATATTCCAATATATTAATTCGAGTTTTCCCATGATGTCATCGATTTCAATGCCATTTTGGATTAAAATACACACGATGAGAAACAATGCCTAAATTAATAGCCAACTCTAACCTAACCTGACTCATCCCTACTTTAAGAGAAATTGAATAATCATCCAAAATTGAAAATTTCACAAATTAAGAACACCCACACCACAACTGTTCTGATTGGTCCATGAGGATCGCCGATTTGAAGTTTGCTCAAATTAAATATAGCAGAATGATATGACAGCTTCTAAATGAGTATATCAGTAATTGTGAAACAGATTCTACGGTAGTGGAGGCAAACATGGCCCAGCGGGTTATATGGCCTAGTGTATCTATTACCAAATTTAAAGACATTTTGGCAAGGGTGCACTCTTGCCCAAATGAGCTCGAAGAGTGCCAATCCTTAGGCTTTTCAGATCTTGATGTAATTTTTAGAGGAAGTTTGACGTTACGATTTGTACACACTGTTGAGGCAACATCGGAAAAATTCATAGAAATTTTACTGATAGTTTATAGCAATTTATATCTTGCAGATTTTTTTCATCCTTTCTTTTGCGATTTCGATTAATAATTATTCTGTTCTTCGTTTGTTTTAGACGGGTATCTGTCGATGGTTGTTTCTAGTGGTATCACTGTCATCATGGATAATAGAAACAAGTGAGTATAATCAGATTTCAGCTACCTATTTAATTATATATTCTATTAAAGAAACATCCAGTACATTGTTGGGTAGCACACTGAAAAATGCTCAAAAACAATTTAAACCAAAATTAAATAAAACACTCATTAGAAATCAAATTAATTGTTGCAAATATAAAAAAAAACTCTTTGTATACAAAAATTGGTTGATATAAAGAAAAACCACAAATACTATATAGTAAACAGAGACGTCTAAAAACTATGAAAGTAACCGGAGAAGAAAATTTGGATTGAAAAATACATGAAGTTAAATATTTTCACTTATAATTGCACCAGAGGTTTTTCGGGTAAAGAGTTGTTTCATGAGAAATTTTTAAATTGAAAATAAATATTTGTCAAAAATGATCTACGCTTCTGTTATTCTAGCACCTGCACCACTGACCAATATAAGTGATCTGTACCTTACAGCTGTCAATCCAGGGTAATTATCACTCGTTAATTTTACAGCAATGTCACGTGACCGAAAAAATTTCGAAAAATTTAAGTTGTCGTCATAGCAACCTGTCAAAATCAAGGCATCTGGTTGGCTTAAAACTGCAAGGTATAAAATTTACAATATAATTTCATGAAATGAATTCGGAAATGATTTTAGTTAATATGGTAACGATAAAAAATACAGGCTATTAATTGGTCGAAAATGTTAGGTGTTACCCCAGACAGGAGAAAAATATCCGGAAATATTTTTAAGGGTAACGATACAGAATACAGGCTTTCAATTGGTTGAAAATAGTGAGTGTGAAATTTTCTTCGAAATACTTCGTCAGTTTTCATTATACAATAAGTTTATTAATTTTGAAAAGATACAGATGCATCAATACTATTAATAGTGGCTTTTGAAATTCCATACTGGAGTCATGGACTTTCAGAGATGTAGAGTTTTTCAGTGATTAGATTATCTGACATCGGGTGTTGTGTTAAGGCTTGCATGAAAAAAAAAACAAGACGAGAAAGAGAAACATGTATTATCACTATTATACACTACATTGAAGTTGAAAATAGTACCTCTGGTTTTTTCCTATCTGTTGGTTAGAGAAAAAATCTTCTTCTATTGATTACTTTTTCAATTACGTTTTCAGATTCGATGGAGATGCGCGTGGTCTGTTACTACCCGAATTGGTCCACCTCCAGACCAGGTGACGCAAAATTGAGCCCCCAAGATATCGACCCTAATTTGTGTACGCATCTCATTTACGCCTTCGGAGGCTTCACCAAAGACAATACGCTCAGGCCACTCGACAAGGACCAAGATAACGGAATCCGTAAGTGTAATGCAGTTTAAAATTTGAATGAATCCGTTCTTCTTTTTCTTCTTCTTCTTCTTCTTTTTCTTCTTCTTCTTCTTCTTTTTCTTCTTCTTCTTTTTATTCATCTTCTTATTTTTCTTCTTCTTATCCTTCTTCTTCATCTTCTTCTTCTTCTTTTGTTCGACTTCTTGCCAGGCCGAACTTCTTGTGAAAAGTAGTGTTGTCTGGCCTATGCGATACTACTTTCTTGTTCATTTATTCCATGATTCGTTGTATATGTATATTGACGAAATGCGTTCCCGCTAAGTGTTGCCAAAAATTTAGGCGCGAAACAATATAATGATAATAATAATAATAATACTCCCTCATAAACACTCGTAGAGTGTTCCCAAAGGCATGGCCTGTGCGGGTAGAGGAAGGCTATTATTATTATTTGCCGTGGCGCTCCGGGGCGACTCACTGATTTTTGGTGACGTATTCACTTTTCAGCTGCAGGAAAACCCGGAAAACCTACAGCACCACCTCGGGTGGCCGGCGTGCACTCCAAGCTAGCACTAGCCGATATTGGCATCTAGACAACACACAATACACTTGCTTTCAACAAGGACTGTGGTCGTCTATCGATTCCGATATTGGGTACTTGAGAAAAAATCCCTCGTCCCTACATCGGGCTCGAACCGACTACCGCTATACTGAAGTTCTGAACGGCCTGCGCCTTAGACCGCCAGACCACCGACCACCAATATAATGGTGATCAGCTGCTAAATTCCATAAGAGACCATAGTGTTTAATTTCAGTCTCATTCAAATTTGAATGAAGTATTCGAGACGTATTCAGACATTTTTATTCACGACGATATTGCCATGTCTTACATATTAGCTCTTTGTTTTTCAATGGAAAATAATGTTGTCTTTGATACTATTGATAGTACATTTGGCATTGCAGCACTGAGCAAATACACTTAGTAGTGAAACTTTTGACTTCTGGCGTCATTTCAAGTTGACTTATTCTAAAACTATGAACACTAAAGAATATCACTAAACCCAATGTATTGTCCAAAAATCGATTAATAATGAGAAAACAGTTGAAATAGATACATTACCGCTTATGGCAAGAAAGACCGTATCTACATTGTATCAGTGTAACAAAATATTTGCAGTCTGCGCACCCTTCGCGCAGAGAACGCTTATTCATAATGTCATGATAAGCTCGCCTGGCTTAGACGAATTACACGGTCAGTATCAAGTTTCATATCATGTTGAAAATATATAAATTCTATCGATATGAGAAATGCTACTGAAATAAAAAAAAATATTTCCTTGAATAAAAACATATTATACAGGGTACACCATGAATACATAACAATTGTTACAGAGTTTGGTTGACGAGCATTAGATGTATCTATGTTTTCTGTCATTTCAATCGCATAATTTATGGAAAACACATTGTTCCTGACTGGTTTCTTCTAAATCACAAAACTTTCATTTTATAGGTGAATATGCAAAATTCAACGGGTTGAAAGCCTATAACAAGAACTTGAAAACGCTCTTCGCCTTAGGAGGGACGAACGAAGGGTCAGCCAGGTTTTCTTTGATGGCGGCGGATCCTGAAAGGAGGAAGGAACTGGTGAAAAATGCCATAAAATTTTTAAGAAAGAATCGCTTCGATGGCTTGGATCTGGTCTGGCAGTATCCGACGTTCAGAGATGGTGCAAGTTCTAGAGATAAGGATAACTATGGACACTTAGCGCAGGTATACTACAAATGTGAAAGTTTTTCATATCATTTCTATGAAAATTCTTGAATATTCTTGTTGTCAGCGACAAGGATGCACTTCGATAGTTGCAAAGAGTACAGTACATAATTTGTAAAAATTGTGAAAAGGAATGGCTTTAGGACTATTCCCTGAGGTACCCAGGAGATTAACAATCAATCATATTAGACTGAAAGCCATGATATACATCTACTCCATCTCTTATTGGAGTCGGTTATCCATAGAGACTATTCTTAATTTACTTTCCTTATTCCATAAGGACATCTTGTGCGTTTTGATTTCAATTTGTTACCAAGCAATTCTTGTACACCCAGTTATGTTCTTGTTGTCAACGACAAGGATGCACTTCGACATTTGAAGAGAATACAGTATATAATTTCTATAAATTGTGAAAAGGAATGGCTTTAGGATTATTCCTGAGGTACCCAGGTTCGTTTTCTGTACTTACAAAATGTATTTTCCACTGAAAACTTCTGCTGTTCGGTTTTTCTAGTTCGTTACACATACAGTTATATAAACAAAAATACAGCAGACATTTTCATCGCTAATTTTTTTATTTTTAACAAAATATGTAGAATTTAGCGATTATTCGGTCATTTCAAAGTGCTGTCAAAATGTCCCTTGACCAGCTGCGCGTCTGCTGGAAGTATTTTCTCATACCTCTAGTAAGCCCCAACAGAGCCCAAAAGATTCTGAGCGGTTTCCGGACCTGTCACAATGGGCGAACCTTGAAAATCGCGGTTTTTTGGGCATAAGTCTGAATCTTGACCTCGTTCGCGGGTCAAACTTGGCAGAACGTATGTCCTGAACCATATCTACCGAAATATAAAACCAGCAGACGGTTTCCGGATCAGTCACAAACTGACTAGTTTTCGAACGCCCCCGCTCCTTGACCTTGACCTGGAGAAATTCGAAAACTACATCCAGGCGACTTGGGGAAATACTTAGAATAATATTTTAAGCTCTTGTTTGCAATATGGTTTTTCGACAGGAACTAAGACAAGCATTCGAAAGAGATTCTGAAAGAACGAAAAGACCAAGGTTACTTTTAACCATGGCTGTTCCTACAGGAATGGATTATATTGACAAGGGATACGATGTGCCAAAACTGACCAAGTAAGTTAACAAATTATTTGTTGAATCATTTCAACAGAATTTTGAGAATTCTTAGCATAGAACGGAAAAATATCATGTAAAATATTTTCTCTTCAGATATTTGGATTGGATGAATATATTGTGTTACGATTACCACACCCCTTTCGAACCAGTTGTCAATCATCATGCACCTCTCTTTCCGTTGGAAGAAGATAATGAATACAATTTTGACGGAGATTTGAATATTGTAAGTACTTAACAAAGATACTTTTTTGTTTTAGTAATGTATTTGAAGATGTTCGGTTAATGAACTATTGCACTAAGTTTTCAATCGCTCTATTACTCATTACAAAGTAATATTGTCATTGTATTTGTATTATTTATTCGTAATAAATTATCGGTTTTTCAATGTTTATCGATAACAAATAATCTGTCAAAATATTATCCCTAGTATATTTTATCCAAATAGTTGAATCCGTTTCTCAGATCCAAAAATTTACATCATTACTATCCTTATTATTATTATTATTTGGTGTTTTGGCATCGACTGCTATGGTCACTAGCCATATTATTATTATCATTAGTAAAATCGTATTTTTCTGAAAAAAACGTCTGTATAGATGAACTTAAAACGCAAAACTTCATCTAAATACAAAATTTGGTTCAAATCATCAGAGCTGTTTCTAAATTCACATTATCAATATATGAGTAAAATAACGTTTATTCAGAAAAGACAACTATATTCAAAATGAAATGATAGTTTTTAATTATTTCATCAGGACCAAACCATCAAATACTACCTAAAACTGGGTGCACCGCCTAACAAACTGGTACTTGGTATTCCTACATATGGGAGATCTTACACTCTTTCCAATCCGGATGCCTTTGAAATTGGGTCACCAGCAGATGGACCAGGAACTATGGGAGAATCTACCATAGAAAATGGTTACTTATCTTATTATGAGGTCAGTTTAAAATTATACTACAAGTTATGATAAAAAATATTTTTGGCGAATCTGCCTCACATTTAGTGCAGGCGCTCTTTCATTCTAGTTTCCATGGATCTGTTTGTCCTACCTATGTATGACTTTCAACACTTGCATATTTATGGCAAAGAGAGGCCGTTCACGAATCATCACTTTCCAAACTTATAATTCGCACTGATTGCTGACAACAGGTATTGAAATTATTCACAGATTTGCGATAGAGTCAACAACCAGGATTGGAGAGTGGTGCAACCAAACCCCAATGCCATGGGTCCCATAGCCTTCAAAGACAACCAATGGGTAGGGTACGATGATGAAAGTATCATAGGGAAAAAAGCTGACTACGTTGCAGATAACGGTTTGGGAGGGATCATGTTTTGGGACATAGACCTTGACGATTTTAGAGGAACTTGTAACGGAAAACCATATCCATTGATCGAAGCTGGAAAAGAAGCGCTGATGAAGGCAGTAGGAGATTTGAGCCGGTTCTGGGCCTCCCCCCACCACTATGACGTCATCAGTGACCTTGACCTATGACCTATGACCTCGACCTATGACCTTGACCCATGACCTTGACCTATGACCTATGACCTTGACCTATGACCTCGACCTATGACCTCGACCTAGGACTTGACCTAGGACTTGGGCTTGCCCTTAGCCTTGACCATGATGTATATTGTTGGGAGGTGTTCAGGGTTTGTGTTTGTCCTAGAGATTGTGATGACTTGATTTTTTTTCATACACGGACAAGTACCTTTTGCCAAGTACTTAATATATTTTTCTTACCTCAATGTCTTTCATGTATACTTACTCTGCCATTGTGTATGATCTAATGTGTGGAGTACGCATAAAAATCTAAACCGAAGTATAGAGACGTCTGCACGCCACGGATATCCAGTCAGATATGTGAACTGGCGTCACACACCCATACACTGCGGTGACTCATCGACTACTCTCCGTCCTCTCTTCATTGATATGGTGGGGATGGTTCTGCTGTGACGTTGTATGAATAGTCGAAGCGGATAGAATTTGTTCACCCTCTCTCCCACTCATCGATATTACATATAAAGGAGGTGGGAATGATTGTGAAATCAGTATTTTGTTGAGTTTTGTGCTGAGAAGACGACATAGATAAAATGTATTCCTGTGGTTGTGGTAAATCGTTCACTCGTAGTGATAATCTCCGTCGGCATCAACTTCAAAGTTGCCAAGGTGGCCCTTCTGTGAAAAGGATTAAGTTAGATGTGGCTGCATCGACACCAATGTACACATGCAATTGTTGTAATGTGACAATTCCTACATCCCAAGTTAATTCTCACAAAAGAACTCTCCAACACAGGAACAATGCATGTGTGCAAGTGAGTGATGGCATACAGATTATAAGGAATGCTTTCAAGTGTAGAATTGTGAGTTATAGAGTGGAAAGTACCAATGTTTACACTGAATATATGCCATTCTTCAATGAGATCAGGGAGAAGGTTATTGGATTACTTGAAGAGGCAATAAAGGTTCACAAGATCTTTAAAGTGAATATGGAAGTATTTGGCAGCTACATTGTTCAAACACGGGATTTGAGTGACACGAAGTCATTCAATTCACAGAATAAAATTGTGGATCAGTCTACGGATTTGGGTGCATTATTCGATGGATTCCGTGATGTCATTATTGCTCAGACTACGGAATTTGAAGAACGTGATTCAGGTATTTATTTAAAGTTTCATTTCTATTTATATGAATAATAAATTATTGTTATGTTTCAGGATGGAGTTGTGAAAAAATTAAGTTCCTCGAAGTGAACATCAACAAGTATAGTCCACTCAGCGGATGTTCGTATGTGAAGCTGCCCGAGTTCATTGAGACAAGAAAAGGCGTTGTGAATATTCGTAATGAAGATCAACATTGTTTTGCATGGGCCATCACATCTGCATTGTTTCCTGCGAATGGTAGAGTGTCAGAAGTTTCCTCATACCCCCACTACGCCAATGTCTTGAATGTAACAGGTATGGATTTTCCAGTTAAACTTCAAGCTATAAAAAAGTTTGAGGACATGAATGATATTTCAATTAATGTGTATGGGTTAGAGTCAAAACTTGATAAGGGTAAAATGAAATATGAAGTGGTTGGTCCGTTGCGTTACTCACAGAGAAGACTTAGAAGACATGTTAATTTGTTACTTATAACAGATGATTCTGGCAATAGTCATTATTGTTGGATTAAAGACCTTTCTAGGTTAGTTTCAAGTCAACTATCTGCGCATGAGCATAAAAAATATTTTTGTGATGGATGTTTATTGTATTTCTCTCACGAGCGATTACTGTTACGTCATCAGTTGCATGACTGTAATCACTTGAGTACTACAACACCATCAGTCAATTTCAGAATCAACAAATATGGTAAAATGTTACCGGGTAATGCACTTATGTTTGAAAATTTTGAGAAACAAATGAAGGTGCCATTTGTAGTTTATGCTGATTTTGAATCAGTTCTCAAACCCATTCAAACTAGTCAACCCAACCCTAAACACTCATTCTCGAATAAAACATACAAACACGAACCTTATTCATTTGCTTATTCGATAAAATGTTCATACAATGATAAATTATCGAAATTTGTTACATATAGGGGTGAGGATGCAGCCGAGAAATTTGTTACAAAACTTGAAGATGATTTGAGAAATATTTATCACAATTATTTGAGGTATCCAATTCCTATGGCTGCACAAACCCCCGCGGAAGAAGCAGAGTTTTCTTCTACACAATTTTGTGGAATATGTGATAAACCATTCACGGGTGGTGATGTGAAAGTGAGAGACCATTGCCACCTCACTGGAAAAAAAAGATCACCTGCCGCACATTCCGTATGTAACTTAAATTTCAAATTGCCAAATTTTGTTCCAATCATTTTCCATAATCTGAGTGGGTATGATTGTCATTTGTTCATAAAAGAACTGTATAGAAACAAAGACAAAGTGGATGTTATTCCACAAACTAAGGAAAAATACATTTCTTTCACTAAGCATCTATTCACTCACACATACACTGACAAAGACGGAAAAGAAAAAAAGAATTTTTTGAAAATGAGATTTATAGATAGTTTCAAATTCATGTCGAATTCTTTGCAGAACTTAGGTGCTAACTTAACATCCGATCAGTGTATTGAGATGCATAAACATTTTCCACAAATTGACAAATTCAATTTGATGAGACAGAAAGGTGTTTTTCCATATAACTTTGTTGATCATATTGACAAGTTGAATTATCCAACTCTACCCACTAAAAATCAGTTTTATGACAATCTTAACGGAGAGCATATATCAGATAAGGATTATATGAGAGCGAAACTTGTTTGGCATTTATTCGAGTGTAAGAGTTTAGGGGAATACTCGGATTTATATTTGAAGTCCGATGTTCTTCTATTATGCGACATATTTGAGAATTTTCGAAATATATGCTTAGATAAATATAAATTAGATCCAGCACAGTATTATACAGCGCCCGGATTATCGTGGGATGCAATGCTGAAGTATACGAATATTGAATTGGAATTATTGACAGACATTGACATGATTAATTTTTTCAAAAAAGGAATACGGGGCGGAATAAGTCAGTGTAGTGAAAGGAAGCATATAGCTAATAATAAATTTTTACCCGATTATAACCCAGATGAACCTTCATCATACATATCATATTTAGATGCAACTAACCTATATGGTCACAGTATGTCACAACCATTACCCACCAACGATTTTGCATGGCTAACACCCGATGAAATAATCAATTTGGATGTAATGGGAGTGGCATCTGATAGTCCATACGGTTATGTTCTTGAAGTAGATGTTCATTATCCCCAAGAGTTACATGACAAACATGCTGATCTTCCCTTTCTCGTTGAAAGTTTAATACCACCACACTCGAAATCAAAAATTCCTAAATTAATTCCAAATTTAAATGACAAAAGAAAATATATTGTACATTATAAAAACTTACAGCAGGCTGTGGCCAATGGTCTTATTATTATGAACACACATAGAGTGTTGAGATTCAAGCAGTCATGTTGGATGAAACCTTATATTGATTTGAACACTGAAATGCGAAATCGATCTAACAACAAAGCTGAAAAAGATTTCTATAAACTCATGAATAATGCAGTTTATGGGAAAACAATGGAAAACGTTGATAACAGAATTGATGTTAGACTGGTTACGCATTGGGAAAGTATCAAGAGGAAAATTGGTGCTAGCGCCCTAATATCACGTCCAAATTTCAAAAGCTGTTCAATTTTTTCAGAAAATTTTGTTGCTATTCAATTGGGCAAAGTTAATGTATTGTACGATAAACCGCTATATTTGGGATTTTGTATTCTAGAATTATCCAAAACAGTCATGTACAACTTTTTCTATGGATGTATTAAACGTCATTATGCAGAAAATGCCACCTTACTCTACACTGACACGGATTCTTTAATTTTGAAAGTAAATACCGATAATTTTTATGATTTCATGACCAACAATATATGCGAGTTTGATACTTCCAATTACAACGTAGGAAACCAATTCAATATTCCTATTACAAAGTCAATTCTGGGTAATTTCAAAGATGAATTTCCGAATGATCCCATAATTAGCTTTTATGGTACCGGTGCCAAAGCATATTATGTTCAGTCTGTAGGTAGTGAATTCAAAAAAGCAAAAGGTGTCAAAAGATCCGTCATAAAGAATGAATTGACATGTGAAGATTATAAGAAAATTGTCGAACAGGGTGGTCTAATATTCAGGAAGATGAACTCGTTCAGAAGCATATTGCATGACATGTATACTGAATTGAAGAACAAAGTTGCATTGTCATACCATGATGATAAACGGTTCATCATTCCCAATACGACACACACTCTTCCTTGGGGTCATAGCGATATAGAATTCTACCAGAATGATCCAGTAGAGAATATTCGTTGGGTTTCCAATATTATTCAATCTTTTTCCCAAGAGAGTCCTTTGGATCAATTACTTCATTTATTAACAGCTGAATTGAACAAATGAAATATCATTTCAAATGGAAAATTCACCACCATACTTATTTATTTGTATTTGAGATGTAATTACGCTTATTATATAAAAGTCAAATTATACTAGTCAATTTTAGTTAATGTCTTGTCCAGTTACCAAATATATAAAAATATATAAATATACACGTTATTCTGATTTCCTATTGTTTCATTTAAGAGAATAAATATCTACACAGAGATATATAGATTTTAATTGTCTTGAAATCATCAGTATGAAAGATATCAAGGTGGAAGAAAGATGTCCAAAGCTATTGATAAATTCGGCCGTAGACGAAAATGGGGTACTGTCAAAGTTCGAGTTCTTCAAGGTTCCCAAGGTCCTCAAGGTATGGGATTCAAGCTTTCGCCTGACGACCAATATGATATGCAAGGTAAAAGACTGAAAAATGCTGGTGAACCGATAGACGAGAGTGATTGTGTAACTCAATTATATCTCAATGAACAAATTACGGAGACGAAGGCACTTGTCCTTAAAGCCTTGCAGGCTGCCATACATGCCACAATGGCTAAGATTGTACCTGAAGCCCGTCAAGCATTCAATGAAAAAGTAGAGGAGGTGACTGATGATCTAGATCGCAAATACAAAAATCTAAAAAGTGATGTGGATATCAAAGTATGGGATGCTACAGCCACAATGACACGAAAAATATCAGAGTTGACAACTGAACTCGATTACAACAGCAAAAATCTGAAAAATGATTTGGATGCCAATGCATTGAATGTCACATCTGCAGTGATGCTGAAATATAATGATTTGGAAAGAAGGTTAGCTGAATTGGAGAATAAACATCCTGATGTTTGGCTCACACATAGACCAAAACTGTGGGCTCCAGGTAGTGATCCAGAACCCGCTGTTTGAAAAATAAATTTGTATTATGAAAATATTACAAATAAAATGTTCTAAATCAATGTTGAAATTTTTCATTTCTTACTCACCAAATATATTATAGAATTTGGTAGTGGGTGAGTTCTTTTTGAAAAGTATCAATTCAAGTTATGGAAACTTTGTACATTTTTGCCATTGAGTGGCGCAGATGCGTGTGTTTATGTTCTTTGTGTGGCCCTGAAAAGGGCCTATTGGGTGCTCCGAAGAGCTGGGTGCCATCCCGCATATTTATGCGGGACGACCACGGGGGGGTGAGGACTTAGATGACATCGTCATCCTCGTCATCCGATGACACCAAGATGATGGTGTCATCATCGGAGTCGTCCTCTACGGGGAACTCGTCCGGGTCGAGGTCCATATTTATGTCCTCGACACGGATATGGACCACTTGGCCATCATCCTCGAACTCATCCTCCGAGGAGCTATCGAAGTCGTCGACGCGTTGATCCATATCTTCGTCGTCCGAAGTCGACGGAGATGGATAGTTCCACACATCTGTGGAGTCCGACACCTCATTCACCTGAATCGGACCCCGTGGATCTCGATGGTAAAATGGATCCTGCCTCTCACCCTGGTATACCTGCTGGACCTGTACGGCAGAGACGATCTGATATCTTGCTATCATCGCTTCCCGTTCCAAATCATCTTCGAATTCGGCACAATGTCTCGGAGACGAGGTGGAGTCTGGAAGAGGCATCTTGGAAGACTGATACTATAATCTGAGCTGGCATTGAATTTATACTAGTTCGGGGGTGGCAGTGTAGGGTGGGAGAAAAGAGTGGGGGTTTGAAGGCTGAGAGAAATCAGGTGATGGGAGAAATACACATCATATTATTTTATAAAATATGTAAATAAAATATAAATAAAATATGTATATAAATAAAATATAAATAAAATATGTAAAAACATAATTCAGATGAATTGAAGAAAAATGCCCCATCCTCCGCATTGTTCAATGTGCACCAGACCATTAAATGTGCACTCCTATTTCACTTCATCTTTTTTTCTATTTTTATTCTAAATCTACATATACAAAACTTATATCTACTTACAAATAACTTAACCTTAACCTTAACATATCTAAAAATTAAAATTAGCAAATTGCTCCAGGTTGCTTCGGAGCCGTGCCACCAAAGCCACCCCCTGCGCCTTGGCGTCTTCCAGCCTGGTGACTAGCTGGACCTCCCGGAGACTTTGCTGCCGATCGCGGGCCATCAGCTCTGCCTGCTGGCGCTCAAGCTCTTCCAGCTGGCGGTTGAGTTCTGCCCGCGCCAGCTGACTGTCATCATAGTCCCGCTGGGCCTCCTCTATCTCACGCTTTGCCCGTTGCACACTCATCTCCAGCTCAGGTACGATAGGTGCTGGAGGGTGGACTTCTTCAGCAGTGGGTTGTGGAGGGGCAACTTCAACGACAGGTGGTAAAGGTGCGTCTATAACCGGTGTCACAACAGTTGAGGATGTCTTCTTGGACACCCTTCTTCTGCTGTTGTGTGCGTGCTTCCTCGATGATGATTTCTTCGGTGGTTTTGGAGGCAGGAAATCATCATCGCTGTCAGCAATTTGGATTATAGGCAAACCTTCCATCGACGAATTTGCTCCTGCGTCACGGGATCTCTTGGAAGCAACTCCGTTAATGAACCCACCTTGCCGTCTGCGTTGGTCCATCGTCAGCGACTGCATTTCGGGGACCTCTCTCCTGATGACGTCCATAACGTCATTGAAGTGCTCTTCGTCTGGCATTTGAGGTGCGGCGCCATCCACCCTGATGTTACTCAGGATCGTTATTGCTGCAAGACCAGTTAATGCGGGAGAATCCATAGCTAAACATACAAAAAAAAATTAAACGGGTTCATGATTACAAGATTGTTAACTTACTCTCAAATTATTACAGCTTGCTATAGTCTGCTAATTCAGTTGGCTGGTGGTTGATCTGGCGGGTGATCTTGTGGATGATGTGGTAGCTGATGTCAGTTCAGAAGAGTGACTGAAGATTATTCGGAGGAAGTTCTTGTTTTAAACACTCAGACCTCCACCCCACTCCTCTTCTTCTTCTCCGACCTCCTACTCCAATCCCCACTCCGACCACCCACTCCTCTTCTTCTTCTCCGACCTCCTACTCCAATCCCCACTCCGACCACCCACTCCTCTTCTTCTTCTCCGACCTCCTACTCCAGTCCCCACTTCGACCACCTACTCCGACCTTCCACTTCAATCCCCACTATGTCTTAAGCCACACCTCTTTCTTTAGCCAGTATCCCTCAGACCAGAAAACCCCACCCCATCATAACCCCACCCCTATTTCAGCTCTGTTATTTGTTACAATGTACACATCCACCTACGGGACAGAGCAGATATAGGGGTGAGTGACAAGAATAACAATTATGAGTGGGAACATTTGCATACTCGAGTGTATCATGTGAATTAACATGCTGATACCACTCACCATTATTATTCATGCCGCAATACCGTACAAAACAAATATCACATAGGAAGCGTTTTTCATTATCACAAGTTTTGATAGTAACAAATGAAAAGCTGCAACAGTACAAATTTGTTGCAACGTCTTCTAACACCTCTGTCATATTTATCTGATGGGCATTGCTCACGATCGTTTCGGGGACATCCTCACAGTCTGGTACAATTCCATCGTCTACTTCTGGTTCTTCTCCGTCATCTTCTAGGAACTCTTCTTCGACGAAGTCATCCCCAGCGGGTATGTCTTGGCGGCCATCTTCAAAATCTACCAGGTCATGGAATTCGCCATTGTCACCATTCTCACCCACTACAACTTCATCTTCTTGTTCCCAAACAAACTCGTCACCTGCCAACACATCAACTTGATTGTTGGCATCTAATTGGGAGAGGGCTTCCAATGCAAAACCAACTTGATCAACCATAATTGCTTTACAAACACAGTTTCTAACAGAAAATACAAAAGTCGAATGAAATGTTAGGATTTTGGACCGATTTTATATGTTACAATCGTGAGTGGGGGTTACCACCTCCACTAAACCCACACTTCATCTCCTGAGAATAGCAATTCCTCCATTAACCTAGATTTCCTCGTCATCTAATTAGTGACGCAAATGCAAACAACGAGGATACAAAAATACTGAAGATATTTAGGAAAAAATATTTGATTTTCGAATTAAACCACAGAAACATGACAAAAATATATCTTCAATTTTTTTTCTAGTAGAATCCACCCATTCAAATCTTTTATCAAGTATGACATATTTCGATAAAATCCATTATAACGCGGATAAAAAAATCTTAGAGATTATTAGGAAAAAATATTTGATTTTCGAATGAAACCGCAGAATCATGACATAAATATATTTTCAAATTTTTTTCTATTAGAATTCATCCTTTCAAATCTTTTATCAAGTATGACATTTTTCGATAAAATCCATTATAACGTGGATACAAAAATATTAGAGATTCTAAAAAGAAATGTTTGATTTTCGAATAAAAGTGCAGAAACATGACAAAAAAAATATTTTCAAATATTTTTTCTAGTTGAATTTACTCTTTCAAATCTTTTATCAAGTATGACAAATTTCGATAAAATCCATTATATCGCGGATACAATACATTACAGCAATTCCAATATGCACTGATTCAACCCCGCATGGAAACGCCAATGATACCTGCCGTCTACAATAGCTTTAATATTTTAGTAACTGACCGGTGAGGGTGAATTTTACCTGAGATGACCGTAAATTCATTTCATTTGGGTAAATTTTTATTTCATAGCGTCTCTTTGCGATAGTTCAGTTGTGTTTTATCTGTAATGGCGTTAGTAACAAAATCTCAATCAGAAAGTGAAGCGGCGGTTAAGGCACTGTTGGACATGGAAAATATAGTGCCGACTATCATATCACCCATTAGAGAAAACGAAATTGTGGAACAATCGCCTGTGAAAAGTGCAAGGAAGCGTAGTAGGCCGATATCGAAAATAGACAAATTCAAAGAAATCGTCAAAAAAGCTAGCCCATATGCCCGGAATGCATGGAGAAAACCGAACTTTTCATTACAACCGAGTGTTAGGGAAGAATATAGAGTGGAGGACTTTAGCGACGACGACGAACCAACAGAACAACAGACAGACAAACCAAAAGACACAAAAAACACTACAGACTCAGGGAGTTCTTCTACAGACACAGATACTTCATCTACAGATACAGACACAAAACAGACAGACAACAAACAACAAAGGTCTACAGAAACGGAGAATTTTGTCAAGGAAAGCAAGCGTATGTTTGCTTTACTGGAGAAACTTGATTTATCGACTGATACAGACAATGAAAATTTGAAAAAACTGAACAGTACATGTGATAGGTATGAAAAGAAATTTCGGGAAGCTCAGATACAACGTGACCAACTGAAAAATAAGATAGGAAAGCGTGAAGAAGCAATAGAATTCAGGAAGCAGATGATGGAAAACTATGCAATTTTTTTTTCAGGAAATGATTAATATGCAATTTTTTTTCAGGAAATGATTAGTTGATGAAAGTTCTGAAAGGAGTGCATATATATTAATTGGTCGATGTACACAGTGAAGGGCGATGTAGAGGGGCCCTTCACGGACTTTCATTGATTAATTATTTGAAATAAAAAATCTATTTTAAGCTGGGATCGGAACAAAATTCTAGAAATGAAAAATAAAAATGGAAATATTCATTGATTAATTATTTGAAATAAAAAATCTAATTTAAGCTGGGATCCGAAATGCAAAAAAAATTATAATCGAATAGAAAAGAGAGGTTCATTGATTAAAAAACGATAAATAAAAAAAACTATTTTAGGCTGGGATTCGAACCTGTACAGCGCAAAATTCTAGATATGAAAAATAAAAATGGAATTATGCAAAAAAAATATAATCGAACAGAAAAGATAGGTTTTTTTTTGATGGGCGAGTTCAAGGTCACAAAACCAAAAAAAGCCCGAGAAATAAATCTCTTAATATCACCCTCCACCCACCTCCTAGGTGATATAGAGAGATTTCTTTCTCGGGGCACACTGCAAACTCACCACTGAGCTACGCAGCCTCCGAAAGAATTAGTCAAATTTCTTCTATATGAATGTTTTAAATCAAACCCCTGAAATGTATGCGACTAAATATACATGCTCCTACAATTCCGTAAAACTGAAGAGTTGGTCCATCTAGTGCCAAATAGCACAACACATATAAACTATACCAACTGAGCTAATGCGATCTCCGAAGGAATTCGTTATAGCTACCTCTAAAGACCTTTATTTAACCCCTCATGATAAATTCCCCCAAAGAAAATATGACTTTTTGTGATAGAAGTGCAAGTAAAAGGAACGTATGTGAAATATCTTGCAGTTTACAGGCTTGTAAATTGTACATGCTTCAAAAACTCTGCATGGGCAATTTACAAGCATATATTTTTGACCCTTGCTTGTGTTTATAAACTGCTAACAGTTCACATACGTTCCTATTCAAAAGAGATATTTTCTTTAGTTCAGAAGTATTAACTTTGTTAATACTGGAGGAATTTAACATGAAGGGTCAAAAACCCTGGGTGGGCACCCATGTATCTGAATCTTGGCGTATCCACCAGCCATTGAAGTGCAGAATGTTTTGATTAGGGGCAATGCATTGAACCGCTTTTCAGATATTTTGCTGCGATTTTTTTTATATATTTTTTTGGAAATATATGATCATTGCGAAAGTTTTTCATCATAGAACTTTTTTGAAATTCCCACTTATGAGTGAGATATGATTTTTTTAAATATTGATATCGAGATTTTGTTGTAAAATTTATTTCAAGTATAACCTACAATTTTATATTTTTTCTTGGAAGATATGATCATTTTTAATGTTTTTGACCAACAAACTTTTTCTTTATTATCATTCATGAGTGAGATATAATTTTCAAAAATAAGTAGGAGTAGGAGATCTGAGCCGGTTCTGGACCTACCCCCACCATCATAACTTTCAACCAGCAAATTATTTCGCGGTTCGATTCGCGGCCGCGAATTTAATCGCAGTTCGATTCGCGGCCGCGAATTTAATCGCGTTTTGATTCGCGCTCGCGAATCAAAACAGCGGTCAAGGTCTCGAATCCGCGGATTCGTCCGTAGGTCTATTATTTTGAATTTTTCACTTTCTTGATGTCCAACACTTCTTTTTCCTATGAAGTTTGTGAAGGTAACTCCTGGGAGGGAGGGATATCTACTCCCTCTCCTTCTATGGTGGTTTGTTGTCATGTTCATTGTGCGCATGTACCAGTCGACTTGTTTGAATAAAACTTAGAGTCGCATTAACATCAGCACCATTTCTGTCCACATCCCATTGATATCACACATTCCTACGAGCTAAATATGAACTCATTACCAAATTTGTCTGCTGAAGAAGAAGCAATGCCATGTATTGCAACAAATGATGACTTTGGTTTTGAAGATATTCCGGTATATCACTTGTCATCCCAAGAAGGTTTCATCGATGAATATAACATTGATGATTATCTGAAGATGGGAGATATACCGGAACCTTCAGAAAGTGTTGATCCAACCCTTTCACAATTGTCACTACCAAAATGCCCGTCACTTCTCTCTCCTCTTAGTGTCGATACGAAAGCGAAACCATCTAGGAGAAAGTGTGCATCTACTGCTTCAAATCCCAAGAAAACAAGTAAGGGTGTACGGAAACCCCGTAAGAAGAAAGTAGATGACACCTTCAAGAATGTGATAGGTGATTTGGAAGATGTATCGCTTCATTCTTTTGGTCCACTGCAGCGTTGTGGAGACATGCTTAAGAAAGCGAAATGCAGCATCGTAAAATCGAGAGCTATCATCGTCAAATGCGATGACGATGTTCGAAGAGGTAGCATGGACGACGAGGTGGTTCTTCAGAAGCTCGATGCAAAGATTGTATCATCGAAGGCTGAACTGATCAAAATGTGTGAAGATGCAGATAAACTCCGTTTCAAAATCACACAGAAGAATCAGTCCGCCCTTTGTTTGAAAATGCAAGCTGAAATTGAGCTTCAGGAGTCCACTAAACTTTTTGATATGGTAGCATCTGTACGTGATAAGTGGCGAAAAGAGTTTGATCACGCATTCCAATCTGATAGTGATTAGCTCTGAGGATTATGAAATGTTATCAATGTTGTGAGTTGAAATGAAAAACTTTTTCAAAAATCTATGAAGTGGGGAGGAGTATGCAGATTATTTCGGTTTTGGCATACACTGGGCGTTGCGTTTGGTTGGGGCAACGTTCACCACTTCATGATTTATTCATTTTGAAAAAAAACTCAAAAATAGTTCTATATTTTCTATAGTTTATTAATAATCTTACAGCTTAGTGAGAATAATAAGTAATACAATTTCATTCAAATATTAAACCATAGCACTTTTGTGTAACCATGAATTCTTTCCGCTTGGAAGGCCTAACCACTTAATGTATAGTTTATTTCCTTTCCTCCTCAACACTTTTTCAACTAGGTATACGTCAGGATTTTGCGTTTTCAATAATTCTTCTCCATAAAAACATCCTCTAATCGGGCTCCCATCCATGTCTTCAAGAATATAAGTTATGGGGTATGTTTGGTTAATTTTAACAATTTTGAATAGTTCTGTTGTGTAATTGGCAGTGTAACCCTTTTCGAAAATATTCTTGTACTTGCTTATACGTACAATATCATTCATTCGAAATTTGGAAATACTTTGTTTTCTTCGAGGGATTACTTTGGAACTTTTGAATTTCAGTTTTGTTGCTGGCATAACATCGATTGGTTTCATACCAATTGTACGATGCACCTTATTGTTATATTTGCTTGTTATGATTGGAAGAATATTCAACCATTTGTTGTGTCCCATCGCTGAAAATTCTCTATAAAGCCACGTCTTTATTGTTCGAATTACTCTTTCAGCTATGGCCGCCTTCATGGTGCTGAATGTTGAATAATGGTTGATCTTATATTTTCGCATCAAAAATGAAAAAGAACTATTGAAAAATTCTGATCCTTGATCGCTTTGTAGATGTTTCGGGGAATAGTTGGCTTCTTTCAGCACATCTTCCATTGCATTGGTTACAGCACTACCTGTTTTATTTTTAATCGGCTTCGTCCATAGATATTTCGAGTAGCAATCAATGACCACAAGAACATATCGATATCCTTTGTTATGTTTAGCATAAGGTTGTAATTCGGCAAGATCTATTTGCCACAGATCTGCAAAACCTTTGACGGTGGTGGTTCTTCTGATGAAATTACGTCTTGCCGGCTTATGTAACTCATTGACAACTTGTCGTTTGACATCACTTATTTCATTATCCATCTCCTCGCAATCACTTATTTGTTTTCATTCAGACAAACAATTTGACAATGTTACGGCATCATATAATGAGAACAAACTGATCATTTTTGCTGATGTATTAGATTATTATACCTTCCTCACGTAATTCTTCAATTATGGAAATTATTTCATTATCATGTCCAGTGTGTCCAGCTGACTTTGAAGATATCAATAGCCGCAAACGAGCGACTAACTCCTTGGGTGAATTCCAGTAAACATAATTCGCAGGTTTGGGATCATACATTTTCTGCATTTTCATTCGATGGAACCCTTCACCTTTTTTTGTCCTACTTCTGGTCGTCTGATAATGTGATAAGTTTAGTATAGGTTTAATAACTTCACGGAATTTTTTAGATTTCGGGTGTTTGAAACCATTTCGCAGTAGATGTTGTTTGTAAGGTGCATTTGTTAGCCTCAATATTTTAGCATATGTATGACGAACTTCATCATCATCATCAACTTCAGGTGGGTTTTTCAAAAAAATCATGTTGTATAACTCCAGACTACTTGGGAATTCATGTGTTCGTGTTTTATTTTTGTTCCAAAATAATATATTTCCATCACTGAAACGTACATTGTGACTCCCCATTTTCAGTTTTTGTGTAGTAGGATCTAACCGTATGCCAAATATTCTGTCATAAGCTGCATTCTTAGTTTTGACATTTTCCAAATGTCTTTTCAAAACATCTCCAGTATTGTCTTCAAAATTATCAAATACGGACTTTTCATCTTTTCCGAATTCTTTGATGGTATCTGTCTCACTGTCAACAGATGATAATTCACTACTATATGATGAATTATTTCCCACTGAAGTACTCCTAACTTTTATTGGAGTAGACTGAGAATTCACTTGCTTCATCGAAAACGTCGGCTGTGGTGGCTGTGGTTTCGTGGTAGCAGCAGCTGAAGAAAGAACATTTAATGGCTTCATTATGGGATCATAGAGTTTTTCAAGCGCCATTCGATTTTCAATAAGTCCACTCTTGATAGAGTTAAATTTCTGCCGTACAGCTTCTGTTGTCTCAACAAGTTGGCGTTTCAAATTCAATTCATTGTTTTTATCTTCAACTACTTTATCATTTTTTGTCTTCATTTTGCTTCACAAGAGAGAGAATACACTGAAGTAACCTCTATGCAATTCAGCGATCGATTGAATGCGTATTGTATTATCATGGATATATAAAACTATCGAACCCCATGCGATATCTACCTTCATGCATTTTTCTATCCTTATCAATGACCAAAAATCCATATTGATCCTCCCAACATTTAACACACATCAATTGGAATTGCTTAAATGTTACATCGGGTGACACGTGATCCGAATAAATATGGTGTAGATTCGTTTCATCTTGCTTGAACATTACGATAAAGTTGGTATTATCTCGCACTAACTGTTTGGGCACTCGTGAATATGTTTGAGCAAGATAAAAACAGTCAACATCTTTATGACGTCCCATACAGAAATATGATCTTATAATATCCTGTTTTTCACATATTACATCATCGAAAATGAAAACAGAATTTGGTTTGGCATCGGATGGTTCCACTATTTCTGCATTATTACTGAATGTATAAAATCCCAACCCCTTGATGGGTTCCAATACATTTCGTAGGAATTGATATTTGGGTTGATTGAGTGATTTCGAATAGAGATAAACATTTGTGAATCGCAGTCCTTGTGGATGTGTTAAAAGAGAGATCATGGCATTCGTCTTTCCACAATTCGATGGTCCGATAATGAGTCCTCGAACAGATGATGGAAGTAGTGGACCATGCCGCAACACTTTCTGTCCATTCAATCCACAACCGAATTTTTCATCTAGATTATCTACAGCAAACTTTTCTTTCTGCTTCACAATGCGCATCGTACCGTGGTTGGAGACTATGTAAGCGATGATATGCTGTGAACATTTCATTTAAATGAGTACCATCAAACGATACGGATGTGTTCGTAGTGGATGCAGAAAAAGCGGTCGTGGATTCGTTAATAATTTAATAAACAAATTGCCGTTCGAATTACATTTACCCGGAGGATATCAGTATTGTGGACCCGGTACAAAATTGGAAAAACGTTTAGCCCGCAAAGATCCTGGAATCAATAAATTGGATATTGCATGCAAACAACACGATATTCAATATTTGAATCATCTAACTGATCTCACAGCGAGACATAGAGCAGACAAAGAACTCGAATACGCAGCTTGGAACAGGGTTAAATCGAAGGACGCTGGTATTAAGGAAAGAATAGCTGCCCTACTCGTTACCAACATTATGAAATCAAAGAGACGTTTCGGTATGGGTTGTAGTAGTACTACTGTGAAGACAAAAAAGAGGAATCAACCGAAGAAAAAGAAGAGAAATCAACCGAAGAAGAAGAAAAATAATCTCATAAAAATCGCCTTTGGTTCTGGGGTGGTTCATAAAGTGCGGAATGTACTGAAAAAAGCTGGGGGTGAGCAATTTGTGACGAATAATTTGAAAAAAGCCACCGTAGTGGCATTGCATGCAGCACGTAAATACCTCAAAGCTGCCGGTGGAAAGAAAACGATCCGCACGCCTCGCATAATTCCAATACCTAAAGTCGGAGGGATTCTACCATTGATACCAATTTTTGCTGGATTGTCTGCGCTCGGAAGTTTAGCTGGTGCTGTTGCAGGCATCACCAGAGCTGTGAATTCAGCAAAAGCAAGCAGAACCGCCCTGATCGAAGCGAATCGTCATAATAGGAAAATGGAAAGTGTGGCATTGGGTAAAAGTGGTAGTGGTATATACCTTAAACCTTACCGTAAAGGACTCGGACTCTATTTGAAACCATACAATCCAAAAAACTAGTTGATTCCCTACCTCGAAAACCTCTCACCGACATCGATCTCACTTATTATGCCAAGAAAATGAAAATTCCATACTTTCGCGGTATTTTCATGCGTGATACATTACCCACTAGAGGTCCACGACACCGCGAGACCGCCATTGTCAATTTAGATGGAATAAGAGGATCGGGAACACATTGGGTGGCATACAGCAAATGTGGGAAAGACATTACATACTTTGATAGTTTTGGAAATCTACCCCCACCAATAGAGTTGATTCAATACTTCCAGAAATGTTCGAAAGTGAAAATTCTATATAACTATGATCGCCAGCAGAAGTTCAACACAGTTTTCTGCGGTCACTTGTGCCTGAAGTTTCTCTCTGAATTATTATAGAATGGATAAAACTCCAGCAATGACTCGAGAGGCTATTAGGACGATGGGATTATCACTCAAAATGTATTCAAAATATCGGACCTTGACAAGAATGGATCGAGTGATGCTTGCAAATATGCCGAAGGAAGTGATACTCGCATGCGCTGCACATGAGATTGCTTCTGTTTGGGAAAAGTTACCTAAAAGTCTACAAGATGATGTTGATATAATGAAATATAGATATTGCAATGACCACCACAATCTTGACGGCGAAAGCGTTTCAGATTCTGATGTGAATGATGGTCCTATACCTCGAAAAATATTCTGCTGTTATTGCAATATAAAGGATATGAATATTGGTGCTAATAAAAATGAAATGGATATTGATGAACCATCTCCGAAAAAGCGTAGGTTGTCCCGAGTGTGTTGTAGACAACAATAAATTGAAGTGAAATCCATAAAATGTATCAGTCATGTCACGGAAGTTCGAACTACAAGCTGTCGGGACGAGTGTCTTGAGTGCAGACTTTTTCCCACCCGTTGAATTGGATAGAAACAGTCGTTATGGATTGGGACTTTTAGGATTCTATGGATGCAACACAGTAAATAATATAACTGAAAAAAACAATGTGATCAGTTTTAGAATCAGTGATATAAGTTCACCAATACTTCAGAAGTACACAATTGAAATTCCATGTGGTGCCTATGAAATAGATGAGATCAATGCAGTTATTCAGAAACATATCATGTTTCGATTGTTTCATGGGAAAAATCAAAACGATACCAATGCAGATGATATATTCTACCTACATGCCAATAATAATACTTTCAAATGTGAGATGCGATCAAAATATGAAATTGATCTAACTCATCCGAATTCCATAGCAAAGATGATGGGTTTTAATTTTGATAGATTTCAACCGAATCAGATACACGAATCCTCACATCCGATAAATATAACAACTGTGAGACTAATCCGCTTAGATTGCAACATTATATCTGGTTCATACATAAACAATGAAGAATCCCACATTCTTTTTTCATTCGATATCGATGTGGAGCCTGGATTCAATCTCACAAAAGAACCACACAAGATTATATATATGCCCATCAGTCCAGAAGGTCGTCAGTTGATTCACAACATCACAGTGCGTATTTTGGATCATAATAATAATCTCATTGATTTTGGAAGTGCAGAAGAGATTGTTATAATTTTGGAATTGAAAAAAATCTAATAACTATTATGGGTTTTTGTTATAATAGACAGAATCGACAAGGATTTGAAAACATTCCACAAATAGCTAAAAAGGAAGGTTCGAATAGAAAAAGGCTCATTCCAAAAGTGTACGCTAAACAGTTAGCACACCACACTGCTCTCTCGCTGAGAGATCTCAAATTTTTGAAATCAATTGGACTGAAAGTAAGGAACAATGGTGCTCGAAACAAATAGTGAAAAGTTGAATATATTTGACGAGCCGATGCTCGATCATTCCCTCACAAGTTTACATGAGCATACATATAAACCATATGGATCACCATTGTTTAGGAATTCAGATGAAATTCGAATTGCAATCAATAATCAAGACGTTATACTTGACATTGCTGAGAGTTTCATTTATATAGAGGGTAAATTCACACCTAAAGATGAAACAAAATTATGTTATCTCTCGAATAATGCAATCGCCTTCCTTTTTGATGAAATTCGCTACGAAATGGGTGGTGAACAAGTTGCTGTGGTCAGGAAGCCGGGGATAACATCTACAATGAAGAATATGATATCATTTGGACAATCGCATGCTAACACTTTATTGACAACTGGATGGGGACTTTCGGAAACTAAACAGGATATCTTGGATACAACTAGTCACGTATTCAGTGGTAAATTACCACTGAAATATTTGATGGGTTTCGCTGAAGATTACAACAAAAGTATCTTGAATGCCAAACAAGAAATGATTTTAATAATCGCTCGATCCTTCAAGAACTCATATATTGGTGAGGTTGATGCTGATTTGGAAATCAATAAAATTGAGTGGAAAATAAGACACATAGTGCCAGAAGATAAGCACAAGCTCAAACTTTTAAATAGAATCAACAAAAGCGGTCTGAATGCTAAAATCAAGTTGGCTTATCGCATGTGGGATCTCTATGAACTTCCATCACTACGTGGCACGTCTTCAGACATATGGGCTATCAAGACAACCAACGCCCTTGAAACACCTCGTTACATCATCATTGGATTCCAAAGCACTACCACTTCTGAAGACAGGACAAAGGACATCACTAAATTCACAACTGCTGATATCAATAACATTCGTGTGTACTTGAACTCTGAAGTATACCCATATGAACGTTGGAATTTGGATTTCGATAAAAAACTCGATACTTCGGCTTATTATGCCTATGAGAACTTTCAACGAAGTTATTATGATAAAGATATGAGTGAACCTCTCATGGACATTGGTCAATTTCGACAAAATCCACTATTCATCATTGATTGTTCACATCAGCCGAATGCCACAAAATCATCAACTATTGATATTAAGCTCGAGTTTGAAACTAGGAAAGTCAACTTCCCAGCCAACACCAAAGTATATGCACTCATTCTGCATGATACATTTTTGACATACAATGCATTGGATGGTTCAGTTCACTGCAGATATTGATGAAGACACACACACACACACATTTTTTTCATTTTTCTTTCTTTATTCATGTAAAAGAGAAATAGGTAAATAAAACATGTGTAAAAAATTTTTATGTTTTTTTATTCAAATATCATTAGCTTAGAATTCAAATAGTCTTAGGTATGTACAAACAATCTAATATAACTTCTTCTTCATCTTCATCATAATTTTCTCCTTCTTCGATTTCACTATCATCATCATCCAGTTGGTACTTTTTGATGATGTCTTCAGGTAGGTATGGTAGGAGGCGGTGGAGAAATCTTTTCAGCTCACATTCAATCATTGCGTCGCAGAGGTGATGTAGATCGAAAGAACCATCTGTATATTTCTCGCAGAGATCCACACCCTTTTTGTAGTTCTCGTAATCACGCATACAGTGTTGGATCCTTTCTTCATCATAGCATACGCTCAGGTCATAAATGGTGGCGTGGTGAGCATCCTCGCTCAAAGCACGCAACTCAGAAGTTAACCTTTCAACGGCGGAAGAGATGTCTATGGCTTCGGTCCAGTGTTGACTTGCATACATCATCCACATTTTTCAAAAATGAAGCTATGATCAAAGAGAAATTATTGAAATAAGAATGCTACAAAAATAATCAGTACTACTCACATTAGACTTTTGATGATGTCTCCACCGAAGAGTGTGTTTAACAATGTATGAAAAGTTTTTATATTTTCCTTACAATTATCACCTATAATATAAAAGAATCAGAATTAGAAGATATGACAAGTGGAAATTATATATTACAATTATTCAGTGAGATCAAATTTGACCAACGATCTCGTTTTCATGCCGGCAAAGCTTTGTGGACTCTGACCCAAATATGCTACTGTATATTTACCACCTGATGAATTGATGCATGCTACATCATCATCGGTAAATTGTTCTGAAACGCGTTTTGGCAGCCATGTTTTGAATAATGTATCATTGCTTACATCAAGTAGTATCAATAAAATGGATTTACCAAACCGGGTAGAACAAACTGACATCGTCTTAATTGGGTAAGCTTCATTCAGTGGCAAAGATGATATTACTTTTTGCTCTAACACTTCCATCTCTTGTTTAATTATAGAATTGATTTTTTGTAAATCTACTTTTGGAACTGACATGATGATAATATATATGGAAAATATAAATAATTTTCAATAGAAAAACACACTCACTGATCTCTCTCACTGTGTAGGCACTGAATAACTTCACTACTCTTGCTGACTGCTCGACTGCTAGGTATACAACTTCTGATTTCATATCACCATACCAACTTCTTTTATAATAGATAGTGAACCACCCCCCACCACAGACTTATGAAACATGTATGATACAAAGCCCCCACCATGCGCGAGTTTGCATCGCATCGATAGAGGGCGGAGAGTAAATAGTAGTCGATGAGTCACCGCAGCGTATGGGTGTGTGACGTCAGCGCGGATCCAACCCACCCTATCGAGAGCGAGGGTGGATGCGCATAGCGTCACGCGACCCCTCCTCCCACCACCATCGCAAGGTATACATCACTGGAGAGTAATCAGAGTTCACATATCTGACTGGATCTCCGTGGTGTGCAGACGTGTTGTACCCTCTCTATACTTCGGTATAGATTTGTATGTGTACTCCACACATAAGGGTCATACACAATGGCAGAGTAAGTATACATGAAGGACATGGAAGACATTGAGGTAAGAAAAATAAATTAAGTACTTGGAAAAAGTACTTGTCCGTGTATGAAAAAAAAATCCAAGTCATTATAATCTCAATGTCAAACACAAACCCTGAACACCTCCCAACAATATACATCATGGTCAAGGCTAAGGGCAAGCCCAAGTCCTAGGTCAAGTCCTAGGTCGAGGTCATAGGTCGAGGTCATAGGTCAAGGTCATAGGTCAAGGTCAAGGTCATGGGTCAAGGTCATAGGTCGAGGTCATAGGTCAAGGTCACTGATGACGTCATAGTGGTGGGGGGAGGCCCAGAACCGGCTCAAATCTCCTACTGAAGGCATATAAGTAAGTAAATACTCACCATGACAACTGAAACAGCTAAAGAAATGAATAGATTCCATATGCAGGATGAATATAATGAAATCTAACATAGATTATGGGACCCTTTTTTGGTTTTGGAAATGCTTGGAGCATCCGCACAATTCGTGGTCAATGGTATACAAACCAGTAAGGATTTTCTCCAAATATATCGTTTCTGAAATTTCATATTTCTGGTTCGATCATTGCTGTTTGCTGATACGTCAAGAAGCCGCAGTTGCAGTTGAAACGTTTGGAGATTTTAACCAAAGAAGATCACGGCATCCTATATTATAAAAAAAATATTACATATTGCTGAAAGCCATTTTCATAGGTAGTTGTGGCCTGTGCTTTGTGTTTTGATAATCACTATTACACTTGTGGTATCACTTGCTATAACCACCAATACATTTGTCATTACAGATTCATGATCTGAATCTACCATTTCTCAATATACATTGATCTCAGTAATTTATGATTTTTTTTTTTTATTTAAGCAAGTATTACTATTAATAATCCATCTTCATTTGATTCAGAATAAACTCGACTGAAGAAGAACCAATAGAAGTGGTAACACCCAGTTATACCACCGCTGCTCTACCATCTACACCAGATTTAGATGGAGGTATGTACTACTTTCAGACAGGATGAGTGATTTGTTTTCATGGTCCAAACAAAAATTAACAACAATGTTTTCAAAATCCCGCAGTTTTTTGGGATGGGGCATTTTAAGTTAAAGAACTAGCATAGATAATTGGAGATACATAAGAGAATAATGTACCATAGTACTAGCCCAAATTTACCTCAAATTTATGATTCCAATTCCGCTAGTAAGTATCCCCGTAGAAAAAAATACTTTAAACGCGCCTGAGATAAAGTTGATGAATTATTCAAAAACCATTCTCACAAGCTCTCAGATGGTCTTTTTGATGGGTTTCTCTACAAACTTGTATTTGTAAAATAGACAAGACTAAACAAATAGTACATTGAATAAGGTGAACATACTCTATAGGCCATACAGAGCACTTTTGAAACCAATTTTGAAAAAAAAAATACACGATGATGGTCTAGGAATCACAATTCATTTCCGAACTGAATATTCAGAAACATATTTTCTTGTCGTTTACATCACTGGGGGTGGAGTTTTCCGGGTTTTCCCATAGCTGAAAAGTGAATAAGCCACAAAAATCAGTAAGTCGCCCCGGAGCGCCACCGCAAACAGTAATAGTAACCATCCTCTACCTACACAGGCTATATACCTTTGGGTAAACTCTATGAGTGTTTATAATTAGTATTATTATTTATCCGTTAAGATTATCCTGTCTCTGGAGACCTGATACATTCGTAGGACACGCTGGTGTCAATTACCAAGAAAATCACTAGCCAGAAGCCGAAACCTCTATGACGTTAATCGTCCTACTACGATGGCATAGAAGGACTACATCAAGCGTATTTGCCTGAGGGTGAGAATGAGTAGTTCCAATAGATTCGTTTTTTTTCTTGACAAGCTCATTGTTAAAAATTGCAGATTCCTTTTACAAAAAACAAACAATTCATGTAGAAATGAGATTCAATATCTGGTAAATCAGCCATATTTTATTATCTTCGTTATCTTTTAGTGAAATTTTTACAACCCTAATGATCATTTAATTTTCGAAGATGATTATGAATATGAAAATGATGACGTGGAAGAAAAAAAAACAAAATTGGAAGAAGACGATCCAAGAGTTCTCAAGAAATTGTTCGATTTGATAAGGAACGCTGGTGAGTGCCAAAGTACCTATTTTTGTCCATTTCAGTTTTACATCATAAGCAAAAATTCTATAATGTTATCACGGTTGATAATTTTACGCACAGATGATATTTTCAAGCACTTGTGCGAAAAAGTATCACTTTTCGCACTGTGAACACTGTCGTAGAAAAAGATATGTTTATCACAAAGTGATACAACTCAGCATGAATTCACATACAGTAGGAAAACAGAATTTTATTTGGAATCAAAAGTGAAGGTGGCTTCTCGATTGCGGATATCTAAATTGCGGACACCCTACAAAATCCTCTCGATTGGGGTCATCTCTTGATCAGTGAACTCAGGTATGAAGATTGGATTGAGTTCAGCATACATTCAATTTCCTCGCACACAAATGTCTACGCAAGGTTAGTTCGTTTTGGTTCAATTATACTAAATAATTTACTTACTCCTTCTTTTTTTTTTAGATTCGAATAATTAAAACTGAATTTCCTAATGAATGAACCTAAAAGTTACAATTTTACAATTACTTCATTCGTGACCGTGCAATTTAGAGCCTGCTACAGGTATTACATCACCCCAACCCTTCTTACCTGAACCATCAAGTACAAAGTGACCGCAATTGGACATGTCCGCAATATGGGTGTCCGCAATTAAGATACAACCAAAAATGAAAGTGCAGCAATTTTAGTCGAAGATGGCGATTTTAGTTTTAATTTAAAAGTACCGGTATTTGATGCGGTTTTGATAGAATTGACAAGCTTATTAAAAGGGTTGGTTACAAGATGAATATAGCTTTTTTGGTATGAAGTAGTTCGGTGCATATTGGATACCCGTAAATCTATAAAACAAATCAACTACCTACTGATGATTATTGTTTCTAGGTAGATTTGAAGAACTTGAAAAGCAGTTGAGGGTTTCACAAGATTCTACGCCTGCGCAAACAAATCAGTTCACCACCCAGAGTGTGCTCAGCAAGACTTCAAAGAAGACACCTGCGTCAAGAAAAACTGCGTAAGTTAAAAAAGGTTTACATGAAATTGTAAAGAAGAATATATTTTATCCATTTCATTAAACAACTCACATATAATCAAAGGAAGTAAGCTCTTTAGGTCGGTTCGCCAGTCCATATTCACAATTATCAGTAGACAAAGTGATGGCTATTCAATAATAGTTATATTTATGAAACTTTCTTGACTTTTTTGTATGAGCGTGAAGTTTGTTGAATGAGGCGCAGCCTAGTTCAACAAACACGCGAGTAAAAAGCCCTTTACGAAAGTGCATCATACAGAGTTTGTTCTTCGACAGTTATTAGAATGCCAAATTGTAGCAATTGTATCATTCATTTTTATGTTATTTGCTTTTGCTATTTCAGGGATGATACGACAACTTCTCCTTCAACTTCAACTCCTGGTAGCCCAGTAACCGTCAAAAAGTGCGTTTCTCGATCATTTCGGACGAATTCTAAAATAAATTGTTTTATTCAATTTCAGATATATCAATTTCTTCAGACGTGGTTCTACAACTGAAAAATCTACTGATGACGAAGACGACACTAGTTCAAGGTTAGTATAGCTATACGTCATCGGTTATTTCAATAGTGTCTCTCCAAAAATGCCCCACTTGTTAATTCAAGATTTTACCCTATCAAAGTAGGCTGATCATTTTCTCAAAATTCACTCATCTATATAGACTTTTTTACAGAAACTTTCAATTTCTGGCAGTATATATATATAACTCCTAAAATAACCAAAGAGAAAAAATTATTATGTTTTTTGTGTAATATTTTTTTTCTGTTTGTTTATTTCCACCAATTTTAATTTTGTTGCTAGTTTCCACACCACCCATGAGGTAGAGCTATCGGCGCATTTTTTTAAGGTAGTTCTCTGTAGGCCTATTCCACTAAGCTTACTGTGGTCTACATATCATCGTGTACAGTTTCTACTATGTATATACAGTGTGTTCAAGATAAGGACGGGATGCATCTCATATAGATAGATCTCGGAAACGGTTGGAATTGCAATGTTAGTTAAATTAGAGAAAAGTGGCACAATCCAAAGTCCTTCTATATGGAGTTTGCAGAAGTGGGATATCTTTTTAGAATTTCGAGATATTTTGAAAAAGTAAAATTTTTGATATTTGTTTTCATTTATTTCTGACGTTATTTCAGAAGATATCAAAAAAATAAAAACTTTATTTTTATTGCCACTTTTTAAGCTAACAAGAACTTATTTTTTTAAAAACGGCCCTATTATTTTTATCAGAAAAAATTCAAATTCATTTTGTATTCTGAAAGACGTAACATATTATTTATAATTTTTCAAACATGTTTTTAGCTCATTTCAGACGTTACTTGAAATTATTCAGGAAAAATCTGTTTAAAAGAATCATCTAACTTCGATCATTCGTTGTTCGAAATCCATTAAATAAAGCAAGATAATTATAGGGAATTCTTTAGTCAAAATTTTGTAGGGAACATTCTAAGTGGATATAAAATTTTCTGTGCCACTAATGGTTTCTGAGAATAACAAGTAAAACCACCGCAATGCTAGGGGTGGTTTTTGGGGGAGAAGCTCATACTTATAACTTAGGAACTTAGAAAAAAGTATTTTTTTTAGTGCGTACAATCTCAATATATTAAAACTTTTTTATTTAATTTTTTTATTTTTCTGATATCAATGGATTATACCCTAATATCCTAATTTATGAATTTATTTTAGGACATCTGAATTGCCAGTACTGGAACTAAAAAAACCGACGTTATCGTTCAATCCAAATGAAATATTAGGGTAAGATGAAAAAAAAACAAGAATATTTTGAACAAAAACTGACATACTTCAATTACAGATCCACACCTATCACAGACGTCACAGTAAACCCGAATAGACTGCAACAGATCATAAACAGTATATTTTGGCCTATTGATGATTTAAACGACACCACTATTATCGAATCAAACCTTGAATCTTATTCAACAACCCAATCTGCATTGATGTCAACGGAAACTAGTGTAAACGCAAAGCAGCCTGAAAAGAGGCCACAACTCTTCAAATCACCACGAGTCACTACCACATCCAAACCAATAATCGAAACAACAAAGCCAAAGGTGAGTCAATCAAACTCAAAATATAGACTCAAGACAGATAACAACTGCCAACTCGAAGAAGAATTTAAACCAGAGAATATTCTAGGTTCAACTCTGACAACTCGTCAAGTCAGGGTGAAGAAAACAACGTCGGTTTGTCCTCACAAATACGATGTATTTTGAGGACAACAGAAGTTACAGACTATCTCAAAGCTAGCAGATCTATCGTATCTAACTGATGTAAACTGATCCAAGGCCAAAGAACTCGAGTAAGGAGGACATCGCATCTAGGAAGAAGACCGTTGACAACGACAACGACGAAAGAGGCATCTGAGGCGCATGAAACTAGTTGAAAATCACTACCTATAACGAGAAAGTTTGCGCCAACCTTCGGCAGAGGTAGGAATATTATTACAGGAAATACAAACCAAACCAATTCTAATAACGATAGTTGTTTCCGACCGATAGTCGTTTCCCTTTTCACTCCTATATACACATCCGTCACCAATGACTATGGTTATGGAATGATCTTCCGAAAGATCTCTGGGCTTTGCGTTCAGATATCAAACCAATTCTAGTTCAGAAGTTGCACCAGCGACCAAAAAGTTTGCGGAGTCGAGACCAGATCGACCAGAGCACTAGAACCGTTTAAAAAGTGCCTCTTTCAATTCCCCCCCCCCCATGCAATCGAAAGATTATAAGATGGGAGACCCTATAGTACAACTCCAGCACCAGTACAGAAGGATGGCGATGAAGTCATTGAAGACATGAAGAGATGAAAATGACGATGACGATCCAAGTATCGAGGAAGATGGGAACATGAAGCTGTCTGAATCTAACATAAGAGAAAACAGAGCTATCAATAGTTTCGGCTCCGATCCAAAACTGAGAGGAACTGGTTTAGAACAGTCGTTTTTCTCTGGGAAGTCTGTATTGAACAAAAAATTTTCGTTTATGTTCATACAGTTTTCAAACCAGCGATTTTCCTGAACGATCAGATATACAACTATACTTGAAATACATACATTTTAAAAACTGTTTTTATACTCTTTTTATTGTGTGTACACACCATAATAGTAGGGGATCCAAATTATTGAGCAGTATTCCAGTTTGGATCTGATAGAACTCTTGAAAGTTTCGTATAACAAATCCTAACATTCTATTGGCTTCAAAAGCTTGTTTGTTTATGTGATTGCCAAAAGACTTTTTGGAGTCGAAGAAAACATCTAAATCTCTGGTCTCTTCACAACGAGTCGGTAATTTGCATTGGGTACTGTAAGGATATTGAATGTGTATATGTTTTCTGGTATATGACATAACTTTACATTTAGAGATATTCAAATTATGAACTCCACACCAAGCCTGGTCATTATCTATGTCTTTCTGAAGACATATGGGAGACGATGATCAGGGCAAAGTGATCCATTTGCATTATACACTTTCTTCATTTTCAGACTGTGGGAAGATAAAATTCCCAAAAAATCATGTCAAGAAATGATATTTTTTGTTTTGTTTGTTGTTTCAGGAACAATCCAAAACAGATGTCCCTTCAATGCCAACTTCGGTAACTCCCGCAGCTACCGCAACTACAGCTACCGCATCTACAGCTACCGCATCTACAGCTACCGTATCTACAGCTACTATATCTGAAGCTACTATAGCTTCACAAGAGACTTACTTTCGTACTCCAAGTCCTAGCAGGGTGCAGATAACTGGCATCAAACGAAAGGCAATCGGGCAAGATTCCTACCCAAATCAGATGAATGAGTTATTAAAGTTATCGGTGGATTTATCGAATGGCGTGTACTTCGTCTACGCTTTGAATTTGGCCAATGAACTGAGAAAATATAACCCGACCACGCTGGCTCACGTCAAACATGCCGTGGCAAACATTATATTTGAAGCAGATTTAGGAAAGTATTCTACCGCCTCAACATTTGGTACTGGCTCACAGACACGCGTCCCGTACAGTTCCGAAGACAATTTGCCATCAGTATCAAGGAAAATATTTTATTTACCTTGACTACGGGAAAGTTACTTTTAAGTAGGTAAATGTTGTTTATAGAAATTTAATAAAATCATCTGAAAACAAAAATGATTATCTATTTTACCTATATACCGAGTAACCAGGGACCAATTTACCCCTTTGTATCTTCGTTCTTATCATGTATGGATGTTTCAAATTTCGAACATCTATTTGATGTCATCAGACCCAGTATGAAACTTCCGGTTTAACCGGAAGCGCATCCAATTTTTTTTAGTTCAAATGAAAGTACAACTTTTTTTATATTTCGATTCGGTACTAAATTATCATTACAACGATATACGACAATCAATTCTGCGAAGGCCAATCGATTTAAAATGGCCGAATCAGTATATATACTAAGGATTTAAACGAAAAAAATCGACAGACAAAAAAGTCGAGTATATCGTGATAGATAATTTTTCGAACTTTTTTATTTTTCATTTTTGGAATTTCATATTTTTGTCGTCGAACGTATTTTGACGCGCTGATTCCGAATCTTTGAACGAAAATGTCTAAAACCCATCAGTAATATTTTTGCCGCCAAAAAAAACATTTGAAAACTGATTCAGAGCTGACCAACTCAAGAACGGTTAGAGATAGACGAATTATGCAAACGCCAATCGATTCAGAAAGGCCGAATTAGTATATACTGAGAATTTGAACGGAAAGGATCGACGGACATAAAAGTCGAGTATATTATTTATTTCCTTATTTATTTACCATACATAATTTTTTGCACTTTTTTGTTTTTCATTTTTTAATTTCAAATATTTGTCCTCCAACGTATTTTGACGTGCTGATTCCGAATCTCTGAACAAAAATGTCGAAAACTCATCGGAAATATTTTTGGTGCCAAAAAAAACATTTGAAAACTGATTCAGAGCTGACCAACTCGAGAACGGTTAGAGATAGACCAATTCTGCGAACGCCAATGGATTCAGAATGGCCGAATTAGTTTATACTGAGAATTTGAAAGGAAAGGATCGACGGATATAAAAGTCGAGTATATTATTTATTTCCTTATTTATTTACCATACATAATTTTTTGCACTTCTTTATTTTTCATTTTTTTAATTTCAAATATTTTTCCTCCAACGTATTTTGACGTGCTGATTCCAAATCTTTGAACGAAAATGTCGAAAACTCATCAGAAATATTTTTGGCGCCAAAAAAACCATTTGAAAACTGATTCAGAGCTGACCAACTCGCGAACGGTTAGAGAAAGACCAATTCTGCGAACGCCAATCGTTTCAAAATGGCCGAATCAGTATATATTGTGAATATCGAGTCAATGGAAAAATTAAAAATTACTCGAAAAAAGTTGAAAGGGGGTTACCCCTAAAAATCATGAAAAATACTGAGTCGTCACATCGATTTGGAATTTGCACTATATACGTGAAATTTCATGCTCATTCCGAAAATGTATGATTTCTATAGGCTCAGATAAGTCAGATATAAGATTTAGCCGGAGAAGAGTGTTTAAGGTACAAGATCCAATTTTATGAGATTTTTTATTTTTCATTTTTCGAATTTCAAATTTTTGTCCTTCAACGAATTTTGACGTGCTGATTCCGAATTTCTGAACGAAAATGTCGAAAACTCATCAGAAATATTTTTGGCACCAAAAAAACATTTGAATACTTATTCAGAGCTGACCAACTCGAGAACGGTTAGAGATAGACCAATTCTGCGAACGCCAATCGATTCAGAATGGCCGAATCAGTATATATTGTGAATATCGAGTCAATGGAAAAATTAAAAATTACTCGAAAAAAGTTGAAAGGGGGTTACCCCTAAAAATCATGAAAAATACTGAGTCGTCACATCGATTTGGAATTTGTACTATATACGTGAAATTTCATGCTCATTCCGAAAATGTATGATTTCTATAGGCTCAGATAAGTCAGATATAAGATTTAGCCGGAGAAGAGTGTTTAAGGTACAAGATCCAATTTTATGAGATTTTTTATTTTTCATTTTTCGAATTTCAAATTTTTGTCCTTCAACGAATTTTGACGTGCTGATTCCGAATTTCTGAACGAAAATGTCGAAAACTCATCAGAAATATTTTTGGCGCCAAAAAAAACATTTGAAAACTTATTCAGAGCTGACCAACTCGAGAACGGTTAGAGATAGACCAATTCTGCGAACGCCAATCGATTCAGAATGACCGAATTAGTATATACTGAGAATTTGAACGGAAAAAATCGACGGACATAAAAGACGAGCATATTATTCATTTACCATACATAATTTTTTGCACTTTTTTAGTTTTCATTTTTTAAATTTCAAATATTTTTCCTCCAACGTATTTTGACGTGCTGATTCCAAATCTTTGAACGAAAATGTCGAAAACTCATCAGAAATATTTTTGGCGCCAAAAAAACCATTTGAAAACTGATTCAGAGCTGACCAACTCGAGAACGGTTAGAGGTAGACCAATTCTGCGAACGCCAATCGATTCAGAATGGCCGAATTATTATATACTGAGAATTTGAACGGAAAAAATCGACGGACATAAAAGTCGAGTATATTATTTATTTCCTTATTTATTTACCATACATAATTTTTTGCACTTTTTTATTTTTCATTTTTTTAATTTCAAATATTTGTCCTCCAACGTATTTTGACGTGCTGATTCCGAATATTTGAACGAAAATGTCGAAAACTCATCAGAAATATTTTTGGCGCCAAAAAAACCATTTGAAAACTGATTCAGAGCTGACCAACTCGTGAACGGTTAGAGATAGACCAATTCTGCGAACGCCAATCGATTCAGAATGGCCGAATCAGTATATATTGTGAATATCGAGTCAATGGAAAAATTAAAAATTACTCGAAAAAAGTTGAAAGGGGGTTACCCCTAAAAATCATGAAAAATACTGAGTCGTCACATCGATTTGGAATTTGTACTATATACGTGAAATTTCATGCTCATTCCGAAAATGTATGATTTCTATAGGCTCAGATAAGTCAGATATAAGATTTAGCCGGAGAAGAGTGTTCAAGGTAGAAGATCCAATTTTATGAGATTTTTTATTTTTCATTTTTCGAATTTCAAATTTTTGTCCTTCAACGAATTTTGACGTGCTGATTCCGAATTTCTGAACGAAAATGTCGAAAACTCATCAGAAATATTATTGGCGCCAAAAAAAACATTTGAAAACTTATTCAGAGCTGACCAACTCGAGAACGGTTAGAGATAGACCAATTCTGCGAACGCCAATCGATTCAGAATGACCGAATTAGTATATACTGAGAATTTGAACGGAAAAAATCGACGGACATAAAAGACGAGCATATTATTCATTTACCATACATAATTTTTTGCACTTTTTTAGTTTTCATTTTTTAAATTTCAAATATTTTTCCTCCAACGTATTTTGACGTGCTGATTCCAAATCTTTGAACGAAAATGTCGAAAACTCATCAGAAATATTTTTGGCGCCAAAAAAAACATTTGAAAACTGATTCAGAGCTGACCAACTCGAGAACGGTTAGAGGTAGACCAATTCTGCGAACGCCATTCGATTCAGAATGGCCGAATTAGTATATACTGAGAATTTGAACGGAAAAAATCGACGGACATAAAAGTCGAGTATATTATTTATTTCCTTATTTATTTACCATACATAATTTTTTGCACTTTTTTATTTTTCATTTTTTCAATTTCAAATATTTGTCCTCCAACGTATTTTGACGTGCTGATTCCGAATATTTGAACGAAAATGTCGAAAACTCATCAGAAATATTTTTGGCGCCAAAAAAACCATTTGAAAACTGATTCAGAGCTGACCAACTCGTGAACGGGTAGAGATAGACCAATTCTGCGAACGCCAATCGATTCAGAATGGCCGAATCAGTATATATTGTGAATATCGAGTCAATGGAAAAATTAAAAATTACTCGAAAAAATTTGAAAGGGGGTTACCCCTAAAAATCATGAAAAATACTAAGTCGTCACATCGATTTGGAATTTGCACTATATACGTGAAATTTCATGCTCATTCCGAAAATGTATGATTTCTATAGGCTCAGATAAGTCAGATATAAGATTTAGCCGGAGAAGAGTGTTTAAGGTAGAAGATCCAATTTTATGAGATTTTTTATTTTTCATTTTTCGAATTTCAAATTTTTGTCCTTCAACGAATTTTGACGTGCTGATTCCGAATTTCTGAACGAAAATGTCGAAAACTCATCAGAAATATTTTTGGCGCCAAAAAAAACATTTGAAAACTTATTCAGAGCTGACCAACTCGAGAACGGTTAGAGATAGACCAATTCTGCGAACGCCAATCGATTCAGAATGGCCGACTTAGTATATACTGAGAATTTGAACGGAAAATATCGACGGACGTAAAAGACGAGTATATTATTTATTTACCATACATAATTTTTTGCACTTTTTTAGTTTTCATTTTTTTAATTTCAAATATTTTTCCTTCAACGTATTTTGACGTGCTGATTCCAAATCTTTGAACGAAAATGTCGAAAACTCATCAGAAATATTTTTGGCGCCAAAAACCATTTGAAAACTGATTCAGAGCTGACCAACTCGAGGACGGTTAGAGATAGACCAATTCTGCGAACGCCAATCGATTCAGAATGGCCGAATCAGTATATATTGTGAATATCGAGTCAATGGAAAAATTAAAAATTACTCGAAAAAAGTTGAAAGGGGGTTACCCCTAAAAATCATGAAAAATACTGAGTCGTCACATCGATTTGGAATTTGCACTATATACGTGAAATTTCATGGTCATTCCGAAAATGTATGATTTCTATAGGCTCAGATAAGTCAGATATAAGATTTAGCCGTAGAAGAGTGTTCAAGGTAGAAGATCCAATTTTATGAGATTTTTTATTTTTCATTTTTCGAATTTCAAATTTTTGTGTTTCAACGAATTTTGACGTGCTGATTCCGAATTTCTGAACGAAAATGTCGAAAACTCATCAGAAATATTTTTGGCGCCAAAAAAAACATTTGAAAACTTATTCAGAGCTGACCAACTCGAGAACGGTTAGAGATAGACCAATTCTGCGAACGCCAATCGATTCAGAATGGCCGAATCAGTATATATTGTGAATATCGAGTCAATGGAAAAATTAAAAATTACTCGAAAAAAGTTGAAAGGGGGTTACCCCAAAAAATCATGAAAAATACTGCGTCGTCACATCGATTTGGAATTTGCACTATATACGTGAAATTTCATGCTCATTCCGAAAATGTATGATTTCTATAGGCTCAGATAAGTCAGATATAAGATTTAGCCGGAAAAGAGTGTTTAAGGTAGAAGATCCAATTTTATGAGATTTTTTATTTTTCATTTTTCGAATTTCAAATTTTTGTCCATTAACGAATTTTGACGTGCTGATTCCGAATTTCTGAACGAAAATTTCGAAAACTCATCAGAAATATTTTTGGCGCCAAAAAACACATTTGAAAACTTATTCAGAGCTGACCAACTCGAGAACGGTTAGAGATAGACCAATTCTGCGAGCGCCAATCGATTCAGAATGGCCGAATTAGTATATACTGAGAATTTGAACGGAAAAAATCGACGGACATAAAAGACGAGTATATTATTCATTTACCATACATAATTTTTTGCACTTTTTTAGTTTTCATTTTTTAAATTTCAAATATTTTTCCTCCAACGTATTTTGACGTGCTGATTCCAAATCTTTGAACGAAAATGTCGAAAACTCATCAGAAATATTTTTGGCGCCAAAAAAACCATTTGAAAACTAATTCAGAGCTGACCAACTCGAGAACGGTTAGAGGTAGACCAAGTCTGCGAACGCCAATCGATTCAGAATGGCCGAATTAGTATATACTGAGAATTTGAACGGAAAAAATCGACGGACATAAAAGTCGAGTATATTATTTATTTACCATACATAATTTTTTGCACTTCTTTATTTTTCATTTTTTTAATTTCAAATATTTTTCCTCCAACGTATTTTGACGTGCTGATTCCGAATATTTGAACGAAAATGTCGAAAACTCATCAGAAATTTTTTTGGCGCCAAAAAAACCATTTGAAAACTGATTCAGAGCTGACCAAATCGTGAACGGTTAGAGATAGACCAATTCTGCGAACGCCAATCGATTCAGAATGGCCGAATCAGTATATATTGTGAATATCGAGTCAATGGAAAAATTAAAAATTACTCGAAAAAAGTTGAAAGGGGGTTACCCCTAAAAATCATGAAAAATACTGAGTCGTCACATCGATTTGGAATTTGTACTATATACGTGAAATTTCATGCTCATTCCGAAAATGTATGATTTCTATAGGCTCAGATAAGTCAGATATAAGATTTTGCCGGAGAAGAGTGTTTAAGGTAGAAGATCCAATTTTATGAGATTTTTTATTTTTCATTTTTAGAATTTCAAATTTTTGTCCTTCAACGAATTTTGACGTGCTGATTCCGAATTTCTGAACGAAAATGTCGAAAACTCATCAGAAATATTTTTGGCGCCAAATAAAACATTTGAAAACTTATTCAGAGCTGACCAACTCGAGAACGGTTAGAGATAGACCAATTCTGCGAACGCCAATCGATTCAGAATGACCGAATTAGTATATACTGAGAATTTGAACGGAAAAATTCGACGGACATAAAAGACGAGCATATTATTCATTTACCATACATAATTTTTTGCACTTTTTTAGTTTTCATTTTTTAAATTTCAAATATTTTTCCTCCAACGTAATTTGACGTGCTGATTCCAAATCTTTGAACGAAAATGTCGAAAACTCATCAGAAATATTTTTGGCGCCAAAAAAACCATTTGAAAACTGATTCAGAGCTGACCAACTCGAGAACGGTTAGAGGTAGACCAATTCTGCGAACGCCAATCGATTCAGAATGGTCGAGTCAGTATATATTGTGAATATCGAGTCAATGGAAAAATTAAAAATTACTCGAAAAAAGTTGAAAGGGGGTTACCCCTAAAAATCATGAAAAATACTGAGTCGTCACATCGATTTGGAATTTGCACTATATACGTGAAATTTCATGCTCATTCCGAAAATGTATGATTTCTATAGGCTCAGATAAGTCAGATATAAGATTTAGCCGGAAAAGAGTGTTTAAGGTAGAAGATCCAATTTAATGAGATTTTTTATTTTTCATTTTTCGAATTTCAAATTTTTGTCCTCCAACGAATTTTGACGTGCTGATTCCGAATCTTTGAACGAAAATGTCGAAAACTCATCAGAAATATTTTTGGCGCCAAAAAAACCATTTGAAAACTGATTCAGAGCTGACCAACTCGAGAACGGTTAGAGATAGACCAATTCTGCGAACGCCAATCGATTCAGAATGGCCGAATTAGTATATACTGAGAATTTGAACGGAATAAATCGACGGACATAAAAGTCGAGTATATTATTTATTTCCTTATTTATTTACTATACATAATTTTTTGCACTTTTTTATTTTTCATTTTTCGAATTTCAAATTTTTGTCCTTTAACGAATTTTGACGTGCTGATTCCGAATTTCTGAACGAAAATGTCGAAAACTAATCAGAAATATTTTTGGCGCCAAAAAACACATTTGAAAACTTATTCAGAGTTGACCAACTCGAGAACGGTTAGAGATAGACCAATTCTGCGAACGCCAATCGATTCAGAATGACCGAATTAGTATATACTGAGAATTTGAACGGAAAAAATCGACGGACATAAAAGTCGAGTATATTATTTATTTCCTTATTTATTTACCATACATAATTTTTTGCACTTTTTTATTTTTCATTTTTTTAATTTCAAATATTTGTCCTCCAACGTATTTTGACGTGCTGATTCCGAATATTTGAACGAAAATGTCAAAAACTCATCAGAAATATTTTTGGCGCCAAAAAAACCATTTGAAAACTGATTCAGAGCTGACCAACTCGAGAACGGTTAGAGATAGACCAATTCTGCGAACGCCAATCGATTCAGAATGGCCGAATCAGTATATATTGTGAATATCGAGTCAATGGAAAAATTAAAAATTACTCGAAAAAAGTTGAAAGGGGGTTACCCCTAAAAATCATGAAAAATACTGAGTCGTGACATCGATTTGGAATTTGCACTATATACGTGAAATTTCATGCTCATTCCGAAAATGTATGATTTCTATGGGCTCAGATAAGTCAGATATAAGATTTAGCCGAAAAAGAGTGTTTAAGGTAGAAGATCCAATTTTATGAGATTTTTTATTTTTCATTTTTCGAATTTCAAATTTTTGTCCTCCAACGAATTTTGACGTTGATTCCGAGTCTTTGAACGAAAATGTCGAAAACTCATCAGAAATATTTTTGGCGCCAAAAAAACCATTTGAAAACTGATTCAGAGCTGACCAACTCGAGAACGGTTAGAGATAGACCAATTCTGCGAACGCCAATCGATTCAGAATGGCCGAATCAGTATATATTGTGAATATCGAGTCAATGGAAAAATTAAAAATTACTCGAAAAAAGTTGAAAGGGGGTTACCCCTAAAAATCATGAAAAATACTGAGTCGTCACATCGATTTGGAATTTGCACTATATACGTGAAATTTCATGCTCATTCCGAAAATGTATGATTTCTATAGGCTCAGATAAGTCAGATATAAGATTTAGCCGGAAAAGAGTGTTTAAGGTAGAAGATCCAATTTTATGAGATTTTTTATTTTTCATTTTTCGAATTTCAAATTTTTGTCCTTTAACGAATTTTGACGTGCTGATTCCGAATTTCTGAACGAAAATGTCGAAAACTAATCAGAAATATTTTTGGCGCCAAAAAACACATTTGAAAACTTATTCAGAGTTGACCAACTCGAGAACGGTTAGAGATAGACCAATTCTGCGAACGCCAATCGATTCAGAATGGCCGAATTAGTATATACTGAGAATTTGAACGGAAAAAATCGACGGACATAAAAGTCGAGTATATTATTTATTTCCTTATTTATTTACCATACATAATTTTTTGCACTTTTTTATTTTTCATTTTTTTAATTTCAAATATTTGTCCTCCAACGTATTTTGACGTGCTGATTCCGAATATTTGAACGAAAATGTCGAAAACTCATCAGAAATATTTTTGGCGCCAAAAAAACCATTTGACAACTGATTCAGAGCTGACCAACTCGAGAACGGTTAGAGATAGACCAATTCTGCGAACGCCAATCGATTCAGAATGGCCGAATCAGTATATATTGTGAATATCGAGTCAATGGAAAAATTAAAAATTACTCGAACAAAGTTGAAAGGGGGTTACCCCTAAAAATCATGAAAAATACTGAGTCGTCACATCGATTTGGAATTTGCACTATATACGTGAAATTTCATGCTCATTCCGAAAATGTATGATTTCTATAGGCTCAGATAAGTCAGATATAAGATTTAGCCGGAGAAGAGTGTTTAAGGTAGAAGATCGAATTTTATGAGATTTTTTATTTTTCGTTTTTCGAATTTCAAATTTTTGTCCTTCAACGAATTTTGACGTGCTGATTCCGAATTTCTGAACGAAAATGTCGAAAACTCATCAGAAATATTTTTGGCGCCAAAAAAAACATTTGAAAACTTATTCAGAGCTGACCAACTCGAGAACGGTTAGAGATAGACCAATTCTGCGATCGCCAATCGATTCAGAATGGCCGAATTAGTATATACTGAGAATTTGAACGGAAAATATCTACGGACATAAAAGACGAGTATATTATTTATTTACCATACATAATTTTTTGCATTTTTTTAGTTTTCATTTTTTTAATTTCAAATATTTGTCCTCCAACGTATTTTGACGTGCTGATTCCGAATATTTGAACGAAAATGTCGAAAACTCATCAGAAATATTTTTGGCGCCAAAAAAACCATTTGAAAACTGATTCAGAGCTGACCAACTCGAGAACGGTTAGAGATAGACCAATTCTGCGAACGCCAATCGATTCAGAATGGCCGAATCAGTATATATTGTGAATATCGAGTCAATGGAAAAATTAAAAATTACTCGAAAAAAGTTGAAAATCATGAAAAATACTGAGTCGTGACATCGATTTGGAATTTGCACTATATACGTGAAATTTCATGCTCATTCCGAAAATGTATGATTTCTATAGGCTCAGATAAGTCAGATATAAGATTTAGCCGGAGAAGATTGTTTAAGGTAGAAGATCCAATTTTATGAGATTTTTTATTTTTCATTTTTCGAATTTCAAATTTTTGTCCTTCAACGAATTTCGACGTGCTGATTCCGAATTTCTGAACGAAAATGTCGAAAACTCATCAGAAATATTTTTGGCGCCAAAAAAAACATTTGAAAACTTATTCAGAGCTGACCAACTCGAGAACGGTTAGAGGTAGACCAATTCTGCGAACGCCAATCGATTCAGAATGGCCGAATTAGTATATACTGAGAATTTGAACGGAAAAAATCGACGGACATAAAAGTCGAGTATATTATTTATTTCCTTATTTATTTACCATACATAATTTTTTGCACTTTTTTATTTTTAATTTTTTTAATTTCAAATATTTGTCCTCCAACGTATTTTGACGTGCTGATTCCGAATATTTGAACGAAAATGTTGAAAGGTCATCAGAAATATTTTTGGCGCCAAAAAAACCATTTGAAAACTGATTCAGAGCTGACCAACTCGAGAACGGTTAGAGATAGACCAATTCTGCGAACGCCAATCGATTCAGAATGGCCGAATCAGTATATATTGTGAATATCGAGTCAATGGAAAAATTAAAAATTACTCGAAAAAAGTTGAAAGGGGGTTACCCCTAAAAATCATGAAAAATACTGAGTCGTCACATCGATTTGGAATTTGCACTATATACGTGAAATTTCATGCTCATTCCGAAAATGTATGATTTCTATAGGCTCAGATAAGTCAGATATAAGATTTAGCCGGAGAAGATTGTTTAAGGTAGAAGATCCAATTTTATGAGATTTTTTATTTTTCATTTTTCGAATTTCAAATTTTTGTCCTCCAACGAATTTTGACGTGCTGATTCCGAATCTTTGAACGAAAATGTCGAAAACTCATCAGAAATATTTTTGGCGCCAAAAAAACCATTTGAAAACTGATTCAGAGCTGACCAACTCGAGAACGGTTAGAGATAGACAAATTCTGCGAACGCCAATCGATTCAGAATGGCCGAATTAGTATTTACTGGGAATTTGAACGGAAAAAATCGACGAACATAAAAGTCGAGTATATTATTTATTTACCATACATAATTTTTTCACTTTTTTATTTTTCATTTTTTTAATTTCAAATATTTGTCCTCCATTGTTTTTTCACGTGCTGATTCCGAATCTTTGAACGAAAATGTCGAAAACTCATCAGAAATATTTTTGGCGCCAAAAAAACCATTTGAAAACTGATTCAGAGCTGACCAACTCGAGAACGGTTAGGGATAGACCAATTCTGCGAACGCCAATCGATTCAGAATGGCCGAATCATTATATATTGTGAATATCGAGTCAATGGAAAAATTAAAAATTACTCGAAAAAAGTTGAAAGGGGGTTACCCCTGAAAATCATGAAAAATACTGAGTCGTCACATCGATTTGGAATTTGCACTATATACGTGAAATTTCATGCTCATTCCGAAAATGTATGATTTCTATAGGCTCAGATAAGTCAGATATAAGATTTAGCCGGAGAAGAGTGTTTAAGGTAGAAGATCGAATTTTATGAGATTTTTTATTTTTCGTTTTTCGAATTTCAAATTTTTGTCCTTCAACGAATTTTGACGTGCTGATTCCGAATTTCTGAACGAAAATGTCGAAAACTCATCAGAAATATTTTTGGCGCCAAAAAAAACATTTGAAAACTTATTCAGAGCTGACCAACTCGAGAACGGTTAGGGATAGACCAATTCTGCGAACGCCAATCGATTCAGAATGGCCGAATCATTATATATTGTGAATATCGAGTCAATGGAAAAATTAAAAATTACTCGAAAAAAGTTGAAAGGGGGTTACCCCTGAAAATCATGAAAAATACTGAGTCGTCACATCGATTTGGAATTTGCACTATATACGTGAAATTTCATGCTCATTCCGAAAATGTATGACCTACCAGATAAGTCAGATATAAGATTTAGCCGGAGAAGAGTGTTTAAGGTAGAACAGTGTTTTTCAACGTGTGGGTCGCGACCCCCTGGGGGGTCGCGAAGCTTCTGTAAGGGGGTCGCGTCAGTAAAAAAATCAATAAAGTTTAGAAAGATAGATTTATTATGAAAATGTTAACAAAAAGGATATATTCGTAAACATTTGTATGTTACAAACAAAATAACAAAGAATAAAATCCTATGACTACTCGTCCATCCTAATGCGAAGGTTGCGCTTGTTTTTGTTTTTGTTCTTTGTGTCTCGCTCGCTCGTCCACTCAACAACTCGCATGCATCGGCCTTGGTCGTACGTACCTATGCGCGTAAATTGCGTTAGTTATCAATTGGCGACATATTCGTTGTAAGTAAAAGAATGTGTTTTACGTAGGTACTTTATTATGTTCTTATATCCAAATTCTAATTATGAAAACATAAAAATGTTGTATGGATTGAATATTGGTAAAATAATAACATACATGAAAAATACATACGCTTGAAAAACATTACCCTCCTTCTGACGCAGTCGGGTAAAAAGCGAAGGGTTGGGGGGTCGCGAAATATTTTTTCTTACTAAGGGGGTCGTGTCATGAAAAAGGTTGAAAAACGCTGAGGTAGAAGATCCAATTTTATGAGATTTTTTATTTTTCATTTTTGGAATTTCATATTTTTGTCGTCGAACGTATTTTGACGCGCTGATTCCGAATCTTTGAACGAAAATGTCTAAAACCCATCAGTAATATTTTTGCCGCCAAAAAAAACATTTGAAAACTGATTCAGAGCTGACCCACTCAAGAACGGTTAGAGATAGACGAATTATGCAAACGCCAATCGATTCAGAAAGGCCGAATTAGTATATACTGAGAATTTGAACGGAAAGGATCGACGGACATAAAAGTCGAGTATATTATTTATTTCCTTATTTATTTACCATACATAATTTTTTGCACTTTTTTGTTTTTCATTTTTTAATTTCAAATATTTGTCCTCCAACGTATTTTGACGTGCTGATTCCGAATCTCTGAACAAAAATGTCGAAAACTCATCGGAAATATTTTTGGTGCTAAAAAAAACATTTGAAAACTGATTCAGAGCTGACCAACTCGAGAACGGTTAGAGATAGACCAATTCTGCGAACGCCAATCAATTCAGAATGGCCGAATTAGTTTATACTGAGAATTTGAACGGAAAGGATCGACGGACATAAAAGTCGAGTATATTATTTATTTCCTTATTTATTTACCATACATAATTTTTTGAACTTCTTTATTTTTCATTTTTTTAATTTCAAATATTGTTCCTCCAACGGATTTTGACGTGCTGATTCCAAATCTTTGAACGAAAATGTCGAAAACTCATCAGAAATATTTTTGGCGCCAAAAAAACCATTTGAAAACTGATTCAGAGCTGACCAACTCGCGAACGGTTAGAGAAAGACCAATTCTGCGAACGCCAATCGTTTCAGAATGGCCGAATCAGTATATATTGTGAATATCGAGTCAATGGAAAAATTAAAAATTACTCGAAAAAAGTTGAAAGGGGGTTACCCCTAAAAATCATGAAAAATACTGAGTCGTCACATCGATTTGGAATTTGCACTATATACGTGAAATTTCATGCTCATTCCGAAAATGTATGATTTCTATAGGCTCAGATAAGTCAGATATAAGATTTAGCCGGAAAAGAGTGTTTAAGGTAGAAGATCCAATTTTATGAGATTTTTTATTTTTCATTTTTCGAATTTCAAATTTTTGTCCTTTAACGAATTTTGACGTGCTGATTCCGAATTTCTGAACGAAAATGTCGAAAACTAATCAGAAATATTTTTGGCGCCAAAAAACACATTTGAAAACTTATTCAGAGTTGACCAACTCGAGAACGGTTAGAGATAGACCAATTCTGCGAACGCCAATCGATTCAGAATGGCCGAATTAGTATATACTGAGAATTTGAACGGAAAAAATCGACGGACATAAAAGTCGAGTATATTATTTATTTCCTTATTTATTTACCATACATAATTTTTTGCACTTTTTTATTTTTCATTTTTTTAATTTCAAATATTTGTCCTCCAACGTATTTTGACGTGCTGATTCCGAATATTTGAACGAAAATGTCGAAAACTCATCAGAAATATTTTTGGCGCCAAAAAAACCATTTGACAACTGATTCAGAGCTGACCAACTCGAGAACGGTTAGAGATAGACCAATTCTGCGAACGCCAATCGATTCAGAATGGCCGAATCAGTATATATTGTGAATATCGAGTCAATGGAAAAATTAAAAATTACTCGAACAAAGTTGAAAGGGGGTTACCCCTAAAAATCATGAAAAATACTGAGTCGTCACATCGATTTGGAATTTGCACTATATACGTGAAATTTCATGCTCATTCCGAAAATGTATGATTTCTATAGGCTCAGATAAGTCAGATATAAGATTTAGCCGGAGAAGAGTGTTTAAGGTAGAAGATCGAATTTTATGAGATTTTTTATTTTTCGTTTTTCGAATTTCAAATTTTTGTCCTTCAACGAATTTTGACGTGCTGATTCCGAATTTCTGAACGAAAATGTCGAAAACTCATCAGAAATATTTTTGGCGCCAAAAAAAACATTTGAAAACTTATTCAGAGCTGACCAACTCGAGAACGGTTAGAGATAGACCAATTCTGCGATCGCCAATCGATTCAGAATGGCCGAATTAGTATATACTGAGAATTTGAACGGAAAATATCTACGGACATAAAAGACGAGTATATTATTTATTTACCATACATAATTTTTTGCATTTTTTTAGTTTTCATTTTTTTAATTTCAAATATTTGTCCTCCAACGTATTTTGACGTGCTGATTCCGAATATTTGAACGAAAATGTCGAAAACTCATCAGAAATATTTTTGGCGCCAAAAAAACCATTTGAAAACTGATTCAGAGCTGACCAACTCGAGAACGGTTAGAGATAGACCAATTCTGCGAACGCCAATCGATTCAGAATGGCCGAATCAGTATATATTGTGAATATCGAGTCAATGGAAAAATTAAAAATTACTCGAAAAAAGTTGAAAATCATGAAAAATACTGAGTCGTGACATCGATTTGGAATTTGCACTATATACGTGAAATTTCATGCTCATTCCGAAAATGTATGATTTCTATAGGCTCAGATAAGTCAGATATAAGATTTAGCCGGAGAAGATTGTTTAAGGTAGAAGATCCAATTTTATGAGATTTTTTATTTTTCATTTTTCGAATTTCAAATTTTTGTCCTTCAACGAATTTCGACGTGCTGATTCCGAATTTCTGAACGAAAATGTCGAAAACTCATCAGAAATATTTTTGGCGCCAAAAAAAACATTTGAAAACTTATTCAGAGCTGACCAACTCGAGAACGGTTAGAGGTAGACCAATTCTGCGAACGCCAATCGATTCAGAATGGCCGAATTAGTATATACTGAGAATTTGAACGGAAAAAATCGACGGACATAAAAGTCGAGTATATTATTTATTTCCTTATTTATTTACCATACATAATTTTTTGCACTTTTTTATTTTTAATTTTTTTAATTTCAAATATTTGTCCTCCAACGTATTTTGACGTGCTGATTCCGAATATTTGAACGAAAATGTTGAAAGGTCATCAGAAATATTTTTGGCGCCAAAAAAACCATTTGAAAACTGATTCAGAGCTGACCAACTCGAGAACGGTTAGAGATAGACCAATTCTGCGAACGCCAATCGATTCAGAATGGCCGAATCAGTATATATTGTGAATATCGAGTCAATGGAAAAATTAAAAATTACTCGAAAAAAGTTGAAAGGGGGTTACCCCTAAAAATCATGAAAAATACTGAGTCGTCACATCGATTTGGAATTTGCACTATATACGTGAAATTTCATGCTCATTCCGAAAATGTATGATTTCTATAGGCTCAAATAAGTCAGATATAAGATTTAGCCGGAGAAGATTGTTTAAGGTAGAAGATCCAATTTTATGAGATTTTTTATTTTTCATTTTTCGAATTTCAAATTTTTGTCCTCCAACGAATTTTGACGTGCTGATTCCGAATCTTTGAACGAAAATGTCGAAAACTCATCAGAAATATTTTTGGCGCCAAAAAAACCATTTGAAAACTGATTCAGAGCTGACCAACTCGAGAACGGTTAGAGATAGACAAATTCTGCGAACGCCAATCGATTCAGAATGGCCGAATTAGTATTTACTGGGAATTTGAACGGAAAAAATCGACGAACATAAAAGTCGAGTATATTATTTATTTACCATACATAATTTTTTCACTTTTTTATTTTTCATTTTTTTAATTTCAAATATTTGTCCTCCATTGTTTTTTCACGTGCTGATTCCGAATCTTTGAACGAAAATGTCGAAAACTCATCAGAAATATTTTTGGCGCCAAAAAAACCATTTGAAAACTGATTCAGAGCTGACCAACTCGAGAACGGTTAGGGATAGACCAATTCTGCGAACGCCAATCGATTCAGAATGGCCGAATCATTATATATTGTGAATATCGAGTCAATGGAAAAATTAAAAATTACTCGAAAAAAGTTGAAAGGGGGTTACCCCTGAAAATCATGAAAAATACTGAGTCGTCACATCGATTTGGAATTTGCACTATATACGTGAAATTTCATGCTCATTCCGAAAATGTATGATTTCTATAGGCTCAGATAAGTCAGATATAAGATTTAGCCGGAGAAGAGTGTTTAAGGTAGAAGATCGAATTTTATGAGATTTTTTATTTTTCGTTTTTCGAATTTCAAATTTTTGTCCTTCAACGAATTTTGACGTGCTGATTCCGAATTTCTGAACGAAAATGTCGAAAACTCATCAGAAATATTTTTGGCGCCAAAAAAAACATTTGAAAACTTATTCAGAGCTGACCAACTCGAGAACGGTTAGAGATAGACCAATTCTGCGATCGCCAATCGATTCAGAATGGCCGAATTAGTATATACTGAGAATTTGAACGGAAAATATCTACGGACATAAAAGACGAGTATATTATTTATTTACCATACATAATTTTTTGCATTTTTTTAGTTTTCATTTTTTTAATTTCAAATATTTGTCCTCCAACGTATTTTGACGTGCTGATTCCGAATATTTGAACGAAAATGTCGAAAACTCATCAGAAATATTTTTGGCGCCAAAAAAATTATTTGAAAACTGATTCAGAGCTGACCAAATCGTGAACGGTTAGAGATAGACCAATTCTGCGAACGCCAATCGATTCAGAATGGCCGAATCAGTATATATTGTGAATATCGAGTCAATGGAAAAATTAAAAATTACTCGAAAAAAGTTGAAAGGGGGTTACCCCTAAAAATCATGAAAAATACTGAGTCGTCACATCGATTTGGAATTTGTACTATATACGTGAAATTTCATGCTCATTCCGAAAATGTATGATTTCTATAGGCTCAGATAAGTCAGATATAAGATTTAGCCGGAGAAGAGTGTTTAAGGTAGAAGATCCAATTTTATGAGATTTTTTATTTTTCATTTTTCGAATTTCAAATTTTTGTCCTTCAACGAATTTTGACGTGCTGATTCCGAATTTCTGAACGAAAATGTCGAAAACTCATCAGAAATATTTTTGGCGCCAAATAAAACATTTGAAAACTTATTCAGAGCTGACCAACTCGAGAAAGGTTAGAGATAGACCAATTCTGCGAGCGCCAATCGATTCAGAATGGCCGAATTAGTATATACTGAGAATTTGAACGGAAAAAATCGACGGACATAAAAGACGAGTATATTATTCATTTACCATACATAATTTTTTGCCCTTTTTTAGTTTTCATTTTTTAAATTTCAAATATTTTTCCTCCAACGTATTTTGACGTGCTGATTCCGAATATTTGAACGAAAATGTCAAAAACTCATCAGAAATATTTTTGGCGCCAAAAAAACCATTTGACAACTGATTCAGAGCTGACCAACTCGAGAACGGTTAGAGATAGACCAATTCTGCGAACGCCAATCGATTCAGAATGGCCGAATCAGTATATATTGTGAATATCGAGTCAATGGAAAAATTAAAAATTACTCGAAAAAAGTTGAAAGGGGGTTACCCCTAAAAATCATGAAAAATACTGAGTCGTCACATCGATTTGGAATTTGCACTATATACGTGAAATTTCATGCTCATTCCGAAAATGTATGATTTCTATAGGCTCAGATAAGTCAGATATAAGATTTAGCCGGAAAAGAGTGTTTAAGGTAGAAGATCCAATTTTATGAGATTTTTTATTTTTCATTTTTCGAATTTCAAATTTTTGTCCTTTAACGAATTTTGACGTGCTGATTCCGAATTTCTGAACGAAAATGTCGAAAACTAATCAGAAATATTTTTGGCGCCAAAAAACACATTTGAAAACTTATTCAGAGTTGACCAACTCGAGAACGGTTAGAGATAGACCAATTCTGCGAACGCCAATCGATTCAGAATGGCCGAATTAGTATATACTGAGAATTTGAACGGAAAAAATCGACGGACATAAAAGTCGAGTATATTATTTGTTTCCTTATTTATTTACCATACATAATTTTTTGCACTTTTTTATTTTTCATTTTTTTAATTTCAAATATTTGTCCTTCAACGTATTTTGACGTGCTGATTCCGAATATTTGAACGAAAATGTCAAAAACTCATCAGAAATATTTTTGGCGCCAAAAAAACCATTTGACAACTGATTCAGAGCTGACCAACTCGAGAACGGTTAGAGATAGACCAATTCTGCGAACGCCAATCGATTCAGAATGGCCGAATCAGTATATATTGTGAATATCGAGTCAATGGAAAAATTAAAAATTACTCGAAAAAAGTTGAAAGGGGGTTACCCCTAAAAATCATGAAAAATACTGAGTCGTCACATCGATTTGGAATTTGCACTATATACGTGAAATTTCATGCTCATTCCGAAAATGTATGATTTCTATAGGCTCAGATAAGTCAGATATAAGATTTAGCCGGAGAAGAGTGTTTAAGGTAGAAGATCGAATTTTATGAGATTTTTTAATTTTCGTTTTTCGAATTTCAAATTTTTGTCCTTCAACGAATTTTGACGTGCTGATTCCGAATTTCTGAACGAAAATGTCGAAAACTCATCAGAAATATTTTTGGCGCCAAAAACCATTTGAAAACTGATTCAGAGCTGACCAACTCGAGAACGGTTAGAGATAGACCAATTCTGCGAACGCCAATCGATTCAGAATGGCCGAATCAGTATATATTGTGAATATCGAGTCAATGGAAAAATTAAAAATTACTCGAAAAAAGTTGAAAGGGGGTTACCCCTAAAAATCATGAAAAATACTGAGTCGTCACATCGATTTGGAATTTGCACTATATACGTGAAATTTCATGGTCATTCCGAAAATGTATGATTTCTATAGGCTCAGATAAGTCAGATATAAGATTTAGCCGTAGAAGAGTGTTCAAGGTAGAAGATCCAATTTTATGAGATTTTTTATTTTTCATTTTTCAAATTTCAAATTTTTGTCCTCCAACGAATTTTGACGTTGATTCCGAGTCTTTGAACGAAAATGTCGAAAACTCATCAGAAATATTTTTGGCGCCAAAAAAACCATTTGAAAACTGATTCAGAGCTGACCAACTCGAGAACGGTTAGAGATAGACCAATTCTGCGAACGCCAATCGATTCAGAATGGCCGAATCAGTATATATTGTGAATATCGAGTCAATGGAAAAATTAAAAATTACTCGAAAAAAGTTGAAAGGGGGTTACCCCTAAAAATCATGAAAAATACTGAGTCGTCACATCGATTTGGAATTTGCACTATATACGTGAAATTTCATGCTCATTCCGAAAATGTATGATTTCTATAGGCTCAGATAAGTCAGATATAAGATTTAGCCGGAAAAGAGTGTTTAAGGTAGAAGATCCAATTTTATGAGATTTTTTATTTTTCATTTTTCGAATTTCAAATTTTTGTCCTTTAACGAATTTTGACGTGCTGATTCCGAATTTCTGAACGAAAATGTCGAAAACTAATCAGAAATATTTTTGGCGCCAAAAAACACATTTGAAAACTTATTCAGAGTTGACCAACTCGAGAACGGTTAGAGATAGACCAATTCTGCGAACGCCAATCGATTCAGAATGGCCGAATTAGTATATACTGAGAATTTGAACGGAAAAAATCGACGGACATAAAAGTCGAGTATATTATTTGTTTCCTTATTTATTTACCATACATAATTTTTTGCACTTTTTTATTTTTTATTTTTTTAATTTCAAATATTTGTCCTTCAACGTATTTTGACGTGCTGATTCCGAATATTTGAACGAAAATGTCAAAAACTCATCAGAAATATTTTTGGCGCCAAAAAAACCATTTGACAACTGATTCAGAGCTGACCAACTCGAGAACGGTTAGAGATAGACCAATTCTGCGAACGCCAATCGATTCAGAATGGCCGAATCAGTATATATTGTGAATATCGAGTCAATGGAAAAATTAAAAATTACTCGAAAAAAGTTGAAAGGGGGGTTACCCCTAAAAATCATGAAAAATACTGAGTCGTCACATCGATTTGGAATTTGCACTATATACGTGAAATTTCATGCTCATTCCGAAAATGTATGATTTCTATAGGCTCAGATAAGTCAGATATAAGATTTAGCCGGAGAAGAGTGTTTAAGGTAGAAGATCGAATTTTATGAGATTTTTTAATTTTCGTTTTTCGAATTTCAAATTTTTGTGTTTCAACGAATTTTGACGTGCTGATTCCGAATTTCTGAACGAAAATGTCGAAAACTCATCAGAAATATTTTTGGCGCCAAAAAAAACATTTGAAAACTTATTCAGAGCTGACCAACTCGAGAACGGTTAGAGATAGACCAATTCTGCGATCGCCAATCGATTCAGAATGGCCGAATTAGTATATAATGAGAATTTGAACGGAAAATATCTACGGACATAAAAGACGAGTATATTATTTATTTACCATACATAATTTTTTGCACTTTTTTAGTTTTCATTTTTTTAATTTCAAATATTTGTCCTCCAACGTATTTTGACGTGCTGATTCCGAATATTTGGACGAAAATGTCGAAAACTCATCAGAAATATTTTTGGCGCCAAAAAAACCATTTGAAAACTGATTCAGAGCTGACCAACTCGAGAACGGTTAGAGATAGACCAATTCTGCGAACGCCAATCGATTCAGAATGGCCGAATCAGTATATATTGTGAATATCGAGTCAATGGAAAAATTAAAAATTACTCGAAAAAAGTTGAAAGGGGGTTACCCCTAAAAATCATGAAAAATACTGAGTCGTGACATCGATTTGGAATTTGCACTATATACGTGAAATTTCATGCTCATTCCGAAAATGTATGATTTCTATGGGCTCAGATAAGTCAGATATAAGATTTAGCCGAAAAAGAGTGTTTAAGGTAGAAGATCCAATTTTATGAGATTTTTTATTTTTCATTTTTCGAATTTCAAATTTTTGTCCTCCAACGAATTTTGACGTTGATTCCGAGTCTTTGAACGAAAATGTCGAAAACTCATCAGAAATATTTTTGGCGCCAAAAAAACCATTTGAAAACTGATTCAGAGCTGACCAACTCGAGAACGGTTAGAGATAGACCAATTCTGCGAACGCCAATCGATTCAGAATGGCCGAATCAGTATATATTGTGAATATCGAGTCAATGGAAAAATTAAAAATTACTCGAAAAAAGTTGAAAGGGGGTTACCCCTAAAAATCATGAAAAATACTGAGTCGTCACATCGATTTGGAATTTGTACTATATACGTGAAATTTCATGCTCATTCCGAAAATGTATGATTTCTATAGGCTCAGATAAGTCAGATATAAGATTTAGCCGGAGAAGAGTGTTTAAGGTAGAAGATCCAATTTTATGAGATTTTTTATTTTTAATTTTTCGAATTTCAAATTTTTGTCCTTTAACGAATTTTGACGTGCTGATTCCGAATTTCTGAACGAAAATGTCAAAAACTCATCAGAAATATTTTTGGCGCCAAAAAACACATTTGAAAACTTATTCAGAGCTGACCAACTCGAGAACGGTTAGAGATAGACCAATTCTGCGAACGCCAATCGATTCAGAATGGCCGAATTAGTATATACTGAGAATTTGAACGGAAAAAATCGACGGACATAAAAGTCGAGTATATTATTTATTTCCTTATTTATTTACCATACATAATTTTTTGCACTTTTTTATTTTTCATTTTTTTAATTTCAAATATTTGTCCTCCAACGTATTTTGACGTGCTGATTCCGAATATTTGAACGAAAATGTCGAAAACTCATCAGAAATATTTTTGGCGCCAAAAAAACCATTTGACAACTGATTCAGAGCTGACCAACTCGAGAACGGTTAGAGATAGACCAATTCTGCGAACGCCAATCGATTCAGAATGGCCGAATCAGTATATATTGTGAATATCGAGTCAATGGAAAAATTAAAAATTACTCGAAAAAAGTTGAAAGGGGGTTACCCCTAAAAATCATGAAAAATACTGAGTCGTCACATCGATTTGGAATTTGTACTATATACGTGAAATTTCATGCTCATTCCGAAAATGTATGATTTCTATAGGCTCAGATAAGTCAGATATAAGATTTAGCCGGAGAAGAGTGTTTAAGGTAGAAGATCCAATTTTATGAGATTTTTTATTTTTAATTTTTCGAATTTCAAATTTTTGTCCTTTAACGAATTTTGACGTGCTGATTCCGAATTTCTGAACGAAAATGTCAAAAACTCATCAGAAATATTTTTGGCGCCAAAAAACACATTTGAAAACTTATTCAGAGCTGACCAACTCGAGAACGGTTAGAGATAGACCAATTCTGCGAACGCCAATCGATTCAGAATGGCCGAATTAGTATATACTGAGAATTTGAACGGATAAAATCGACGGACATAAAAGTCGAGTATATTATTTATTTCCTTATTTATTTACCATACATAATTTTTTGCACTTTTTTATTTTTCATTTTTTTAATTTCAAATATTTGTCCTCCAACGTATTTTGACGTGCTGATTCCGAATATTTGAACGAAAATGTCGAAAACTCATCAGAAATATTTTTGGCGCCAAAAAAACCATTTGAAAACTGATTCAGAGCTGACCAACTCGAGAACGGTTAGAGATAGACCAATTCTGCGATCGCCAATCGATTCAGAATGGCCGAATTAGTATATACTGAGAATTTGAACGGAAAATATCTACGGACATAAAAGACGAGTATATTATTTATTTACCATACATAATTTTTTGCACTTTTTTAGTTTTCATTTTTTTAATTTCAAATATTTGTCCTCCAACGTATTTTGACGTGCTGATTCCGAATATTTGAACGAAAATGTCGAAAACTCATCAGAAATATTTTTGGCGCCAAAAAAACCATTTGAAAACTGATTCAGAGCTGACCAACTCGAGAACGGTTAGAGATAGACCAATTCTGCGAACGCCAATCGATTCAGAATGGCCGAATCAGTATATATTGTGAATATCGAGTCAATGGAAAAATTAAAAATTACTCGAAAAAAGTTGAAAATCATGAAAAATACTGAGTCGTGACATCGATTTGGAATTTGCACTATATACGTGAAATTTCATGCTCATTCCGAAAATGTATGATTTCTATAGGCTCAGATAAGTCAGATATAAGATTTAGCCGAAGAAGATTGTTTAAGGTAGAAGATCCAATTTTATGAGATTTTTTATTTTTCATTTTTCGAATTTCAAATTTTTGTCCTTCAACGAATTTTGACGTGCTGATTCCGAATTTCTGAACGAAAATGTCGAAAACTCATCAGAAATATTTTTGGCGCCAAAAAAAACATTTGAAAACTTATTCAGAGCTGACCAACTCGAGAACGGTTAGAGGTAGACCAATTCTGCGAACGCCAATCGATTCAGAATGGCCGAATTAGTATATACTGAGAATTTGAACGGAAAAAATCGACGGACATAAAAGTCGAGTATATTATTTATTTCCTTATTTATTTACCATACATAATTTTTTGCACTTTTTTATTTTTCATTTTTTTTATTTCAAATATTTGTCCTCCAACGTATTTTGACGTGCTAATTCCGAATATTTGAACGAAAATGTCGAAAACTCATCAGAAATATTTTTGGCGCCAAAAAAAACATTTGAAAACTGATTCAGAGCTGACCAACTCGAGAACGGTTAGAGATAGACCAATTCTGCGATCGCCAATCGATTCAGAATGGCCGAATTAGTATATACTGAGAATTTGAACGGAAAATATCTACGGACATAAAAGACGAGTATATTATTTATTTACCATACATAATTTTTTGCACTTTTTTAGTTTTCATTTTTTTAATTTCAAATATTTTTCCTTCAACGAATTTTGACGTGCTGATTCCGAATTTCTGAACGAAAATGTCGAAAACTCATCAGAAATATTTTTGGCGCCAAAAAAAAACATTTGAAAACTTATTCAGAGCTGACCAACTCGAGAACGGTTAGAGATAGACCAATTCTGCGAACACCAATCGATTCAGAATGACCGAATTAGTATATACTGAGAATTTGAACGGAAAAAATCGACGGACATAAAAGACGAGCATATTATTCATTTACCATACATAATTTTTTGCACTTTTTTAGTTTTCATTTTTTAAATTTCAAATATTTTTTCTCCAACGTATTTTGACGTGCTGATTCCAAATCCTTGAACGAAAATGTCGAAAACTCATCAGAAATATTTTTGGCGCCAAAAAAACCATTTGAAAACTGATTCAGAGCTAACCAACTCGAGAACGGTTAGAGGTAGACCAATTCTGCGAACGCCAATCGATTCAGAATGGCCGAATTAGTATATACTGAGAATTTGAACGGAAAAAATCGACGGACATAAAAGTCGAGTATATTATTTATTTCCTTATTTATTTACCATACATAATTTTTTGCACTTTTTCATTTTTCATTTTTTTAATTTCAAATATTTGTCCTCCAACGTATTTTGACGTGCTGATTCCGAATATTTGAACGAAAATGTCGAAAACTTATCAGAAATATTTTTGGCGCCAAAAAAACCATTTGAAAACTGATTCAGAGCTGACCAACTCGAGAACGGTTAGAGATAGACCAATTCTGCGAACGCCAATCGATTCAGAATGGCAGAATCAGTATATATTGTGAATATCGAGTCAATGGAAAAATTAAAAATTACTCGAAAAAAGTTGAAAGGGGGTTACCCCTAAAAATCATGAAAAATACTGAGTCGTCACATCGATTTGGAATTTGCACTATATACGTGAAATTTTATGCTCATTCCGAAAATGTATGATTTCTATGGGCTCAGATAAGTCAGATATAAGATTTAGCCGAAAAAGAGTGTTTAAGGTAGAAGATCCAATTTTATGAGATTTTATATTTTTGATTTTTCGAATTTCAAATTTTTGTCCTCCAACGAATTTTGAAGTTGATTCCGAGTCTTTGAACGAAAATGTCGAAAACTCATCAGAAATAAGTATTTTTGGCGCCAAAAAAACCATTTGAAAACTGATTCAGAGCTGACCAACTCGAGAACGGTTAGAGATAGACCAATTCTGCGAACGCCAATCGATTCAGAATGGCCGAATCAGTATATATTGTGAATATCGAGTCAATGGAAAAATTAAAAATTACTCGAAAAAAGTTGAAAGGGGGTTACCCCTAAAAATCATGAAAAATACTGAGTCGTCACATCGATTTGGAATTTGCACTATATACGTGAAATTTCATGCTCATTCCGAAAATGTATGATTTCTATAGGCTCAGATAAGTCAGATATAAGATTTAGCCGGAGAAGAGTGTTTAGGTAGAAGATCCAATTTTATGAGATTTTTTATTTTTCATTTTTCGAATTTCAAATTTTTGTCCTTTAACGAATTTTGACGTGCTGATTCCGAATTTCTGAACGAAAATGTCGAAAACTCATCAGAAATATTTTTGGCGCCAAAAAACACATTTGAAAACTTATTCAGAGCTGACCAACTCGAGAACGGTTAGAGATAGACCAATTCTGCGAACGCCAATCGATTCAGAATGGCCGAATTAGTATATACTGAGAATTTGAACGGAAAAAATCGACGGACATAAAAGTCGAGTATATTATTTATTTCCTTATTTATTTACCATACATAATTTTTTGCACTTTTTTATTTTTCATTTTTTTAATTTCAAATATTTGTCCTCCAACGAATTTTGACGTGCTGATTCCGAATATTTGAACGAAAATGTCGAAAACTCATCAGAAATATTTTTGGCGCCAAAAAAACCATTTGAAAACTGATTCAGAGCTGACCAACTCGAGAACGGTTAGAGATAGACCAATTCTGCGAACGCCAATCGATTCAGAATGGCCGAATCAGTATATATTGTGAAAATCGAGTCAATGGAAAAATTAAAAATTACTCGAAAAAAGTTGAAAGGGGGTTACCCCTAAAAATCATGAAAAATACTGAGTCGTCACATCGATTTGGAATTTGCACTATATACGTGAAATTTCATGCTCATTCCGAAAATGTATGATTTCTATAGGCTCAGATAAGTCAGATATAAGATTTAGCCGGAGAAGAGTGCTTAAGGTAGAAGATCCAATTTTATGAGATTTTTTATTTTTCATTTTTCGAATTTCAAATTTTTGTCCTTCAACGAATTTTGACGTGCTGATTCCGAATTTCTGAACGAAAATGTCGAAAACTCATCAGAAATATTTTTGGCGCCAAAAAAACCATTTGACAACTGATTCAGAGCTGACCAACTCGAGAACGGTTAGAGATAGACCAATTCTGCGAACGCCAATCGATTCAGAATGGCCGAATCAGTATATATTGTGAATATCGAGTCAATGGAAAAATTAAAAATTACTCGAAAAAAGTTGAAAGGGGGTTACCCCTAAAAATCATGAAAAATACTGAGTCGTCACATCGATTTGGAATTTGCACTATATACGTGAAATTTCATGCTCATTCCGAAAATGTATGATTTCTATAGGCTCAGATAAGTCAGATATAAGATTTAGTCGGAGAAGATTGTTTAAGGTAGAAGATCCAATTTTATGAGATTTTTTATTTTTCATTTTTCGAATTTCAAATTTTTGTCCTTCAACGAATTTTGACGTGCTGATTCCGAATTTCTGAACGAAAATGTCGAAAACTCATCAGAAATATTTTTGGCGCCAAAAAAAACATTTGAAAACTTATTCAGAGCTGACCAACTCGAGAACGGTTAGAGATAGACCAATTCTGCGAACGCCAATCGATTCAGAATGGCCGACTTAGTATATACTGAGAATTTGAACGGAAAATATCGACGGACGTAAAAGACGAGTATATTATTTATTTACCATACATAATTTTTTGCACTTTTTTAGTTTTCATTTTTTTAATTTCAAATATTTTTCCTTCAACGTATTTTGACGTGCTGATTCCAAATCTTTGAACGAAAATGTCGAAAACTCATCAGAAATATTTTTGGCGCCAAAAACCATTTGAAAACTGATTCAGAGCTGACCAACTCGAGAACGGTTAGAGATAGACCAATTCTGCGATCGCCAATCGATTCAGAATGGCCGAATCAGTATATATTGTGAATATCGAGTCAATGGAAAAATTAAAAATTACTCGAAAAAAGTTGAAAGGGGGTTACCCCTAAAAATCATGAAAAATACTGAGTCGTCACATCGATTTGGAATTTGCACTATATACGTGAAATTTCATGGTCATTCCGAAAATGTATGATTTCTATAGGCTCAGATAAGTCAGATATAAGATTTAGCCGTAGAAGAGTGTTCAAGGTAGAAGATCCAATTTTATGAGATTTTTTATTTTTCATTTTTCGAATTTCAAATTTTTGTGTTTCAACGAATTTTGACGTGCTGATTCCGAATTTCTGAACGAAAATGTCGAAAACTCATCAGAAATATTTTTGGCGCCAAAAAACACATTTGAAAACTTATTCAGAGCTGACCAACTCGAGAACGGTTAGAGATAGACCAATTCTGCGAGCGCCAATCGATTCAGAATGGCCGAATTAGTATATACTGAGAATTTGAACGGAAAAAATCGACGGACATAAAAGACGAGTATATTATTCATTTACCATACATAATTTTTTGCACTTTTTTAGTTTTCATTTTTTAAATTTCAAATATTTTTCCTCCAACGTATTTTGACGTGCTGATTCCAAATCTTTGAACGAAAATGTCGAAAACTTATCAGAAATATTTTTGGCGCCAAAAAAACCATTTGAAAACTGATTCAGAGCTGACCAACTCGAGAACGGTTAGAGGTAGGCCAATTCTGCGAACGCCAATCGATTCAGAATGGCCGAATTAGTATATACTGAGAATTTGAACGGAAAAAATCGACGGACATAAAAGTCGAGTATATTATTTATTTACCATACATAATTTTTTGCACTTCTTTATTTTTCATTTTTTTAATTTCAAATATTTTTACTCCAACGTATTTTGACGTGCTGATTCCGAATATTTGAACGAAAATGTCGAAAACTCATCAGAAATATTTTTGGCGCCAAAAAAACCATTTGAAAACTGATTCAGAGCTGACCAAATCGTGAACGGTTAGAGATAGACCAATTCTGCGAACGCCAATCGATTCAGAATGGCCGAATCAGTATATATTGTGAATATCGAGTCAATGGAAAAATTAAAAATTACTCGAAAAAAGTTGAAAGGGGGTTACCCCTAAAAATCATGAAAAATACTGAGTCGTCACATCGATTTGGAATTTGTACTATATACGTGAAATTTCATGCTCATTCCGAAAATGTATGATTTCTATAGGCTCAGATAAGTCAGATATAAGATTTAGCCGGAGAAGAGTGTTTAAGGTAGAAGATCCAATTTTATGAGATTTTTTATTTTTCATTTTTCGAATTTCAAATTTTTGTCCTTCAACGAATTTTGACGTGCTGATTCCGAATTTCTGAACGAAAATGTCGAAAACTCATCAGAAATATTTTTGGCGCCAAATAAAACATTTGAAAACTTATTCAGAGCTGACCAACTCGAGAAAGGTTAGAGATAGACCAATTCTGCGAGCGCCAATCGATTCAGAATGGCCGAATTAGTATATACTGAGAATTTGAACGGAAAAAATCGACGGACATAAAAGACGAGTATATTATTCATTTACCATACATAATTTTTTGCACTTTTTTAGTTTTCATTTTTTAAATTTCAAATATTTTTCCTCCAACGTATTTTGACGTGCTGATTCCGAATATTTGAACGAAAATGTCAAAAACTCATCAGAAATATTTTTGGCGCCAAAAAAACCATTTGACAACTGATTCAGAGCTGACCAACTCGAGAACGGTTAGAGATAGACCAATTCTGCGAACGCCAATCGATTCAGAATGGCCGAATCAGTATATATTGTGAATATCGAGTCAATGGAAAAATTAAAAATTACTCGAAAAAAGTTGAAAGGGGGTTACCCCTAAAAATCATGAAAAATACTGAGTCGTCACATCGATTTGGAATTTGCACTATATACGTGAAATTTCATGCTCATTCCGAAAATGTATGATTTCTATAGGCTCAGATAAGTCAGATATAAGATTTAGCCGGAAAAGAGTGTTTAAGGTAGAAGATCCAATTTTATGAGATTTTTTATTTTTCATTTTTCGAATTTCAAATTTTTGTCCTTTAACGAATTTTGACGTGCTGATTCCGAATTTCTGAACGAAAATGTCGAAAACTAATCAGAAATATTTTTGGCGCCAAAAAACACATTTGAAAACTTATTCAGAGTTGACCAACTCGAGAACGGTTAGAGATAGACCAATTCTGCGAACGCCAATCGATTCAGAATGGCCGAATTAGTATATACTGAGAATTTGAACGGAAAAAATCGACGGACATAAAAGTCGAGTATATTATTTGTTTCCTTATTTATTTACCATACATAATTTTTTGCACTTTTTTATTTTTTATTTTTTTAATTTCAAATATTTGTCCTTCAACGTATTTTGACGTGCTGATTCCGAATATTTGAACGAAAATGTCAAAAACTCATCAGAAATATTTTTGGCGCCAAAAAAACCATTTGACAACTGATTCAGAGCTGACCAACTCGAGAACGGTTAGAGATAGACCAATTCTGCGAACGCCAATCGATTCAGAATGGTTGAATCAGTATATATTGTGAATCGTCACATCGATTTGGAATTTGCACTATATACGTGAAATTTCATGCTCATTCCGAAAATGTATGATTTCTATAGGCTCAGATAAGTCAGATATAAGATTTAGCCGGAGAAGAGTGTTTAAGGTAGAAGATCGAATTTTATGAGATTTTTTATTTTTCGTTTTTCGAATTTCAAATTTTTGTCCTTCAACGAATTTTGACGTGCTGATTCCGAATTTCTGAACGAAAATGTCGAAAACTCATCAGAAATATTTTTGGCGCCAAAAAAAACATTTGAAAACTTATTCAGAGCTGACCAACTCGAGAACGGTTAGAGATAGACCAATTCTGCGATCGCCAATCGATTCAGAATGGCCGAATTAGTATATACTGAGAATTTGAACGGAAAATATCTACGGACATAAAAGACGAGTATATTATTTATTTACCATACATAATTTTTTGCACTTTTTTAGTTTTCATTTTTTTAATTTCAAATATTTGTCCTCCAACGTATTTTGACGTGCTGATTCCGAATATTTGAACGAAAATGTCGAAAACTCATCAGAAATATTTTTGGCGCCAAAAAAACCATTTGAAAACTGATTCAGAGCTGACCAACTCGAGAACGGTTAGAGATAGACCAATTCTGCGAACGCCAATCGATTCAGAATGGCCGAATCAGTATATATTGTGAATATCGAGTCAATGGAAAAATTAAAAATTACTCGAAAAAAGTTGAAAATCATGAAAAATACTGAGTCGTGACATCGATTTGGAATTTGCACTATATACGTGAAATTTCATGATCATTCCGAAAATGTATGATTTCTATAGGCTCAGATAAGTCAGATATAAGATTTAGCCGGAGAAGATTGTTTAAGGTAGAAGATCCAATTTTATGAGATTTTTTATTTTTCATTTTTCGAATTTCAAATTTTTGTCCTTCAACGAATTTTGACGTGCTGATTCCGAATTTCTGAACGAAAATGTCGAAAACTCATCAGAAATATTTTTGGCGCCAAAAAAAACATTTGAAAACTTATTCAGAGCTGACCAACTCGAGAACGGTTAGAGGTAGACCAATTCTGCGAACGCCAATCGATTCAGAATGGCCGAATTAGTATATACTGAGAATTTGAACGGAAAAAATCGACGGACATAAAAGTCGAGTATATTATTTATTTCCTTATTTATTTACCATACATAATTTTTTGCACTTTTTCATTTTTCATTTTTTTAATTTCAAATATTTGTCCTCCAACGTATTTTGACGTGCTGATTCCGAATATTTGAACGAAAATGTCGAAAACTCATCAGAAATATTTTTGGCGCCAAAAAAACCATTTGAAAACTGATTCAGAGCTGACCAACTCGTGAACGGTTAGAGATAGACCAATTCTGCGAGCGCCAATCGATTCAGAATGGCCGAATTAGTATATACTGAGAATTTGAACGGAAAATATCTACGGACATAAAAGACGAGTATATTATTTATTTACCATACATAATTTTTTGCACTTTTTTAGTTTTCATTTTTTTAATTTCAAATATTTTTCCTTCAACGAATTTTGACGTGCTGATTCCGAATTTCTGAACGAAAATGTCGAAAACTCATCAGAAATATTTTTGGCGCCAAAAAAAAACATTTGAAAACTTATTCAGAGCTGACCAACTCGAGAACGGTTAGAGATAGACCAATTCTGCGAACACCAATCGATTCAGAATGACCGAATTAGTATATACTGAGAATTTGAACGGAAAAAATCGACGGACATAAAAGACGAGCATATTATTCATTTACCATACATAATTTTTTGCACTTTTTTAGTTTTCATTTTTTAAATTTCAAATATTTTTCCTCCAACGTATTTTGACGTGCTGATTCCAAATCCTTGAACGAAAATGTCGAAAACTCATCAGAAATATTTTTGGCGCCAAAAAAACCATTTGAAAACTGATTCAGAGCTGACCAACTCGAGAACGGTTAGAGGTAGACCAATTCTGCGAACGCCAATCGATTCAGAATGGCCGAATTAGTATATACTGAGAATTTGAACGGAAAAAATCGACGGACATAAAAGTCGAGTATATTATTTATTTCCTTATTTATTTACCATACATAATTTTTTGCACTTTTTCATTTTTCATTTTTTTAATTTCAAATATTTGTCCTCCAACGTATTTTGACGTGCTGATTTCGAATATTTGAACGAAAATGTCGAAAACTTATCAGAAATATTTTTGGCGCCAAAAAAACCATTTGAAAACTGATTCAGAGCTGACCAACTCGAGAACGGTTAGAGATAGACCAATTCTGCGAACGCCAATCGATTCAGAATGGCCGAATCAGTATATATTGTGAATATCGAGTCAATGGAAAAATTAAAAATTACTCGAAAAAAGTTGAAAGGGGGTTACCCCTAAAAATCATGAAAAATACTGAGTCATCACATCGATTTGGAATTTGCACTATATACGTGAAATTTTATGCTCATTCCGAAAATGTATGATTTCTATGGGCTCAGATAAGTCAGATATAAGATTTAGCCGAAAAAGAGTGTTTAAGGTAGAAGATCCAATTTTATGAGATTTTATATTTTTGATTTTTCGAATTTCAAATTTTTGTCCTCCAACGAATTTTGAAGTTGATTCCGAGTCTTTGAACGAAAATGTCGAAAACTCATCAGAAATATTTTTGGCGCCAAAAAAACCATTTGAAAACTGATTCAGAGCTGACCAACTCGAGAACGGTTAGAGATAGACCAATTCTGCGAACGCCAATCGATTCAGAATGGCCGAATCAGTATATATTGTGAATATCGAGTCAATGGAAAAATTAAAAATTACTCGAAAAAAGTTGAAAGGGGGTTACCCCTAAAAATCATGAAAAATACTGAGTCGTCACATCGATTTGGAATTTGCACTATATACGTGAAATTTCATGCTCATTCCGAAAATGTATGATTTCTATAGGCTCAGATAAGTCAGATATAAGATTTAGCCGGAGAAGAGTGTTTAGGTAGAAGATCCAATTTTATGAGATTTTTTATTTTTCATTTTTCGAATTTCAAATTTTTGTCCTTTAACGAATTTTGACGTGCTGATTCCGAATTTCTGAACGAAAATGTCGAAAACTCATCAGAAATATTTTTGGCGCCAAAAAAACCATTTGAAAACTGATTCAGAGCTGACCAACTCGAGAACGGTTAGAGATAGACCAATTCTGCGAACGCCAATCGATTCAGAATGGCCGAATCAGTATATATTGTGAATATCGAGTCAATGGAAAAATTAAAAATTACTCGAAAAAAGTTGAAAGGGGGTTACCCCTAAAAATCATGAAAAATACTGAGTCGTCACATCGATTTGGAATTTGCACTATATACGTGAAATTTTATGCTCATTCCGAAAATGTATGATTTCTATGGGCTCAGATAAGTCAGATATAAGATTTAGCCGAAAAAGAGTGTTTAAGGTAGAAGATCCAATTTTATGAGATTTTATATTTTTGATTTTTCGAATTTCAAATTTTTGTCCTCCAACGAATTTTGAAGTTGATTCCGAGTCTTTGAACGAAAATGTCGAAAACTCATCAGAAATATTTTTGGCGCCAAAAAAACCATTTGAAAACTGATTCAGAGCTGACCAACTCGAGAACGGTTAGAGATAGACCAATTCTGCGAACGCCAATCGATTCAGAATGGCCGAATCAGTATATATTGTGAATATCGAGTCAATGGAAAAATTAAAAATTACTCGAAAAAAGTTGAAAGGGGGTTACCCCTAAAAATCATGAAAAATACTGAGTCGTCACATCGATTTGGAATTTGCACTATATACGTGAAATTTTATGCTCATTCCGAAAATGTATGATTTCTATGGGCTCAGATAAGTCAGATATAAGATTTAGCCGAAAAAGAGTGTTTAAGGTAGAAGATCCAATTTTATGAGATTTTATATTTTTGATTTTTCGAATTTCAAATTTTTGTCCTCCAACGAATTTTGAAGTTGATTCCGAGTCTTTGAACGAAAATGTCGAAAACTCATCAGAAATATTTTTGGCGCCAAAAAAACCATTTGAAAACTGATTCAGAGCTGACCAACTCGAGAACGGTTAGAGATAGACCAATTCTGCGAACGCCAATCGATTCAGAATGGCCGAATCAGTATATATTGTGAATATCGAGTCAATGGAAAAATTAAAAATTACTCGAAAAAAGTTGAAAGGGGGTTACCCCTAAAAATCATGAAAAATACTGAGTCGTCACATCGATTTGGAATTTGCACTATATACGTGAAATTTCATGCTCATTCCGAAAATGTATGATTTCTATAGGCTCAGATAAGTCAGATATAAGATTTAGCCGGAGAAGAGTGTTTAGGTAGAAGATCCAATTTTATGAGATTTTTTATTTTTCATTTTTCGAATTTCAAATTTTTGTCCTTTAACGAATTTTGACGTGCTGATTCCGAATTTCTGAACGAAAATGTCGAAAACTCATCAGAAATATTTTTGGCGCCAAAAAAACCATTTGAAAACTGATTCAGAGCTGACCAACTCGAGAACGGTTAGAGATAGACCAATTCTGCGAACGCCAATCGATTCAGAATGGCCGAATTAGTATATACTGAGAATTTGAACGGAAAAAATCGACGGACATAAAAGTCGAGTATATTATTTATTTCCTTATTTATTTACCATACATAATTTTTTGCACTTTTTTATTTTTCATTTTTTTAATTTCAAATATTTGTCCTCCAACGAATTTTGACGTGCTGATTCCGAATATTTGAACGAAAATGTCGAAAACTCATCAGAAATATTTTTGGCGCCAAAAAAAACATTTGAAAACTGATTCAGAGCTGACCAACTCGTGAACGGTTAGAGATAGACCAATTCTGCGAACGCCAATCGATTCAGAATGGCCGAATCAGTATATATTGTGAATATCGAGTCAATGGAAAAATTAAAAATTACTCGAAAAAAGTTGAAAGGGGGTTACCCCTAAAAATCATGAAAAATACTGAGTCGTCACATCGATTTGGAATTTGCACTATATACGTGAAATTTCATGCTCATTCCGAAAATGTATGATTTCTATAGGCTCAGATAAGTCAGATATAAGATTTAGCCGGAGAAGAGTGTTTAGGTAGAAGATCCAATTTTATGAGATTTTTTATTTTTCATTTTTCGAATTTCAAATTTTTGTCCTTTAACGAATTTTGACGTGCTGATTCCGAATTTCTGAACGAAAATGTCGAAAACTCATCAGAAATATTTTTGGCGCCAAAAAAACCATTTGAAAACTGATTCAGAGCTGACCAACTCGAGAACGGTTAGAGATAGACCAATTCTGCGAACGCCAATCGATTCAGAATGGCCGAATTAGTATATACTGAGAATTTGAACGGAAAAAATCGACGGACATAAAAGTCGAGTATATTATTTATTTCCTTATTTATTTACCATACATAATTTTTTGCACTTTTTTATTTTTCATTTTTTTAATTTCAAATATTTGTCCTCCAACGAATTTTGACGTGCTGATTCCGAATATTTGAACGAAAATGTCGAAAACTCATCAGAAATATTTTTGGCGCCAAAAAAAACATTTGAAAACTTATTCAGAGCTGACCAACTCGAGAACGGTTAGAGGTAGACCAATTCTGCGAACGCCAATCGATTCAGAATGGCCGAATTAGTATATACTGAGAATTTGAACGGAAAAAATCGACGGACATAAAAGTCGAGTATATTATTTATTTCCTTATTTATTTACCATACATAATTTTTTGCACTTTTTCATTTTTCATTTTTTTAATTTCAAATATTTGTCCTCCAACGTATTTTGACGTGCTGATTCCGAATATTTGAACGAAAATGTCGAAAACTCATCAGAAATATTTTTGGCGCCAAAAAAACCATTTGAAAACTGATTCAGAGCTGACCAACTCGTGAACGGTTAGAGATAGACCAATTCTGCGAACGCCAATCGATTCAGAATGGCCGAATCAGTATATATTGTGAATATCGAGTCAATGGAAAAATTAAAAATTACTCGAAAAAAGTTGAAAGGGGGTTACCCCTAAAAATCATGAAAAATACTGAGTCGTCACATCGATTTGGAATTTGTACTATATACGTGAAATTTCATGCTCATTCCAAAAATGTATGATTTCTATAGGCTCAGATAAGTCAGATATAAGATTTAGCCGGAGAAGAGTGTTTAAGGTAGAAGATCCAATTTTATGAGATTTTTTATTTTTAATTTTTCGAATTTCAAATTTTTGTCCTTTAACGAATTTTGACGTGCTGATTCCGAATTTCTGAACGAAAATGTCAAAAACTCATCAGAAATATTTTTGGCGCCAAAAAACACATTTGAAAACTTATTCAGAGCTGACCAACTCGAGAACGGTTAGAGATAGACCAATTCTGCGAACGCCAATCGATTCAGAATGGCCGAATTAGTATATACTGAGAATTTGAACGGAAAAAATCGACGGACATAAAAGTCGAGTATATTATTTATTTCCTTATTTATTTACCATACATAATTTTTTGCACTTTTTTATTTTTCATTTTTTCAATTTCAAATATTTGTCCTCCAACGTATTTTGACGTGCTGATTCCGAATATTTGAACGAAAATGTCGAAAACTCATCAGAAATATTTTTGGCGCCAAAAAAACCATTTGAAAACTGATTCAGAGCTGACCAACTCGAGAACGGTTAGAGATAGACCAATTCTGCGATCGCCAATCGATTCAGAATGGCCGAATTAGTATATACTGAGAATTTGAACGGAAAATATCTACGGACATAAAAGACGAGTATATTATTTATTTACCATACATAATTTTTTGCACTTTTTTAGTTTTCATTTTTTTAATTTCAAATATTTTTCCTTCAACGAATTTTGACGTGCTGATTCCGAATTTCTGAACGAAAATGTCGAAAACTCATCAGAAATATTTTTGGCGCCAAAAAAAACATTTGAAAACTTATTCAGAGCTGACCAACTCGAGAACGGTTAGAGATAGACCAATTCTGCGAACGCCAATCGATTCAGAATGGCCGACTTAGTATATACTGAGAATTTGAACGGAAAATATCGACGGACGTAAAATACGAGTATATTATTTATTTACCATACATAATTTTTTGCACTTTTTTAGTTTTCATTTTTTTAATTTCAAATATTTCTCCTTCAACGTATTTTGACGTGCTGATTCCAAATCTTTGAACGAAAATGTCGAAAACTCATCAGAAATATTTTTGGCGCCAAAAACCATTTGAAAACTGATTCAGAGCTGACCAACTCGAGAACGGTTAGAGATAGACCAATTCTGCGAACGCCAATCGATTCAGAATGGCCGAATCAGTATATATTGTGAATATCGAGTCAATGGAAAAATTAAAAATTACTCGAAAAAAGTTGAAAGGGGGTTACCCCTAAAAATCATGAAAAATACTGAGTCGTCACATCGATTTGGAATTTGCACTATATACGTGAAATTTCATGGTCATTCCGAAAATGTATGATTTCTATAGGCTCAGATAAGTCAGATATAAGATTTAGCCGTAGAAGAGTGTTCAAGGTAGAAGATCCAATTTTATGAGATTTTTTATTTTTCATTTTTCGAATTTCAAATTTTTGTGTTTCAACGAATTTTGACGTGCTGATTCCGAATTTCTGAACGAAAATGTCGAAAACTCATCAGAAATATTTTTGGCGCCAAAAAACACATTTGAAAACTTATTCAGAGCTGACCAACTCGAGAACGGTTAGAGATAGACCAATTCTGCGAGCGCCAATCGATTCAGAATGGCCGAATTAGTATATACTGAGAATTTGAACGGAAAAAATCGACGGACATAAAAGACGAGTATATTATTCATTTACCATACATAATTTTTTGCACTTTTTTAGTTTTCATTTTTTAAATTTCAAATATTTTTCCTCCAACGAATTTTGACGTGCTGATTCCGAATTTCTGAACGAAAATGTCGAAAACTCATCAGAAATATTTTTGGCGCCAAATAAAACATTTGAAAACTTATTCAGAGCTGACCAACTCGAGAAAGGTTAGAGATAGACCAATTCTGCGAGCGCCAATCGATTCAGAATGGCCGAATTAGTATATACTGAGAATTTGAACGGAAAAAATCGACGGACATAAAAGACGAGTATATTATTCATTTACCATACATAATTTTTTGCACTTTTTTAGTTTTCATTTTTTAAATTTCAAATATTTTTCCTCCAACGTATTTTGACGTGCTGATTCCGAATATTTGAACGAAAATGTCAAAAACTCATCAGAAATATTTTTGGCGCCAAAAAAACCATTTGACAACTGATTCAGAGCTGACCAACTCGAGAACGGTTAGAGATAGACCAATTCTGCGAACGCCAATCGATTCAGAATGGCCGAATCAGTATATATTGTGAATATCGAGTCAATGGAAAAATTAAAAATTACTCGAAAAAAGTTGAAAGGGGGTTACCCCTAAAAATCATGAAAAATACTGAGTCGTCACATCGATTTGGAATTTGCACTATATACGTGAAATTTCATGCTCATTCCGAAAATGTATGATTTCTATAGGCTCAGATAAGTCAGATATAAGATTTAGCCGGAAAAGAGTGTTTAAGGTAGAAGATCCAATTTTATGAGATTTTTTATTTTTCATTTTTCGAATTTCAAATTTTTGTCCTTTAACGAATTTTGACGTGCTGATTCCGAATTTCTGAACGAAAATGTCGAAAACTAATCAGAAATATTTTTGGCGCCAAAAAACACATTTGAAAACTTATTCAGAGTTGACCAACTCGAGAACGGTTAGAGATAGACCAATTCTGCGAACGCCAATCGATTCAGAATGGCCGAATTAGTATATACTGAGAATTTGAACGGAAAAAATCGACGGACATAAAAGTCGAGTATATTATTTGTTTCCTTATTTATTTACCATACATAATTTTTTGCACTTTTTTATTTTTCATTTTTTTAATTTCAAATATTTGTCCTTCAACGTATTTTGACGTGCTGATTCCGAATATTTGAACGAAAATGTCAAAAACTCATCAGAAATATTTTTGGCGCCAAAAAAACCATTTGACAACTGATTCAGAGCTGACCAACTCGAGAACGGTTAGAGATAGACCAATTCTGCGAACGCCAATCGATTCAGAATGGCCGAATCAGTATATATTGTGAATATCGAGTCAATGGAAAAATTAAAAATTACTCGAAAAAAGTTGAAAGGGGGTTACCCCTAAAAATCATGAAAAATACTGAGTCGTCACATCGATTTGGAATTTGCACTATATACGTGAAATTTCATGCTCATTCCGAAAATGTATGATTTCTATAGGCTCAGATAAGTCAGATATAAGATTTAGCCGGAGAAGAGTGCTTAAGGTAGAAGATCCAATTTTATGAGATTTTTTATTTTTCATTTTTCGAATTTCAAATTTTTGTCCTTCAACGAATTTTGACGTGCTGATTCCGAATTTCTGAACGAAAATGTCGAAAACTCATCAGAAATATTTTTGGCGCCAAAAAAACCATTTGACAACTGATTCAGAGCTGACCAACTCGAGAACGGTTAGAGATAGACCAATTCTGCGAACGCCAATCGATTCAGAATGGCCGAATCAGTATATATTGTGAATATCGAGTCAATGGAAAAATTAAAAATTACTCGAAAAAAGTTGAAAGGGGGTTACCCCTAAAAATCATGAAAAATACTGAGTCGTCACATCGATTTGGAATTTGCACTATATACGTGAAATTTCATGCTCATTCCGAAAATGTATGATTTCTATAGGCTCAGATAAGTCAGATATAAGATTTAGCCGGAGAAGATTGTTTAAGGTAGAAGATCCAATTTTATGAGATTTTTTATTTTTCATTTTTCGAATTTCAAATTTTTGTCCTTCAACGAATTTTGACGTGCTGATTCCGAATTTCTGAACGAAAATGTCGAAAACTCATCAGAAATATTTTTGGCGCCAAAAAAAACATTTGAAAACTTATTCAGAGCTGACCAACTCGAGAACGGTTAGAGATAGACCAATTCTGCGAACGCCAATCGATTCAGAATGGCCGACTTAGTATATACTGAGAATTTGAACGGAAAATATCGACGGACGTAAAATACGAGTATATTATTTATTTACCATACATAATTTTTTGCACTTTTTTAGTTTTCATTTTTTTAATTTCAAATATTTTTCCTTCAACGTATTTTGACGTGCTGATTCCAAATCTTTGAACGAAAATGTCGAAAACTCATCAGAAATATTTTTGGCGCCAAAAACCATTTGAAAACTGATTCAGAGCTGACCAACTCGAGAACGGTTAGAGATAGACCAATTCTGCGAACGCCAATCGATTCAGAATGGCCGAATCAGTATATATTGTGAATATCGAGTCAATGGAAAAATTAAAAATTACTCGAAAAAAGTTGAAAGGGGGTTACCCCTAAAAATCATGAAAAATACTGAGTCGTCACATCGATTTGGAATTTGCACTATATACGTGAAATTTCATGGTCATTCCGAAAATGTATGATTTCTATAGGCTCAGATAAGTCAGATATAAGATTTAGCCGTAGAAGAGTGTTCAAGGTAGAAGATCCAATTTTATGAGATTTTTTATTTTTCATTTTTCGAATTTCAAATTTTTGTGTTTCAACGAATTTTGACGTGCTGATTCCGAATTTCTGAACGAAAATGTCGAAAACTCATCAGAAATATTTTTGGCGCCAAAAAACACATTTGAAAACTTATTCAGAGCTGACCAACTCGAGAACGGTTAGAGATAGACCAATTCTGCGAGCGCCAATCGATTCAGAATGGCCGAATTAGTATATACTGAGAATTTGAACGGAAAAAATCGACGGACATAAAAGACGAGTATATTATTCATTTACCATACATAATTTTTTGCACTTTTTTAGTTTTCATTTTTTAAATTTCAAATATTTTTCCTCCAACGTATTTTGACGTGCTGATTCCAAATCTTTGAACGAAAATGTCGAAAACTTATCAGAAATATTTTTGGCGCCAAAAAAACCATTTGAAAACTGATTCAGAGCTGACCAACTCGAGAACGGTTAGAGGTAGACCAATTCTGCGAACGCCAATCGATTCAGAATGGCCGAATTAGTATATACTGAGAATTTGAACGGAAAAAATCGACGGACATAAAAGTCGAGTATATTATTTATTTACCATACATAATTTTTTGCACTTCTTTATTTTTCATTTTTTTAATTTCAAATATTTTTCCTCCAACGTATTTTGACGTGCTGATTCCGAATATTTGAACGAAAATGTCGAAAACTCATCAGAAATATTTTTGGCGCCAAAAAAACCATTTGAAAACTGATTCAGAGCTGACCAAATCGTGAACGGTTAGAGATAGACCAATTCTGCGAACGCCAATCGATTCAGAATGGCCGAATCAGTATATATTGTGAATATCGAGTCAATGGAAAAATTAAAAATTACTCGAAAAAAGTTGAAAGGGGGTTACCCCTAAAAATCATGAAAAATACTGAGTCGTCACATCGATTTGGAATTTGTACTATATACGTGAAATTTCATGCTCATTCCGAAAATGTATGATTTCTATAGGCTCAGATAAGTCAGATATAAGATTTAGCCGGAGAAGAGTGTTTAAGGTAGAAGATCCAATTTTATGAGATTTTTTATTTTTCATTTTTCGAATTTCAAATTTTTGTCCTTCAACGAATTTTGACGTGCTGATTCCGAATTTCTGAACGAAAATGTCGAAAACTCATCAGAAATATTTTTGGCGCCAAATAAAACATTTGAAAACTTATTCAGAGCTGACCAACTCGAGAAAGGTTAGAGATAGACCAATTCTGCGAGCGCCAATCGATTCAGAATGGCCGAATTAGTATATACTGAGAATTTGAACGGAAAAAATCGACGGACATAAAAGACGAGTATATTATTCATTTACCATACATAATTTTTTGCACTTTTTTAGTTTTCATTTTTTAAATTTCAAATATTTTTCCTCCAACGTATTTTGACGTGCTGATTCCGAATATTTGAACGAAAATGTCAAAAACTCATCAGAAATATTTTTGGCGCCAAACAAACCATTTGACAACTGATTCAGAGCTGACCAACTCGAGAACGGTTAGAGATAGACCAATTCTGCGAACGCCAATCGATTCAGAATGGCCGAATCAGTATATATTGTGAATATCGAGTCAATGGAAAAATTAAAAATTACTCGAAAAAAGTTGAAAGGGGGTTACCCCTAAAAATCATGAAAAATACTGAGTCGTCACATCGATTTGGAATTTGCACTATATACGTGAAATTTCATGCTCATTCCGAAAATGTATGATTTCTATAGGCTCAGATAAGTCAGATATAAGATTTAGCCGGAAAAGAGTGTTTAAGGTAGAAGATCCAATTTTATGAGATTTTTTATTTTTCATTTTTCGAATTTCAAATTTTTGTCCTTTAACGAATTTTGACGTGCTGATTCCGAATTTCTGAACGAAAATGTCGAAAACTAATCAGAAATATTTTTGGCGCCAAAAAACACATTTGAAAACTTATTCAGAGTTGACCAACTCGAGAACGGTTAGAGATAGACCAATTCTGCGAACGCCAATCGATTCAGAATGGCCGAATTAGTATATACTGAGAATTTGAACGGAAAAAATCGACGGACATAAAAGTCGAGTATATTATTTGTTTCCTTATTTATTTACCATACATAATTTTTTGCACTTTTTTATTTTTCATTTTTTTAATTTCAAATATTTGTCCTTCAACGTATTTTGACGTGCTTATTCCGAATATTTGAACGAAAATGTCAAAAACTCATCAGAAATATTTTTGGCGCCAAAAAAACCATTTGACAACTGATTCAGAGCTGACCAACTCGAGAACGGTTAGAGATAGACCAATTCTGCGAACGCCAATCGATTCAGAATGGCCGAATCAGTATATATTGTGAATATCGAGTCAATGGAAAAATTAAAAATTACTCGAAAAAAGTTGAAAGGTGGTTACCCCTAAAAATCATGAAAAATACTGAGTCGTCACATCGATTTGGAATTTGCACTATATACGTGAAATTTCATGCTCATTCCGAAAATGTATGATTTCTATAGGCTCAGATAAGTCAGATATAAGATTTAGCCGGAGAAGAGTGTTTAAGGTAGAAGATCGAATTTTATGAGATTTTTTAATTTTCGTTTTTCGAATTTCAAATTTTTGTCCTTCAACGAATTTTGACGTGCTGATTCCGAATTTCTGAACGAAAATGTCGAAAACTCATCAGAAATATTTTTGGCGCCAAAAACCATTTGAAAACTGATTCAGAGCTGACCAACTCGAGAACGGTTAGAGATAGACCAATTCTGCGAACGCCAATCGATTCAGAATGGCCGAATCAGTATATATTGTGAATATCGAGTCAATGGAAAAATTAAAAATTACTCGAAAAAAGTTGAAAGGGGGTTACCCCTAAAAATCATGAAAAATACTGAGTCGTCACATCGATTTGGAATTTGCACTATATACGTGAAATTTCATGGTCATTCCGAAAATGTATGATTTCTATAGGCTCAGATAAGTCAGATATAAGATTTAGCCGTAGAAGAGTGTTCAAGGTAGAAGATCCAATTTTATGAGATTTTTTATTTTTCATTTTTCGAATTTCAAATTTTTGTGTTTCAACGAATTTTGACGTGCTGATTCCGAATTTCTGAACGAAAATGTCGAAAACTCATCAGAAATATTTTTGGCGACAAAAAAAACATTTGAAAACTTATTCAGAGCTGACCAACTCGAGAACGGTTAGAGATAGACCAATTCTGCGAACGCCAATCGATTCAGAATGGCCGAATCAGTATATATTGTGAATATCGAGTCAATGGAAAAATTAAAAATTACTCGAAAAAAGTTGAAAGGGGGTTACCCCTAAAAATCATGAAAAATACTGCGTCGTCACATCGATTTGGAATTTGCACTATATACGTGAAATTTCATGCTCATTCCGAAAATGTATGATTTCTATAGGCTCAGATAAGTCAGATATAAGATTTAGCCGGAAAAGAGTGTTTAAGGTAGAAGATCCAATTTTATGAGATTTTTTATTTTTCATTTTTCGAATTTCAAATTTTTGTCCATTAACGAATTTTGACGTGCTGATTCCGAATTTCTGAACGAAAATGTCGAAAACTCATAAGAAATATTTTTGGCGCCAAAAAACACATTTGAAAACTTATTCAGAGCTGACCAACTCGAGAACGGTTAGAGATAGACCAATTCTGCGAGCGCCAATCGATTCAGAATGGCCGAATTAGTATATACTGAGAATTTGAACGGAAAAAATCGACGGACATAAAAGACGAGTATATTATTCATTTACCATACATAATTTTTTGCACTTTTTTAGTTTTCATTTTTTAAATTTCAAATATTTTTCCTCCAACGTATTTTGACGTGCTGATTCCGAATATTTGAACGAAAATGTCAAAAACTCATCAGAAATATTTTTGGCGCCAAAAAAACCATTTGACAACTGATTCAGAGCTGACCAACTCGAGAACGGTTAGAGATAGACCAATTCTGCGAACGCCAATCGATTCAGAATGGCCGAATCAGTATATATTGTGAATATCGAGTCAATGGAAAAATTAAAAATTACTCGAAAAAAGTTGAAAGAGGGTTACCCCTAAAAATCATGAAAAATACTGAGTCGTGACATCGATTTGGAATTTGCACTATATACGTGAAATTTCATGCTCATTCCGAAAATGTATGATTTCTATGGGCTCAGATAAGTCAGATATAAGATTTAGCCGAAAAAGAGTGTTTAAGGTAGAAGATCCAATTTTATGAGATTTTTTATTTTTCATTTTTCGAATTTCAAATTTTTGTCCTTTAACGAATTTTGACGTGCTGATTCCGAATTTCTGAACGAAAATGTCGAAAACTAATCAGAAATATTTTTGGCGCCAAAAAACACATTTGAAAACTTATTCAGAGTTGACCAACTCGAGAACGGTTAGAGATAGACCAATTCTGCGAACGCCAATCGATTCAGAATGGCCGAATTAGTATATACTGAGAATTTGAACGGAAAAAATCGACGGACATAAAAGTCGAGTATATTATTTATTTCCTTATTTATTTACCATACATAATTTTTTGCACTTTTTTATTTTTCATTTTTTTAATTTCAAATTTTTGTCCTCCAACGAATTTTGACGTTGATTCCGAGTCTTTGAACGAAAATGTCGAAAACTCATCAGAAATATTTTTGGCGCCAAAAAAACCATTTGAAAACTGATTCAGAGCTGACCAACTCGAGAACGGTTAGAGATAGACCAATTCTGCGAACGCCAATCTATTCAGAATGGCCGAATCAGTATATATTGTGAATATCGAGTCAATGGAAAAATTAAAAATTACTCGAAAAAAGTTGAAAGGGGGTTACCCCTAAAAATCATGAAAAATACTGAGTCGTCACATCGATTTGGAATTTGCACTATATACGTGAAATTTCATGCTCATTCCGAAAATGTATGATTTCTATAGGCTCAGATAAGTCAGATATAAGATTTAGCCGGAGAAGAGTGTTTAATTTAGAAGATCCAATTTTATGAGATTTTTTATTTTTCATTTTTCGAATTTCAAATTTTTGTCCTTCAACGAATTTTGACGTGCTGATTCCGAATTTCTGAACGAAAATGTCGAAAACTCATCAGAAATATTTTTGGCGCCAAAAAAAACATTTGAAAACTTATTCAGAGCTGACCAACTCGAGAACGGTTAGAGATAGACCAATTCTGCGAACGCCAATCGATTCAGAATGACCGAATTAGTATATACTGAGAATTTGAACGGAAAAAATCGACGGACATAAAAGACGAGCATATTATTCATTTACCATACATAATTTTTAGCACTTTTTTAGTTTTCATTTTTTAAATTTCAAATATTTTTCCTCCAACGTATTTTGACGTGCTGATTCCAAATCTTTGAACGAAAATGTCGAAAACTCATCAGAAATATTTTTGGCGCCAAAATAACCATTTGAAAACTGATTCAGAGCTGACCAACTCGAGAACGGTTAGAGGTAGACCAATTCTGCGAACGCCAATCGATTCAGAATGGCCGAATTAGTATATACTGAGAATTTGAACAGAAAAAATCGACGGACATAAAAGTCGAGTATATTATTTATTTCCTTATTTATTTACCATACATAATTTTTTGCACTTTTTCATTTTTCATTTTTTTAATTTCAAATATTTGTCCTCCAACGTATTTTGACGTGCTGATTCCGAATATTTGAACGAAAATGTCGAAAACTCATCAGAAATATTTTTGGCGCCAAAAAAACCATTTGAAAACCGATTCAGAGCTGACCAACTCGTGAACGGTTAGAGATAGACCAATTCTGCGAACGCCAATCGATTCAGAATGGCCGAATCAGTATATATTGTGAATATCGAGTCAATGGAAAAATTAAAAATTACTCGAAAAAAGTTGAAAGGGGGTTACCCCTAAAAATCATGAAAAATACTGAGTCGTCACATCGATTTGGAATTTGTACTATATACGTGAAATTTCATGCTCATTCCGAAAATGTATGATTTCTATAGGCTCAGATAAGTCAGATATAAGATTTAGCCGGAGAAGAGTGTTTAAGGTAGAAGATCCAATTTTATGAGATTTTTTATTTTTAATTTTTCGAATTTCAAATTTTTGTCCTTTAACGAATTTTGACGTGCTGATTCCGAATTTCTGAACAAAAATGTCAAAAACTCATCAGAAATATTTTTGGCGCCAAAAAACACATTTGAAAACTTATTCAGAGCTGACCAACTCGAGAACGGTTAGAGATAGACCAATTCTGCGAACGCCAATCGATTCAGAATGGCCGAATTAGTATATACTGAGAATTTGAACGGAAAAAATCGACGGACATAAAAGTCGAGTATATTATTTATTTCCTTATTTATTTACCATACATAATTTTTTGCACTTTTTTATTTTTCATTTTTTTAATTTCAAATATTTGTCCTCCAACGTATTTTGACGTGCTGATTCCGAATATTTGAACGAAAATGTCGAAAACTCATCAGAAATATTTTTGGCGCCAAAAAAACCATTTGAAAACTGATTCAGAGCTGACCAACTCGAGAACGGTTAGAGATAGACCAATTCTGCGAACGCCAATCGATTCAGAATGACCGAATTAGTATATACTGAGAATTTGAACGGAAAAAATCGACGGACATAAAAGACGAGCAAATTATTCATTTACCATACATAATTTTTTGCACTTTTTTAGTTTTCATTTTTTAAATTTCAAATATTTTTCCTCCAACGTATTTTGACGTGCTGATTCCAAATCCTTGAACGAAAATGTCGAAAACTCATCAGAAATATTTTTGGCGCCAAAAAAACCATTTGAAAACTGATTCAGAGCTGACCAACTCGAGAACGGTTAGAGGTAGACCAATTCTGCGAACGCCAATCGATTCAGAATGGCCGAATTAGTATATACTGAGAATTTGAACGGAAAAAATCGACGGACATAAAAGTCGAGTATATTATTTATTTCCTTATTTATTTACCATACATAATTTTTTGCACTTTTTCATTTTTCATTTTTTTAATTTCAAATATTTGTCCTCCAACGTATTTTGACGTGCTGATTCCGAATATTTGAACGAAAATGTCGAAAACTTATCAGAAATATTTTTGGGGCCAAAAAAACCATTTGAAAACTGATTCAGAGCTGACCAACTCGAGAACGGTTAGAGATAGACCAATTCTGCGAACGCCAATCGATTCAGAATGGCCGAATTAGTATATACTGAGAATTTGAACGGAAAAAATCGACGGACATAAAAGTCGAGTATATTATTTATTTCCTTATTTATTTACCATACATAATTTTTTGCACTTTTTCATTTTTCATTTTTTTAATTTCAAATATTTGTCCTCCAACGTATTTTGACGTGCTGATTCCGAATATTTGAACGAAAATGTCGAAAACTTATCAGAAATATTTTTGGGGCCAAAAAAACCATTTGAAAACTGATTCAGAGCTGACCAACTCGAGAACGGTTAGAGATAGACCAATTCTGCGATCGCCAATCGATTCAGAATGGCCGAATTAGTATATACTGAGAATTTGAACGGAAAATATCTACGGACATAAAAGACGTGTATATTATTTATTTACCATACATAATTTTTTGCACTTTTTTAGTTTTCATTTTTTTAATTTCAAATATTTTTCCTTCAACGTATTTTGACGTGCTGATTCCAAATCTTTGAACGAAAATGTTGAAAACTCATCAGAAATATTTTTGGCGCCAAAAAAACCATTTGAAAACTGATTCAGAGCTGACCAACTCGAGAACGGTTAGAGATAGACCAATTCTGCGAACGCCAATCGATTCAGAATGGCCGAATCAGTATATATTGTGAATATCGAGTCAATGGAAAAATTAAAAATTACTCGAAAAAAGTTGAAAGGGGGTTACCCCTAAAAATCATGAAAAATACTGAGTCGTCACATCGATTTGGAATTTGCACTATATACGTGAAATTTCATGCTCATTCCGAAAATGTATGATTTCTATAGGCTCAGATAAGTCAGATATAAGATTTAGCCGGAGAAGAGTGTTTAAGGTAGAAGATCCAATATTATGAGATTTTTTATTTTTCATTTTTCGAATTTCAAATTTTTGTCCTTCAACGAATTTTGACGTGCTGATTCCGAATTTCTGAACGAAAATGTCGAAAACTCATCAGAAATATTTTTGGCGCCAAAAAAAACATTTGAAAACTTATTCAGAGCTGACCAACTCGAGAACGGTTAGAGATAGACCAATTCTGCGAACACCAATCGATTCAGAATGACCGAATTAGTATATACTGAGAATTTGAACGGAAAAAATCGACGGACATAAAAGACGAGCATATTATTCATTTACCATACATAATTTTTTGCACTTTTTTAGTTTTCATTTTTTAAATTTCAAATATTTTTCCTCCAACGTATTTTGACGTGCTGATTCCAAATCCTTGAACGAAAATGTCGAAAACTCATCAGAAATATTTTTGGCGCCAAAAAAACCATTTGAAAACTGATTCAGAGCTGACCAACTCGAGAACGGTTAGAGGTAGACCAATTCTGCGAACGCCAATCGATTCAGAATGGCCGAATTAGTATATACTGAGAATTTGAACGGAAAAAATCGACGGACATAAAAGTCGAGTATATTATTTATTTCCTTATTTATTTACCATACATAATTTTTTGCACTTTTTCATTTTTCATTTTTTTAATTTCAAATATTTGTCCTCCAACGTATTTTGACGTGCTGATTCCGAATATTTGAACGAAAATGTCGAAAACTTATCAGAAATATTTTTGGCGCCAAAAAAACCATTTGAAAACTGATTCAGAGCTGACCAACTCGAGAACGGTTAGAGATAGACGAATTCTGCGAACGCCAATCGATTCAGAATGGCCGAATCAGTATATATTGTGAATATCGAGTCAATGGAAAAATTAAAAATTACTCGAAAAAAGTTGAAAGGGGGTTACCCCTAAAAATCATGAAAAATACTGAGTCGTCACATCGATTTGGAATTTGCACTATATACGTGAAATTTCATGCTCATTCCGAAAATGTATGATTTCTATGGGCTCAGATAAGTCAGATATAAGATTTAGCCGAAAAAGAGTGTTTAAGGTAGAAGATCCAATTTTATGAGATTTTTTATTTTTCATTTTTCGAATTTCAAATTTTTGTCCTCCAACGAATTTTGACGTTGATTCCGAGTCTTTGAACGAAAATGTCGAAAACTCATCAGAAATATTTTTGGCGCCAAAAAAACCATTTGAAAACTGATTCAGAGCTGACCAACTCGAGAACGGTTAGAGATAGACCAATTCTGCGAACGCCAATCGATTCAGAATGGCCGAATCAGTATATATTGTGAATATCGAGTCAATGGAAAAATTAAAAATTACTCGAAAAAAGTTGAAAGGGGGTTACCCCTAAAAATCATGAAAAATACTGAGTCGTCACATCGATTTGGAATTTGCACTATATACGTGAAATTTCATGCTCATTCCGAAAATGTATGATTTCTATAGGCTCAGATAAGTCAGATATAAGATTTAGCCGGAGAAGAGTGTTTAAGGTAGAAGATCCAATTTTATGAGATTTTTTATTTTTCATTTTTCGAATTTCAAATTTTTGTCCTTCAACGAATTTTGACGTGCTGATTCCGAATTTCTGAACGAAAATGTCGAAAACTCATCAGAAATATTTTTGGCGCCAAAAAAAACATTTGAAAACTTATTCAGAGCTGACCAACTCGAGAACGGTTAGAGATAGACCAATTCTGCGAACGCCAATCGATTCAGAATGACCGAATTAGTATATACTGAGAATTTGAACGGAAAAAATCGACGGACATAAAAGACGAGCATATTATTCATTTACCATACATAATTTTTTGCACTTTTTTAGTTTTCATTTTTTAAATTTCAGATATTTTTCCTCCAACGTATTTTGACGTGCTGATTCCAAATCTTTGAACGAAAATGTCGAAAACTCATCAGAAATATTTTTGGCGCCAAAAAAAACATTTGGAAACTGATTCAGAGCTGACCAACTCGAGAACGGTTAGAGGTAGACCAATTCTGCGAACGCCAATCGATTCAGAATGGCCGAATTAGTATATACTGAGAATTTGAACGGAAAAAATCGACGGACATAAAAGTCGAGTATATTATTTATTTCCTTATTTATTTACCATACATAATTTTTTGCACTTTTTCATTTTTCATTTTTTTAATTTCAAATATTTGTCCTCCAACGTATTTTGACGTGCTGATTCCGAATATTTGAACGAAAATGTCGAAAACTCAACAGAAATATTTATGGCGCCAAAAAAACCATTTGAAAACTTATTCAGAGCTGACCAACTCGAGAACGGGTAGAGATAGACCAATTCTGCGAACGCCAATCGATTCAGAATGGCCGAATTAGTATATACTGAGAATTTGAACGGAAAAAATCGACGGACATAAAAGTCGAGTATATTATTTATTTCCTTATTTATTTACCATACATAATTTTTTGCACTTTTTCATTTTTCATTTTTTTAATTTCAAATATTTGTCCTCCAACGTATTTTGACGTGCTGATTCCGAATATTTGAACGAAAATGTCGAAAACTCAACAGAAATATTTTTGGCGCCAAAAAAACCATTTGAAAACTGATTCAGAGCTGACCAACTCGTGAACGGTTAGAGATAGACCAATTCTGCGAACGCCAATCGATTCAGAATGGCCGAATCAGTATATATTGTGAATATCGAGTCAATGGAAAAATTAAAAATTACTCGAAAAAAGTTGAAAGGGGGTTACCCCTAAAAATCATGAAAAATACTGAGTCGTCACATCGATTTGGAATTTGCACTATATACGTGAAATTTCATGCTCATTCCGAAAATGTATTTATTTACCATACATAATTTTTTGCACTTTTTTATTTTTCATTTTTTTAATTTCAAATATTTGTCCACCAACGAATTTTGACGTGCTGATTCCGAATCTTTGAACGAAAATGTCGAAAACTCGTCGGAAATATTTTTGGCGCCAAAAAAAACATTTGAAAACTTATTCAGAGCTGACCAACTCGAGAACGGTTAGAGATAGACCAATTCTGCGAACGCCAATCGATTCAGAATGACCGAATTAGTATATACTGAGAATTTGAACGGAAAAAATCGACGGACATAAAAGACGAGCATATTATTCATTTACCATACATAATTTTTTGCACTTTTTTAGTTTTCATTTTTTAAATTTCAGATATTTTTCCTCCAACGTATTTTGACGTGCTGATTCCAAATCTTTGAACGAAAATGTCGAAAACTCATCAGAAATATTTTTGGCGCCAAAAAAAACATTTGGAAACTGATTCAGAGCTGACCAACTCGAGAACGGTTAGAGGTAGACCAATTCTGCGAACGCCAATCGATTCAGAATGGCCGAATCAGTATATATTGTGAATATCGAGTCAATGGAAAAATTAAAAATTACTCGAAAAAAATCATGAAAAATACTGAATCGTCACATCGATTTGGAATTTGCACTATATACGTGAAATTTCATGCTCATTCCAAAAATGTATGATTTCTATAGGCTCAGATAAGTCAGATATAAGATTTAGCCGGAGAAGATTGTTTAAGGTAGAAGATCCAATTTTATGAGATTTTTTATTTTTCATTTTTCGAATTTCAAATTTTTGTCCTTCAACGAATTTTGACGTGCTGATTCCGAATTTCTGAACGAAAATGTCGAAAACTCATCAGAAATATTTTTGGCGCCAAAAAAAACATTTGAAAACTTATTCAGAGCTGACCAACTCGAGAACGGTTAGAGATAGACCAATTCTGCGAACGCCAATCGATTCAGAATGGCCGACTTAGTATATACTGAGAATTTGAACGGAAAATATCGACGGACATAAAAGACGAGTATATTATTTATTTACCATACATAATTTTTTGCACTTTTTTAGTTTTCATTTTTTTAATTTCAAATATTTGTCCTCCATTGTTTTTTCACGTGCTGATTCCGAATCTTTGAACGAAAATGTCGAAAACTCATCAGAAATATTTTTGGCGCCAAAAAAACCATTTGAAAACTGATTCAGAGCTGACCAACTCGAGAACGGTTAGAGATAGACCAATTCTGCGAACGCCAATCGATTCAGAATGGCCGAATCATTATATATTGTGAATATCGAGTCAATGGAAAAATTAAAAATTACTCGAAAAAAGTTGAAAGGGGGTTACCCCTAAAAATCATGAAAAATACTGAGTCGTCACATCGATTTGGAATTTGCACTATATACGTGAAATTTCATGCTCATTCCGAAAATGTATGACTTCTATAGGCTCAGATAAGTCAGATATAAGATTTAGCCGGAGAAGAGTGTTTAAGGTAGAAGATCCAATTTTATGAGATTTTTTATTTTTCATTTTTGGAATTTCATATTTTTGTCGTCGAACGTATTTTGACGCGCTGATTCCGAATCTTTGAACGAAAATGTCTATAACCCATCAGTAATATTTTTGCCGCCAAAAAAAACATTTGAAAACTGATTCAGAGCTGACCAACTCAAGAACGGTTAGAGATAGACGAATTATGCAAACGCCAATCGATTCAGAAAGGCCGAATTAGTATAAACTGAGAATTTGAACGGAAAGGATCGACGGACATAAAAGTCGAGTATATTATTTATTTCCTTATTTATTTACCATACATAATTTTTTGCACTTTTTTGTTTTTCATTTTTTAATTTCAAATATTTGTCCTCCAACGTATTTTGACGTGCTGATTCCGAATCTCTGAACAAAAATGTCGAAAACTCATCGGAAATATTTTTGGTGCCAAAAAAAACATTTGAAAACTGATTCAGAGCTGACCAACTCGAGAACAATTAGAGATAGACCAATTCTGCGAACGCCAATCGATTCAGAATGGCCGAATCATTATATATTGTGAATATCGAGTCAATGGAAAAATTAAAAATTACTCGAAAAAAGTTGAAAGGGGGTTACCCCTAAAAATCATGGAATTTGCACTATATACGTGAAATTTCATGGTCATTCCGAAAATGTATGATTTCTATAGGCTCAGATAAGTCAGATATAAGATTTAGCCGTAGAAGAGTGTTCAAGGTAGAAGATCCAATTTTATGAGATTTTTTATTTTTCATTTTTCGAATTTCAAATTTTTGTGTTTCAACGAATTTTGACGTGCTGATTCCGAATTTCTGAACGAAAATGTCGAAAACTCATCAGAAATATTTTTGGCGCCAAAAAAAACATTTGAAAACTTATTCAGAGCTGACCAACTCGAGAACGGTTAGAGATAGACCAATTCTGCGAACGCCAATCGATTCAGAATGGCCGAATCAGTATATATTGTGAATATCGAGTCAATGGAAAAATTAAAAATTACTCGAAAAAAGTTGAAAGGGGGTTACCCCTAAAAATCATGAAAAATACTGAGTCGTCACATCGATTTGGAATTTGTACTATATACGTGAAATTTCATGCTCATTCCGAAAATGTATGATTTCTATAGGCTCAGATAAGTCAGATATAAGATTTAGCCGGAGAAGAGTGTTTAAGGTAGAAGATCCAATTTTATGAGATTTTTTATTTTTAATTTTTCGAATTTCAAATTTTTGTCCTTTAACGAATTTTGACGTGCTGATTCCGAATTTCTGAACAAAAATGTCAAAAACTCATCAGAAATATTTTTGGCGCCAAAAAACACATTTGAAAACTTATTCAGAGCTGACCAACTCGAGAACGGTTAGAGATAGACCAATTCTGCGAACGCCAATCGATTCAGAATGGCCGAATTAGTATATACTGAGAATTTGAACGGAAAAAATCGACGGACATAAAAGTCGAGTATATTATTTATTTCCTTATTTATTTACCATACATAATTTTTTGCACTTTTTTATTTTTCATTTTTTTAATTTCAAATATTTGTCCTCCAACGTATTTTGACGTGCTGATTCCGAATATTTGAACGAAAATGTCGAAAACTCATCAGAAATATTTTTGGCGCCAAAAAAACCATTTGAAAACTGATTCAGAGCTGACCAACTCGAGAACGGTTAGAGATAGACCAATTCTGCGAACGCCAATCGATTCAGAATGACCGAATTAGTATATACTGAGAATTTGAACGGAAAAAATCGACGGACATAAAAGACGAGCAAATTATTCATTTACCATACATAATTTTTTGCACTTTTTTAGTTTTCATTTTTTAAATTTCAAATATTTTTCCTCCAACGTATTTTGACGTGCTGATTCCAAATCCTTGAACGAAAATGTCGAAAACTCATCAGAAATATTTTTGGCGCCAAAAAAACCATTTGAAAACTGATTCAGAGCTGACCAACTCGAGAACGGTTAGAGGTAGACCAATTCTGCGAACGCCAATCGATTCAGAATGGCCGAATTAGTATATACTGAGAATTTGAACGGAAAAAATCGACGGACATAAAAGTCGAGTATATTATTTATTTCCTTATTTATTTACCATACATAATTTTTTGCACTTTTTCATTTTTCATTTTTTTAATTTCAAATATTTGTCCTCCAACGTATTTTGACGTGCTGATTCCGAATATTTGAACGAAAATGTCGAAAACTTATCAGAAATATTTTTGGGGCCAAAAAAACCATTTGAAAACTGATTCAGAGCTGACCAACTCGAGAACGGTTAGAGATAGACCAATTCTGCGAACGCCAATCGATTCAGAATGGCCGAATTAGTATATACTGAGAATTTGAACGGAAAAAATCGACGGACATAAAAGTCGAGTATATTATTTATTTCCTTATTTATTTACCATACATAATTTTTTGCACTTTTTCATTTTTCATTTTTTTAATTTCAAATATTTGTCCTCCAACGTATTTTGACGTGCTGATTCCGAATATTTGAACGAAAATGTCGAAAACTTATCAGAAATATTTTTGGGGCCAAAAAAACCATTTGAAAACTGATTCAGAGCTGACCAACTCGAGAACGGTTAGAGATAGACCAATTCTGCGATCGCCAATCGATTCAGAATGGCCGAATTAGTATATACTGAGAATTTGAACGGAAAATATCTACGGACATAAAAGACGTGTATATTATTTATTTACCATACATAATTTTTTGCACTTTTTTAGTTTTCATTTTTTTAATTTCAAATATTTTTCCTTCAACGTATTTTGACGTGCTGATTCCAAATCTTTGAACGAAAATGTTGAAAACTCATCAGAAATATTTTTGGCGCCAAAAAAACCATTTGAAAACTGATTCAGAGCTGACCAACTCGAGAACGGTTAGAGATAGACCAATTCTGCGAACGCCAATCGATTCAGAATGGCCGAATCAGTATATATTGTGAATATCGAGTCAATGGAAAAATTAAAAATTACTCGAAAAAAGTTGAAAGGGGGTTACCCCTAAAAATCATGAAAAATACTGAGTCGTCACATCGATTTGGAATTTGCACTATATACGTGAAATTTCATGCTCATTCCGAAAATGTATGATTTCTATAGGCTCAGATAAGTCAGATATAAGATTTAGCCGGAGAAGAGTGTTTAAGGTAGAAGATCCAATATTATGAGATTTTTTATTTTTCATTTTTCGAATTTCAAATTTTTGTCCTTCAACGAATTTTGACGTGCTGATTCCGAATTTCTGAACGAAAATGTCGAAAACTCATCAGAAATATTTTTGGCGCCAAAAAAAACATTTGAAAACTTATTCAGAGCTGACCAACTCGAGAACGGTTAGAGATAGACCAATTCTGCGAACACCAATCGATTCAGAATGACCGAATTAGTATATACTGAGAATTTGAACGGAAAAAATCGACGGACATAAAAGACGAGCATATTATTCATTTACCATACATAATTTTTTGCACTTTTTTAGTTTTCATTTTTTAAATTTCAAATATTTTTCCTCCAACGTATTTTGACGTGCTGATTCCAAATCCTTGAACGAAAATGTCGAAAACTCATCAGAAATATTTTTGGCGCCAAAAAAACCATTTGAAAACTGATTCAGAGCTGACCAACTCGAGAACGGTTAGAGGTAGACCAATTCTGCGAACGCCAATCGATTCAGAATGGCCGAATTAGTATATACTGAGAATTTGAACGGAAAAAATCGACGGACATAAAAGTCGAGTATATTATTTATTTCCTTATTTATTTACCATACATAATTTTTTGCACTTTTTCATTTTTCATTTTTTTAATTTCAAATATTTGTCCTCCAACGTATTTTGACGTGCTGATTCCGAATATTTGAACGAAAATGTCGAAAACTTATCAGAAATATTTTTGGCGCCAAAAAAACCATTTGAAAACTGATTCAGAGCTGACCAACTCGAGAACGGTTAGAGATAGACGAATTCTGCGAACGCCAATCGATTCAGAATGGCCGAATCAGTATATATTGTGAATATCGAGTCAATGGAAAAATTAAAAATTACTCGAAAAAAGTTGAAAGGGGGTTACCCCTAAAAATCATGAAAAATACTGAGTCGTCACATCGATTTGGAATTTGCACTATATACGTGAAATTTCATGCTCATTCCGAAAATGTATGATTTCTATGGGCTCAGATAAGTCAGATATAAGATTTAGCCGAAAAAGAGTGTTTAAGGTAGAAGATCCAATTTTATGAGATTTTTTATTTTTCATTTTTCGAATTTCAAATTTTTGTCCTCCAACGAATTTTGACGTTGATTCCGAGTCTTTGAACGAAAATGTCGAAAACTCATCAGAAATATTTTTGGCGCCAAAAAAACCATTTGAAAACTGATTCAGAGCTGACCAACTCGAGAACGGTTAGAGATAGACCAATTCTGCGAACGCCAATCGATTCAGAATGGCCGAATCAGTATATATTGTGAATATCGAGTCAATGGAAAAATTAAAAATTACTCGAAAAAAGTTGAAAGGGGGTTACCCCTAAAAATCATGAAAAATACTGAGTCGTCACATCGATTTGGAATTTGCACTATATACGTGAAATTTCATGCTCATTCCGAAAATGTATGATTTCTATAGGCTCAGATAAGTCAGATATAAGATTTAGCCGGAGAAGAGTGTTTAAGGTAGAAGATCCAATTTTATGAGATTTTTTATTTTTCATTTTTCGAATTTCAAATTTTTGTCCTTCAACGAATTTTGACGTGCTGATTCCGAATTTCTGAACGAAAATGTCGAAAACTCATCAGAAATATTTTTGGCGCCAAAAAAAACATTTGAAAACTTATTCAGAGCTGACCAACTCGAGAACGGTTAGAGATAGACCAATTCTGCGAACGCCAATCGATTCAGAATGACCGAATTAGTATATACTGAGAATTTGAACGGAAAAAATCGACGGACATAAAAGACGAGCATATTATTCATTTACCATACATAATTTTTTGCACTTTTTTAGTTTTCATTTTTTAAATTTCAGATATTTTTCCTCCAACGTATTTTGACGTGCTGATTCCAAATCTTTGAACGAAAATGTCGAAAACTCATCAGAAATATTTTTGGCGCCAAAAAAAACATTTGGAAACTGATTCAGAGCTGACCAACTCGAGAACGGTTAGAGGTAGACCAATTCTGCGAACGCCAATCGATTCAGAATGGCCGAATTAGTATATACTGAGAATTTGAACGGAAAAAATCGACGGACATAAAAGTCGAGTATATTATTTATTTCCTTATTTATTTACCATACATAATTTTTTGCACTTTTTCATTTTTCATTTTTTTAATTTCAAATATTTGTCCTCCAACGTATTTTGACGTGCTGATTCCGAATATTTGAACGAAAATGTCGAAAACTCAACAGAAATATTTATGGCGCCAAAAAAACCATTTGAAAACTTATTCAGAGCTGACCAACTCGAGAACGGGTAGAGATAGACCAATTCTGCGAACGCCAATCGATTCAGAATGGCCGAATTAGTATATACTGAGAATTTGAACGGAAAAAATCGACGGACATAAAAGTCGAGTATATTATTTATTTCCTTATTTATTTACCATACATAATTTTTTGCACTTTTTCATTTTTCATTTTTTTAATTTCAAATATTTGTCCTCCAACGTATTTTGACGTGCTGATTCCGAATATTTGAACGAAAATGTCGAAAACTCAACAGAAATATTTTTGGCGCCAAAAAAACCATTTGAAAACTGATTCAGAGCTGACCAACTCGTGAACGGTTAGAGATAGACCAATTCTGCGAACGCCAATCGATTCAGAATGGCCGAATCAGTATATATTGTGAATATCGAGTCAATGGAAAAATTAAAAATTACTCGAAAAAAGTTGAAAGGGGGTTACCCCTAAAAATCATGAAAAATACTGAGTCGTCACATCGATTTGGAATTTGCACTATATACGTGAAATTTCATGCTCATTCCGAAAATGTATTTATTTACCATACATAATTTTTTGCACTTTTTTATTTTTCATTTTTTTAATTTCAAATATTTGTCCACCAACGAATTTTGACGTGCTGATTCCGAATCTTTGAACGAAAATGTCGAAAACTCGTCGGAAATATTTTTGGCGCCAAAAAAAACATTTGAAAACTTATTCAGAGCTGACCAACTCGAGAACGGTTAGAGATAGACCAATTCTGCGAACGCCAATCGATTCAGAATGACCGAATTAGTATATACTGAGAATTTGAACGGAAAAAATCGACGGACATAAAAGACGAGCATATTATTCATTTACCATACATAATTTTTTGCACTTTTTTAGTTTTCATTTTTTAAATTTCAGATATTTTTCCTCCAACGTATTTTGACGTGCTGATTCCAAATCTTTGAACGAAAATGTCGAAAACTCATCAGAAATATTTTTGGCGCCAAAAAAAACATTTGGAAACTGATTCAGAGCTGACCAACTCGAGAACGGTTAGAGGTAGACCAATTCTGCGAACGCCAATCGATTCAGAATGGCCGAATCAGTATATATTGTGAATATCGAGTCAATGGAAAAATTAAAAATTACTCGAAAAAAATCATGAAAAATACTGAATCGTCACATCGATTTGGAATTTGCACTATATACGTGAAATTTCATGCTCATTCCAAAAATGTATGATTTCTATAGGCTCAGATAAGTCAGATATAAGATTTAGCCGGAGAAGATTGTTTAAGGTAGAAGATCCAATTTTATGAGATTTTTTATTTTTCATTTTTCGAATTTCAAATTTTTGTCCTTCAACGAATTTTGACGTGCTGATTCCGAATTTCTGAACGAAAATGTCGAAAACTCATCAGAAATATTTTTGGCGCCAAAAAAAACATTTGAAAACTTATTCAGAGCTGACCAACTCGAGAACGGTTAGAGATAGACCAATTCTGCGAACGCCAATCGATTCAGAATGGCCGACTTAGTATATACTGAGAATTTGAACGGAAAATATCGACGGACATAAAAGACGAGTATATTATTTATTTACCATACATAATTTTTTGCACTTTTTTAGTTTTCATTTTTTTAATTTCAAATATTTGTCCTCCATTGTTTTTTCACGTGCTGATTCCGAATCTTTGAACGAAAATGTCGAAAACTCATCAGAAATATTTTTGGCGCCAAAAAAACCATTTGAAAACTGATTCAGAGCTGACCAACTCGAGAACGGTTAGAGATAGACCAATTCTGCGAACGCCAATCGATTCAGAATGGCCGAATCATTATATATTGTGAATATCGAGTCAATGGAAAAATTAAAAATTACTCGAAAAAAGTTGAAAGGGGGTTACCCCTAAAAATCATGAAAAATACTGAGTCGTCACATCGATTTGGAATTTGCACTATATACGTGAAATTTCATGCTCATTCCGAAAATGTATGACTTCTATAGGCTCAGATAAGTCAGATATAAGATTTAGCCGGAGAAGAGTGTTTAAGGTAGAAGATCCAATTTTATGAGATTTTTTATTTTTCATTTTTGGAATTTCATATTTTTGTCGTCGAACGTATTTTGACGCGCTGATTCCGAATCTTTGAACGAAAATGTCTATAACCCATCAGTAATATTTTTGCCGCCAAAAAAAACATTTGAAAACTGATTCAGAGCTGACCAACTCAAGAACGGTTAGAGATAGACGAATTATGCAAACGCCAATCGATTCAGAAAGGCCGAATTAGTATAAACTGAGAATTTGAACGGAAAGGATCGACGGACATAAAAGTCGAGTATATTATTTATTTCCTTATTTATTTACCATACATAATTTTTTGCACTTTTTTGTTTTTCATTTTTTAATTTCAAATATTTGTCCTCCAACGTATTTTGACGTGCTGATTCCGAATCTCTGAACAAAAATGTCGAAAACTCATCGGAAATATTTTTGGTGCCAAAAAAAACATTTGAAAACTGATTCAGAGCTGACCAACTCGAGAACAATTAGAGATAGACCAATTCTGCGAACGCCAATCGATTCAGAATGGCCGAATCATTATATATTGTGAATATCGAGTCAATGGAAAAATTAAAAATTACTCGAAAAAAGTTGAAAGGGGGTTACCCCTAAAAATCATGGAATTTGCACTATATACGTGAAATTTCATGGTCATTCCGAAAATGTATGATTTCTATAGGCTCAGATAAGTCAGATATAAGATTTAGCCGTAGAAGAGTGTTCAAGGTAGAAGATCCAATTTTATGAGATTTTTTATTTTTCATTTTTCGAATTTCAAATTTTTGTGTTTCAACGAATTTTGACGTGCTGATTCCGAATTTCTGAACGAAAATGTCGAAAACTCATCAGAAATATTTTTGGCGCCAAAAAAAACATTTGAAAACTTATTCAGAGCTGACCAACTCGAGAACGGTTAGAGATAGACCAATTCTGCGAACGCCAATCGATTCAGAATGGCCGAATCAGTATATATTGTGAATATCGAGTCAATGGAAAAATTAAAAATTACTCGAAAAAAGTTGAAAGGGGGTTACCCCTAAAAATCATGAAAAATACTGCGTCGTCACATCGATTTGGAATTTGCACTATATACGTGAAATTTCATGCTCATTCCGAAAATGTATGATTTCTATAGGCTCAGATAAGTCAGATATAAGATTTAGCCGGAAAAGAGTGTTTAAGGTAGAAGATCCAATTTTATGAGATTTTTTATTTTTCATTTTTCGAATTTCAAATTTTTGTCCATTAACGAATTTTGACGTGCTGATTCCGAATTTCTGAACGAAAATGTCGAAAACTCATCAGAAATATTTTTGGCGCCAAAAAACACATTTGAAAACTTATTCAGAGCTGACCAACTCGAGAACGGTTAGAGATAGACCAATTCTGCGAGCGCCAATCGATTCAGAATGGCCGAATTAGTATATACTGAGAATTTGAACGGAAAAAATCGACGGACATAAAAGACGAGTATATTATTCATTTACCATACATAATTTTTTGCACTTTTTTAGTTTTCATTTTTTAAATTTCAAATATTTTTCCTCCAACGTATTTTGACGTGCTGATTCCAAATCTTTGAACGAAAATGTCGAAAACTCATCAGAAATATTTTTGGCGCCAAAAAAACCATTTGAAAACTAATTCAGAGCTGACCAACTCGAGAACGGTTAGAGGTAGACCAAGTCTGCGAACGCCAATCGATTCAGAATGGCCGAATTAGTATATACTGAGAATTTGAACGGAAAAAATCGACGGACATAAAAGTCGAGTATATTATTTATTTACCATACATAATTTTTTGCACTTCTTTATTTTTCATTTTTTTAATTTCAAATATTTTTCCTCCAACGTATTTTGACGTGCTGATTCCGAATATTTGAACGAAAATGTCGAAAACTCATCAGAAATATTTTTGGCGCCAAAAAAACCATTTGAAAACTGATTCAGAGCTGACCAAATCGTGAACGGTTAGAGATAGACCAATTCTGCGAACGCCAATCGATTCAGAATTACCGAATCAGTATATATTGTGAATATCGAGTCAATGGAAAAATTAAAAATTACTCGAAAAAAGTTGAAAGGGGGTTACCCCTAAAAATCATGAAAAATACTGAGTCGTCACATCGATTTGGAATTTGTACTATATACGTGAAATTTCATGCTCATTCCGAAAATGTATGATTTCTATAGGCACAGATAAGTCAGATATAAGATTTAGCCGGAGAAGAGTGTTTAAGGTAGAAGATCCAATTTTATGAGATTTTTTATTTTTCATTTTTCGAATTTCAAATTTTTGTCCTTCAACGAATTTTGACGTGCTGATTCCGAATTTCTGAACGAAAATGTCGAAAACTCATCAGAAATATTTTTGGCGCCAAATAAAACATTTGAAAACTTATTCAGAGCTGACCAACTCGAGAACGGTTAGAGATAGACCAATTCTGCGAACGCCAATCGATTCAGAATGGCCGAATCAGTATATATTGTGAATATCGAGTCAATGGAAAAATTAAAAATTACTCGAAAAAAGTTGAAAGGGGGTTACCCCTAAAAATCATGAAAAATACTGCGTCGTCACATCGATTTGGAATTTGCACTATATACGTGAAATTTCATGCTCATTCCGAAAATGTATGATTTCTATAGGCTCAGATAAGTCAGATATAAGATTTAGCCGGAAAAGAGTGTTTAAGGTAGAAGATCCAATTTTATGAGATTTTTTATTTTTCATTTTTCGAATTTCAAATTTTTGTCCATTAACGAATTTTGACGTGCTGATTCCGAATTTCTGAACGAAAATGTCGAAAACTCATCAGAAATATTTTTGGCGCCAAAAAACACATTTGAAAACTTATTCAGAGCTGACCAACTCGAGAACGGTTAGAGATAGACCAATTCTGCGAGCGCCAATCGATTCAGAATGGCCGAATTAGTATATACTGAGAATTTGAACGGAAAAAATCGACGGACATAAAAGACGAGTATATTATTCATTTACCATACATAATTTTTTGCACTTTTTTAGTTTTCATTTTTTAAATTTCAAATATTTTTCCTCCAACGTATTTTGACGTGCTGATTCCAAATCTTTGAACGAAAATGTCGAAAACTCATCAGAAATATTTTTGGCGCCAAAAAAACCATTTGAAAACTAATTCAGAGCTGACCAACTCGAGAACGGTTAGAGGTAGACCAAGTCTGCGAACGCCAATCGATTCAGAATGGCCGAATTAGTATATACTGAGAATTTGAACGGAAAAAATCGACGGACATAAAAGTTGAGTATATTATTTATTTACCATACATAATTTTTTGCCCTTCTTTATTTTTCATTTTTTTAATTTCAAATATTTTTCCTCCAACGTATTTTGACGTGCTGATTCCGAATATTTGAACGAAAATGTCGAAAACTCATCAGAAATATTTTTGGCGCCAAAAAAACCATTTGAAAACTGATTCAGAGCTGACCAAATCGTGAACGGTTAGAGATAGACCAATTCTGCGAACGCCAATCGATTCAGAATGGCCGAATCAGTATATATTGTGAATATCGAGTCAATGGAAAAATTAAAAATTACTCGAAAAAAGTTGAAAGGGGGTTACCCCTAAAAATCATGAAAAATACTGAGTCGTCACATCGATTTGGAATTTGTACTATATACGTGAAATTTCATGCTCATTCCGAAAATGTATGATTTCTATAGGCACAGATAAGTCAGATATAAGATTTAGCCGGAGAAGAGTGTTTAAGGTAGAAGATCCAATTTTATGAGATTTTTTATTTTTCATTTTTCGAATTTCAAATTTTTGTCCTTCAACGAATTTTGACGTGCTGATTCCGAATTTCTGAACGAAAATGTCGAAAACTCATCAGAAATATTTTTGGCGCCAAATAAAACATTTGAAAACTTATTCAGAGCTGACCAACTCGAGAAAGGTTAGAGATAGACCAATTCTGCGAGCGCCAATCGATTCAGAATGGCCGAATTAGTATATACTGAGAATTTGAACGGAAAAAATCGACGGACATAAAAGACGAGTATATTATTCATTTACCATACATAATTTTTTGCACTTTTTTAGTTTTCATTTTTTAAATTTCAAATATTCTTCCTCCAACGTATTTTGACGTGCTGATTCCAAATCTTTGAACGAAAATGTCGAAAACTCATCAGAAATATTTTTGGCGCCAAAAAAACCATTTGAAAACTGATTCAGAGCTGACCAACTCGCGAACGGTTAGAGAAAGACCAATTCTGCGAATGCCAATCGTTTCAGAATGGCCGAATCAGTATATATTGTGAATATCGAGTCAATGGAAAAATTAAAAATTACTCGAAAAAAGTTGAAAGGGGGTTACCCCTAAAAATCATGAAAAATACTGAGTCGTCACATCGATTTGGAATTTGCACTATATACGTGAAATTTCATGCTCATTCCGAAAATGTATGATTTCTATAGGCTCAGATAAGTCAGATATAAGATTTAGCCGGAAAAGAGTGTTTAAGGTAGAAGATCCAATTTTATGAGATTTTTTATTTTTCATTTTTCGAATTTCAAATATTTTTCCTCCAACGTATTTTGACGTGCTGATTCCGAATCTTTGAACGAAAATGTCGAAAACTCATCAGAAATATTTTTGGCGCCAAAAAAACCATTTGAAAACTGATTCAGAGCTGAACAACTCGAGAACGGTTAGAGATAGACCAATTCTGCGAACGCCAATCGATTCAGAATGGTCGAGTCAGTATATATTGTGAATATCGAGTCAATGGAAAAATTAAAAATTACTCGAAAAAAGTTGAAAGGGGGTTACCCCTAAAAATCATGAAAAATACTGAGTCGTCACATCGATTTGGAATTTGCACTATATACGTGAAATTTCATGCTCATTCCGAAAATGTATGATTTCTATAGGCTCAGATAAGTCAGATATAAGATTTAGCCGGAAAAGAGTGTTTAAGGTAGAAGATCCAATTTAATGAGATTTTTTATTTTTCATTTTTCGAATTTCAAATTTTTGTCCTCCAACGAATTTTGACGTGCTGATTCCGAATCTTTGAACGAAAATGTCGAAAACTCATCAGAAATATTTTTGGCGCCAAAAAAACCATTTGAAAACTGATTCAGAGCTGACCAACTCGAGAACGGTTAGAGATAGACCAATTCTGCGAACGCCAATCGATTCAGAATGGCCGAATTAGTATATACTGAGAATTTGAACGGAAAAAATCGACGGACATAAAAGTCGAGTATATTATTTATTTCCTTATTTATTTACCATACATAATTTTTTGCACTTTTTTATTTTTCATTTTTTTAATTTCAAATATTTGTCCTCCAACGTATTTTGACGTGCTGATTCCGAATATTTGAACGAAAATGTCAAAAACTCATCAGAAATATTTTTGGCGCCAAAAAAAACATTTGAAAACTTATTCAGAGCTGACCAACTCGAGAACGGTTAGAGATAGACCAATTCTGCGATCGCCAATCGATTCAGAATGGCCGAATTAGTATATAATGAGAATTTGAACGGAAAATATCCACGGACATAAAAGACGAGTATATTATTTATTTACCATACATAATTTTTTGCACTTTTTTAGTTTTCATTTTTTTAATTTCAAATATTTGTCCTCCAACGTATTTTGACGTGCTGATTCCGAATATTTGAACGAAAATGTCGAAAACTCATCAGAAATATTTTTGGCGCCAAAAAAACCATTTGAAAACTGATTCAGAGCTGACCAACTCGAGAACGGTTAGAGATAGACCAATTCTGCGAACGCCAATCGATTCAGAATGGCCGAATCAGTATATATTGTGAATATCGAGTCAATGGAAAAATTAAAAATTACTCGAAAAAAGTTGATAGGGGGTTACCCCTAAAAATCATGAAAAATACTGAGTCGTGACATCGATTTGGAATTTGCACTATATACGTGAAATTTCATGCTCATTCCGAAAATGTATGATTTCTATGGGCTCAGATAAGTCAGATATAAGATTTAGCCGAAAAAGAGTGTTTAAGGTAGAAGATCCAATTTTATGAGATTTTTTATTTTTCATTTTTCGAATTTCAAATTTTTGTCCTCCAACGAATTTTGACGTTGATTCCGAGTCTTTGAACGAAAATGTCGAAAACTCATCAGAAATATTTTTGGCGCCAAAAAAACCATTTGAAAACTGATTCAGAGCTGACCAACTCGAGAACGGTTAGAGATAGACCAATTCTGCGAACGCCAATCGATTCAGAATGGCCGAATCAGTATATATTGTGAATATCGAGTCAATGGAAAAATTAAAAATTACTCGAACAAAGTTGAAAGGGGGTTACCCCTAAAAATCATGAAAAATACTGAGTCGTCACATCGATTTGGAATTTGCACTATATACGTGAAATTTCATGCTCATTCCGAAAATGTATGATTTCTATAGGCTCAGATAAGTCAGATATAAGATTTAGCCGGAGAAGAGTGTTTAAGGTAGAAGATCGAATTTTATGAGATTTTTTATTTTTCGTTTTTCGAATTTCAAATTTTTGTCCTTCAACGAATTTTGACGTGCTGATTCCGAATTTCTGAACGAAAATGTCGAAAACTCATCAGAAATATTTTTGGCGCCAAAAAAAACATTTGAAAACTTATTCAGAGCTGACCAACTCGAGAACGGTTAGAGATAGACCAATTCTGCGATCGCCAATCGATTCAGAATGGCCGAATTAGTATATACTGAGAATTTGAACGGAAAATATCTACGGACATAAAAGACGAGTATATTATTTATTTACCATACATAATTTTTTGCACTTTTTTAGTTTTCATTTTTTTAATTTCAAATATTTGTCCTCCAACGTATTTTGACGTGCTGATTCCGAATATTTGAACGAAAATGTCGAAAACTCATAAGAAATATTTTTGGCGCCAAAAAAACCATTTGAAAACTGATTCAGAGCTGACCAACTCGAGAACGGTTAGAGATAGACCAATTCTGCGAACGCCAATCGATTCAGAATGGCCGAATCAGTATATATTGTGAATATCGAGTCAATGGAAAAATTAAAAATTACTCGAAAAAAGTTGAAAATCATGAAAAATACTGAGTCGTGACATCGATTTGGAATTTGCACTATATACGTGAAATTTCATGCTCATTCCGAAAATGTATGATTTCTATAGGCTCAGATAAGTCAGATATAAGATTTAGCCGGAGAAAATTGTTTAAGGTAGAAGATCCAATTTTATGAGATTTTTTATTTTTCATTTTTCGAATTTCAAATTTTTGTCCTTCAACGAATTTTGACGTGCTGATTCCGAATTTCTGAACGAAAATGTCGAAAACTCATCAGAAATATTTTTGGCGCCAAAAAACACATTTGAAAACTTATTCAGAGCTGACCAACTCGAGAACGGTTAGAGATAGACCAATTCTGCGAACGCCAATCGATTCAGAATGGCCGAATTAGTATATACTGAGAATTTGAACGGAAAAAATCGACGGACATAAAAGTCGAGTATATTATTTATTTCCTTATTTATTTACCATACATAATTTTTTGCACTTTTTTATTTTTCATTTTTTTAATTTCAAATATTTGTCCTCCAACGTATTTTGACGTGCTGATTCCGAATATTTGAACGAAAATGTCGAAAACTCATCAGAAATATTTTTGGCGCCAAAAAAACCATTTGAAAACTTATTCAGAGCTGACCAACTCGAGAACGGTTAGAGATAGACCAATTCTGCGATCGCCAATCGATTCAGAATGGCCGAATTAGTATATACTGAGAATTTGAACGGAAAATATCTACGGACATAAAAGACGAGTATATTATTTATTTACCATACATAATTTTTTGCACTTTTTTAGTTTTCATTTTTTTAATTTCAAATATTTTTTCTTCAACGAATTTTGACGTGCTGATTCCGAATTTCTGAACGAAAATGTCGAAAACTCATCAGAAATATTTTTGGCGCCAAAAAAAACATTTGAAAACTTATTCAGAGCTGACCAACTCGAGAACGGTTAGAGATAGACCAATTCTGCGAACACCAATCGATTCAGAATGACCGAATTAGTATATACTGAGAATTTGAACGGAAAAAATCGACGGACATAAAAGACGAGCATATTATTCATTTACCATACATAATTTTTTGCACTTTTTTAGTTTTCATTTTTTAAATTTCAAATATTTTTCCTCCAACGTATTTTGACGTGCTGATTCCAAATCCTTGAACGAAAATGTCGAAAACTCATCAGAAATATTTTTGGCGCCAAAAAAACCATTTGAAAACTGATTCAGAGCTGACCAACTCGAGAACGGTTAGAGGTAGACCAATTCTGCGAACGCCAATCGATTCAGAATGGCCGAATTAGTATATATTGAGAATTTGAACGGAAAAAATCGACGGACATAAAAGTCGAGTATATTATTTATTTCCTTATTTATTTACCATACATAATTTTTTGCACTTTTTCATTTTTCATTTTTTTAATTTCAAATATTTGTCCTCCAACGTATTTTGACGTGCTGATTCCGAATATTTGAACGAAAATGTCGAAAACTTATAAAAAATATTTTTGGCGCCAAAAAAACCATTTGAAAACTGATTCAGAGCTGACCAACTCGAGAACGGTTAGAGATAGACCAATTCTGCGAACGCCAATCGATTCAGAATGGCCGAATCAGTATATATTGTAAATATCGAGTCAATGGAAAAATTAAAAATTACTCGAAAAAAGTTGAAAGGGGGTTACCCCTAAAAATCATGAAAAATACTGAGTCGTCACATAGATTTGGAATTTGCACTATATACGTGAAATTTTATGCTCATTCCGAAAATGTATGATTTCTATGGGCTCAGATAAGTCAGATATAAGATTTAGCCGAAAAAGAGTGTTTAAGGTAGAAGATCCAATTTTATGAGATTTTATATTTTTGATTTTTCGAATTTCAAATTTTTGTCCTCCAACGAATTTTGACGTTGATTCCGAGTCTTTGAACGAAAATGTCGAAAACTCATCAGAAATATTTTTGGCGCCAAAAAAACCATTTGAAAACTGATTCAGAGCTGACCAACTCGAGAACGGTTAGAGGTAGACCAATTCTGCGAACGCCAATCGATTCAGAATGGCCGAATTAGTATATACTGAGAATTTGAACGGAAAAAATCGACGGACATAAAAGTCGAGTATATTATTTATTTCCTTATTTATTTACCATACATAATTTTTTGCACTTTTTCATTTTTCATTTTTTTAATTTCAAATATTTGTCCTCCAACGTATTTTGACGTGCTGATTCCGAATATTTGAACGAAAATGTCGAAAACTTATAAAAAATATTTTTGGCGCCAAAAAAACCATTTGAAAACTGATTCAGAGCTGACCAACTCGAGAACGGTTAGAGATAGACCAATTCTGCGAACGCCAATCGATTCAGAATGGCCGAATCAGTATATATTGTGAATATCGAGTCAATGGAAAAATTAAAAATTACTCGAAAAAAGTTGAAAGGGGGTTACCCCTAAAAATCATGAAAAATACTGAGTCGTCACATCGATTTGGAATTTGCACTATATACGTGAAATTTCATGCTCATTCCGAAAATGTATGATTTCTATAGGCTCAGATAAGTCAGATATAAGATTTAGCCGGAGAAGAGTGTTTAGGTAGAAGATCCAATTTTATGAGATTTTTTATTTTTCATTTTTCGAATTTCAAATTTTTGTCCTTTAACGAATTTTGACGTGCTGATTCCGAATTTCTGAACGAAAATGTCGAAAACTCATCAGAAATATTTTTGGCGCCAAAAAACACATTTGAAAACTTATTCAGAGCTGACCAACTCGAGAACGGTTAGAGATAGACCAATTCTGCGAACGCCAATCGATTCAGAATGGCCGAATTAGTATATACTGAGAATTTGAACGGAAAAAATCGACGGACATAAAAGTCGAGTATATTATTTATTTCCTTATTTATTTACCATACATAATTTTTTGCACTTTTTTATTTTTCATTTTTTTAATTTCAAATATTTGTCCTCCAACGAATTTTGACGTGCTGATTCCGAATATTTGAACGAAAATGTCGAAAACTCATCAGAAATATTTTTGGCGCCAAAAAAACCATTTGAAAACTGATTCAGAGCTGACCAACTCGCGAACGGTTAGAGAAAGACCAATTCTGCGAATGCCAATCGTTTCAGAATGGCCGAATCAGTATATATTGTGAATATCGAGTCAATGGAAAAATTAAAAATTACTCGAAAAAAGTTGAAAGGGGGTTACCCCTAAAAATCATGAAAAATACTGAGTCGTCACATCGATTTGGAATTTGCACTATATACGTGAAATTTCATGCTCATTCCGAAAATGTATGATTTCTATAGGCTCAGATAAGTCAGATATAAGATTTAGCCGGAAAAGAGTGTTTAAGGTAGAAGATCCAATTTTATGAGATTTTTTATTTTTCATTTTTCGAATTTCAAATATTTTTCCTCTAACGTATTTTGACGTGCTGATTCCGAATCTTTGAACGAAAATGTCGAAAACTCATCAGAAATATTTTTGGCGCCAAAAAAACCATTTGAAAACTGATTCAGAGCTGACCAACTCGAGAACGGTTAGAGATAGACCAATTCTGCGAACGCCAATCGATTCAGAATGGTCGAGTCAGTATATATTGTGAATATCGAGTCAATGGAAAAATTAAAAATTACTCGAAAAAAGTTGAAAGGGGGTTACCCCTAAAAATCATGAAAAATACTGAGTCGTCACATCGATTTGGAATTTGCACTATATACGTGAAATTTCATGCTCATTCCGAAAATGTATGATTTCTATAGGCTCAGATAAGTCAGATATAAGATTTAGCCGGAAAAGAGTGTTTAAGGTAGAAGATCCAATTTAATGAGATTTTTTATTTTTCATTTTTCGAATTTCAAATTTTTGTCCTCCAACGAATTTTGACGTGCTGATTCCGAATCTTTGAACGAAAATGTCGAAAACTCATCAGAAATATTTTTGGCGCCAAAAAAACCATTTGAAAACTGATTCAGAGCTGACCAACTCGAGAACGGTTAGAGATAGACCAATTCTGCGAACGCCAATCGATTCAGAATGGCCGAATTAGTATATACTGAGAATTTGAACGGAATAAATCGACGGACATAAAAGTCGAGTATATTATTTATTTCCTTATTTATTTACCATACATAATTTTTTGCACTTTTTTATTTTTCATTTTTCGAATTTCAAATTTTTGTCCTTTAACGAATTTTGACGTGCTGATTCCGAATTTCTGAACGAAAATGTAGAAAACTAATCAGAAATATTTTTGGCGCCAAAAAACACATTTGAAAACTTATTCAGAGTTGACCAACTCGAGAACGGTTAGAGATAGACCAATTCTGCGAACGCCAATCGATTCAGAATGGCCGAATTAGTATATACTGAGAATTTGAACGGAAAAAATCGACGGACATAAAAGTCGAGTATATTATTTATTTCCTTATTTATTTACCATACATAATTTTTTGCACTTTTTTATTTTTCATTTTTTTAATTTCAAATATTTGTCCTCCAACGTATTTTGACGTGCTGATTCCGAATATTTGAACGAAAATGTCAAAAACTCATCAGAAATATTTTTGGCGCCAAAAAAACCATTTGACAACTGATTCAGAGCTGACCAACTCGAGAACGGTTAGAGATAGACCAATTCTGCGAACGCCAATCGATTCAGAATGGCCGAATCAGTATATATTGTGAATATCGAGTCAATGGAAAAATTAAAAATTACTCGAAAAAAGTTGAAAGGGGGTTACCCCTAAAAATCATGAAAAATACTGAGTCGTCACATCGATTTGGAATTTGCACTATATACGTGAAATTTCATGCTCATTCCGAAAATGTATGATTTCTATAGGCTCAGATAAGTCAGATATAAGATTTAGCCGGAGAAGAGTGTTTAAGGTAGAAGATCGAATTTTATGAGATTTTTTAATTTTCGTTTTTCGAATTTCAAATTTTTGTCCTTCAACGAATTTTGACGTGCTGATTCCGAATTTCTGAACGAAAATGTCGAAAACTCATCAGAAATATTTTTGGCGCCAAAAAAAACATTTGAAAACTTATTCAGAGCTGACCAACTCGAGAACGGTTAGAGATAGACCAATTCTGCGATCGCCAATCGATTCAGAATGGCCGAATTAGTATATAATGAGAATTTGAACAGAAAATATCCACGGACATAAAAGACGAGTATATTATTTATTTACCATACATAATTTTTTGCACTTTTTTAGTTTTCATTTTTTTAATTTCAAATATTTGTCCTCCAACGTATTTTGACGTGCTGATTCCGAATATTTGAACGAAAATGTCGAAAACTCATCAGAAATATTTTTGGCGCCAAAAAAACCATTTGAAAACTGATTCAGAGCTGACCAACTCGAGAACGGTTAGAGATAGACCAATTCTGCGAACGCCAATCGATTCAGAATGGCCGAATCAGTATATATTGTGAATATCGAGTCAATGGAAAAATTAAAAATTACTCGAAAAAAGTTGAAAGGGGGTTACCCCTAAAAATCATGAAAAATACTGAGTCGTGACATCGATTTGGAATTTGCACTATATACGTGAAATTTCATGCTCATTCCGAAAATGTATTTATTTACCATACATAATTTTTTGCACTTTTTTATTTTTCATTTTTTTAATTTCAAATATTTGTCCACCAACGAATTTTGACGTGCTGATTCCGAATCTTTGAACGAAAATGTCGAAAACTCGTCGGAAATATTTTTGGCGCCAAAAAAAACATTTGAAAACTTATTCAGAGCTGACCAACTCGAGAACGGTTAGAGATAGACCAATTCTGCGAACGCCAATCGATTCAGAATGACCGAATTAGTATATACTGAGAATTTGAACGAAAAAAATCGACGGACATAAAAGACGAGCATATTATTCATTTACCATACATAATTTTTTGCACTTTTTTAGTTTTCATTTTTTCAATTTCAGATATTTTTCCTCCAACGTATTTTGACGTGCTGATTCCAAATCTTTGAACGAAAATGTCGAAAACTCATCAGAAATATTTTTGGCGCCAAAAAAAACATTTGGAAACTGATTCAGAGCTGACCAACTCGAGAACGGTTAGAGGTAGACCAATTCTGCGAACGCCAATCGATTCAGAATGGCCGAATCAGTATATATTGTGAATATCGAGTCAATGGAAAAATTAAAATTTACTCGAAAAAAGTTGAAAGGGGGTTACCCCTAAAAATCATGAAAAATACTGAGTCGTCACATCGATTTGGAATTTGCACTATATACGTGAAATTTCATGCTCATTCCGAAAATGTATGACTTCTATAGGCTCAGATAAGTCAGATATAAGATTTAGCCGGAGAAGATTGTTTAAGGTAGAAGATCCAATTTTATGAGATTTTTTATTTTTCATTTTTCGAATTTCAAATTTTTGTCCTTCAACGAATTTTGACGTGCTGATTCCGAATTTCTGAACGAAAATGTCGAAAACTCATCAGAAATATTTTTGGCGCCAAAAAAAACATTTGAAAACTTATTCAGAGCTAACCAACTCGAGAACGGTTAGAGATAGACCAATTCTGCGAACGCCAATCGATTCAGAATGGCCGACTTAGTATATACTGAGAATTTGAACGGAAAATATCGACGGCCATAAAAGACGAGTATATTATTTATTTACCATACATAATTTTTTGCACTTTTTTAGTTTTCATTTTTTTAATTTCAAATATTTGTCCTCCATTGTTTTTTCACGTGCTGATTCCGAATCTTTGAACGAAAATGTCGAAAACTCATCAGAAATATTTTTGGCGCCAAAAAAACCATTTGAAAACTGATTCAGAGCTGACCAACTCGAGAACGGTTAGAGATAGACCAATTCTGCGAACGCCAATCGATTCAGAATGGCCGAATCATTATATATTGTGAATATCGAGTCAATGGAAAAATTAAAATTTACTCGAAAAAAGTTGAAAGGGGGTTACCCCTAAAAATCATGAAAAATACTGAGTCGTCACATCGATTTGGAATTTGCACTATATACGTGAAATTTCATGCTCATTCCGAAAATGTATGACTTCTATAGGCTCAGATAAGTCAGATATAAGATTTAGCCGGAGAAGAGTGTTTAAGGTAGAAGATCCAATTTTATGAGATTTTTTATTTTTCATTTTTGGAATTTCATATTTTTGTCGTCGAACGTATTTTGACGCGCTGATTCCGAATCTTTGAACGAAAATGTCTATAACCCATCAGTAATATTTTTGCCGCCAAAAAAAACATTTGAAAACTGATTCAGAGCTGACCAACTCAAGAACGGTTAGAGATAGACGAATTATGCAAACGCCAATCGATTCAGAAAGGCCGAATTAGTATATACTGAGAATTTGAACGGAAAGGATCGACGGACATAAAAGTCGAGTATATTATTTATTTCCTTATTTATTTACCATACATAATTTTTTGCACTTTTTTGTTTTTCATTTTTTAATTTCAAATATTTGTCCTCCAACGTATTTTGACGTGCTGATTCCGAATCTCTGAACAAAAATGTCGAAAACTCAACGGAAATATTTTTGGTGCCAAAAAAAACATTTGAAAACTGATTCAGAGCTGACCAACTCGAGAACAATTAGAGATAGACCAATTCTGCGAACGCCAATCGATTCAGAATGGCCGAATCATTATATATTGTGAATATCGAGTCAATGGAAAAATTAAAAATTACTCGAAAAAAGTTGAAAGGGGGTTACCCCTAAAAATCATGAAAAATACTGAGTCGTCACATCGATTTGGAATTTGCACTATATACGTGAAATTTCATGCTCATTCCGATAATGTATGACTTCTATAGGCTCAGATAAGTCAGATATAAGATTTAGCCGGAGAAGAGTGTTTAAGGTAGAAGATCCAATTTTATGAGATTTTTTATTTTTCATTTTTGGAATTTCATATTTTTGTCGTCGAACGTATTTTGACGCGCTGATTCCGAATCTTTGAACGAAAATGTCTATAACCCATCAGTAATATTTTTGCCGCCAAAAAAAACATTTGAAAACTGATTCAGAGCTGACCAACTCAAGAACGGTTAGAGATAGACCAATTCTGCGAACGCCAATCGATTCAGAATGGCCGAATCAGTATATATTGTGAATATCGAGTCAATGGAAAAATTAAAAATTACTCGAAAAAAGTTGAAAGGGGGTTACCCCTAAAAATCATGAAAAATACTGAGTCGTCACATCGATTTGGAATTTGCACTATATACGTGAAATTTCATGCTCATTCCGAAAATGTATGATTTCTATAGGCTCAGATAAGTCAGATATAAGATTTAGCCGGAGAAGAGTGTTTAAGGTAGAAGATCGAATTTTATGAGATTTTTTAATTTTCGTTTTTCGAATTTCAAATTTTTGTCCTTCAACGAATTTTGACGTGCTGATTCCGAATTTCTGAACGAAAATGTCGAAAACTCATCAGAAATATTTTTGGCGCCAAAAAAAACATTTGAAAACTTATTCAGAGCTGACCAACTCGAGAACGGTTAGAGATAGACCAATTCTGCGATCGCCAATCGATTCAGAATGGCCGAATTAGTATATAATGAGAATTTGAACAGAAAATATCCACGGACATAAAAGACGAGTATATTATTTATTTACCATACATAATTTTTTGCACTTTTTTAGTTTTCATTTTTTTAATTTCAAATATTTGTCCTCCAACGTATTTTGACGTGCTGATTCCGAATATTTGAACGAAAATGTCGAAAACTCATCAGAAATATTTTTGGCGCCAAAAAAACCATTTGAAAACTGATTCAGAGCTGACCAACTCGAGAACGGTTAGAGATAGACCAATTCTGCGAACGCCAATCGATTCAGAATGGCCGAATCAGTATATATTGTGAATATCGAGTCAATGGAAAAATTAAAAATTACTCGAAAAAAGTTGAAAGGGGGTTACCCCTAAAAATCATGAAAAATACTGAGTCGTGACATCGATTTGGAATTTGCACTATATACGTGAAATTTCATGCTCATTCCGAAAATGTATTTATTTACCATACATAATTTTTTGCACTTTTTTATTTTTCATTTTTTTAATTTCAAATATTTGTCCACCAACGAATTTTGACGTGCTGATTCCGAATCTTTGAACGAAAATGTCGAAAACTCGTCGGAAATATTTTTGGCGCCAAAAAAAACATTTGAAAACTTATTCAGAGCTGACCAACTCGAGAACGGTTAGAGATAGACCAATTCTGCGAACGCCAATCGATTCAGAATGACCGAATTAGTATATACTGAGAATTTGAACGGAAAAAATCGACGGACATAAAAGACGAGCATATTATTCATTTACCATACATAATTTTTTGCACTTTTTTAGTTTTCATTTTTTCAATTTCAGATATTTTTCCTCCAACGTATTTTGACGTGCTGATTCCAAATCTTTGAACGAAAATGTCGAAAACTCATCAGAAATATTTTTGGCGCCAAAAAAAACATTTGGAAACTGATTCAGAGCTGACCAACTCGAGAACGGTTAGAGGTAGACCAATTCTGCGAACGCCAATCGATTCAGAATGGCCGAATCAGTATATATTGTGAATATCGAGTCAATGGAAAAATTAAAATTTACTCGAAAAAAGTTGAAAGGGGGTTACCCCTAAAAATCATGAAAAATACTGAGTCGTCACATCGATTTGGAATTTGCACTATATACGTGAAATTTCATGCTCATTCCGAAAATGTATGACTTCTATAGGCTCAGATAAGTCAGATATAAGATTTAGCCGGAGAAGATTGTTTAAGGTAGAAGATCCAATTTTATGAGATTTTTTATTTTTCATTTTTCGAATTTCAAATTTTTGTCCTTCAACGAATTTTGACGTGCTGATTCCGAATTTCTGAACGAAAATGTCGAAAACTCATCAGAAATATTTTTGGCGCCAAAAAAAACATTTGAAAACTTATTCAGAGCTGACCAACTCGAGAACGGTTAGAGATAGACCAATTCTGCGAACGCCAATCGATTCAGAATGGCCGACTTAGTATATACTGAGAATTTGAACGGAAAATATCGACGGACATAAAAGACGAGTATATTATTTATTTACCATACATAATTTTTTGCACTTTTTTAGTTTTCATTTTTTTAATTTCAAATATTTGTCCTCCATTGTTTTTTCACGTGCTGATTCCGAATCTTTGAACGAAAATGTCGAAAACTCATCAGAAATATTTTTGGCGCCAAAAAAACCATTTGAAAACTGATTCAGAGCTGACCAACTCGAGAACGGTTAGAGATAGACCAATTCTGCGAACGCCAATCGATTCAGAATGGCCGAATCATTATATATTGTGAATATCGAGTCAATGGAAAAATTAAAATTTACTCGAAAAAAGTTGAAAGGGGGTTACCCCTAAAAATCATGAAAAATACTGAGTCGTCACATCGATTTGGAATTTGCACTATATACGTGAAATTTCATGCTCATTCCGAAAATGTATGACTTCTATAGGCTCAGATAAGTCAGATATAAGATTTAGCCGGAGAAGAGTGTTTAAGGTAGAAGATCCAATTTTATGAGATTTTTTATTTTTCATTTTTGGAATTTCATATTTTTGTCGTCGAACGTATTTTGACGCGCTGATTCCGAATCTTTGAACGAAAATGTCTATAACCCATCAGTAATATTTTTGCCGCCAAAAAAAACATTTGAAAACTGATTCAGAGCTGACCAACTCAAGAACGGTTAGAGATAGACGAATTATGCAAACGCCAATCGATTCAGAAAGGCCGAATTAGTATATACTGAGAATTTGAACGGAAAGGATCGACGGACATAAAAGTCGAGTATATTATTTATTTCCTTATTTATTTACCATACATAATTTTTTGCACTTTTTTGTTTTTCATTTTTTAATTTCAAATATTTGTCCTCCAACGTATTTTGACGTGCTGATTCCGAATCTCTGAACAAAAATGTCGAAAACTCAACGGAAATATTTTTGGTGCCAAAAAAAACATTTGAAAACTGATTCAGAGCTGACCAACTCGAGAACAATTAGAGATAGACCAATTCTGCGAACGCCAATCGATTCAGAATGGCCGAATCATTATATATTGTGAATATCGAGTCAATGGAAAAATTAAAAATTACTCGAAAAAAGTTGAAAGGGGGTTACCCCTAAAAATCATGAAAAATACTGAGTCGTCACATCGATTTGGAATTTGCACTATATACGTGAAATTTCATGCTCATTCCGATAATGTATGACTTCTATAGGCTCAGATAAGTCAGATATAAGATTTAGCCGGAGAAGAGTGTTTAAGGTAGAAGATCCAATTTTATGAGATTTTTTATTTTTCATTTTTGGAATTTCATATTTTTGTCGTCGAACGTATTTTGACGCGCTGATTCCGAATCTTTGAACGAAAATGTCTATAACCCATCAGTAATATTTTTGCCGCCAAAAAAAACATTTGAAAACTGATTCAGAGCTGACCAACTCAAGAACGGTTAGAGATAGACGAATTATGCAAACGCCAATCGATTCAGAAAGGCCGAATTAGTATATACTGAGAATTTGAACGGAAAGGATCGACGGACATAAAAGTCGAGTATATTATTTATTTCCTTATTTATTTACCATACATAATTTTTTGCACTTTTTTGTTTTTCATTTTTTAATTTCAAATATTTGTCCTCCAACGTATTTTGACGTGCTGATTCCGAATCTCTGAACAAAAATGTCGAAAACTCATCGGAAATATTTTTGGTGCCAAAAAAAACATTTGAAAACTGATTCAGAGCTGACCAACTCGAGAACAATTAGAGATAGACCAATTCTGCGAACGCCAATCAATTCAGAATGGCCGAATTAGTTTATACTGAGAATTTGAACGGAAAGGATCGACGGACATAAAAGTCGAGTATATTATTTATTTCCTTATTTATTTACCATACATAATTTTTTGCACTTCTTTATTTTTCATTTTTTTAATTTCAAATATTTTTCTCCAACGTATTTTGACGTGCTGATTTCGAATCTTTGAACGAAAATGTCGAAAACTCATCAGAAATATTTTTGGCGCCAAAAAAACCATTTGAAAACTGATTCAGAGCTGACCAACTCGAGAACGGTTAGAGATAGACCAATTCTGCGAACGCCAATCGATTCAGAATGGCCGAATCAGTATATATTGTGAATATCGAATCAATGGAAAAATTAAAAATTACTCGAAAAAAGTTGAAAGGGGGTTACCCCTAAAAATCATGAAAAATACTGAGTCGTCACATCGATTTGGAATTTGCACTATATACGTGAAATTTCATGCTCATTCCGAAAATGTATGATTTCTATAGGCTCAGATAAGTCAGATATAAGATTTAGCCGGAAAAGAGTGTTTAAGGTAGAAGATCCAATTTTATGAGATTTTTTATTTTTCATTTTTCGAATTTCAAATTTTTGTCCTTTAACGAATTTTGACGTGCTGATTCCGAATTTCTGAACGAAAATGTCGAAAACTAATCAGAAATATTTTTGGCGCCAAAAAACACATTTGAAAACTTATTCAGAGTTGACCAACTCGAGAACGGTTAGAGATAGACCAATTCTGCGAACGCCAATCGATTCAGAATGGCCGAATTAGTATATACTGAGAATTTGAACGGAAAAAATCGACGGACATAAAAGTCGAGTATATTATTTATTTCCTTATTTATTTACCATACATAATTTTTTGCACTTTTTTATTTTTAATTTTTTTAATTTCAAATATTTGTCCTCCAACGTATTTTGACGTGCTGATCAGCACGTCAAAATACGTTGGAGGACAAATATTTGAAATTAAAAAAATTAAAAATAAAAAAGTGCAAAAAATTATGTATGGTAAATAAATAAGGAAATAAATAATATACTCGACTTTTATGTCCGTCGATTTTTTCCGTTCAAATTCTCAGTATATACTAATTCGGCCATTCTGAATCGATTGGCGTTCGCAGAATTGGTCTATCTCTAACCGTTCTCGAGTTGGTCAACTCTGAATAAGTTTTCAAATGTGTTTTTTGGCGCCAAAAATATTTCTGATTAGTTTTCGACATTTTCGTTCAGAAATTCGGAATCAGCACGTCTTTCGTTCTTTGAACGAAAATGTCTATAACCCATCAGTAATATTTTTGCCGCCAAAAAAAACATTTGAAAACTGATTCAGAGCTGACCAACTCAAGAACGGTTAGAGATAGACGAATTATGCAAACGCCAATCGATTCAGAAAGGCCGAATTAGTATATACTGAGAATTTGAACGGAAAGGATCGACGGACATAAAAGTCGAGTATATTATTTATTTCCTTATTTATTTACCATACATAATTTTTTGCACTTTTTTGTTTTTCATTTGTATATAATGAGAATTTGAACGGAAAATATCCACGGACATAAAAGACGAGTATATTATTTATTTACCATACATAATTTTTTGCACTTTTTTAGTTTTCATTTTTTTAATTTCAAATATTTGTCCTCCAACGTATTTTGACGTGCTGATTCCGAATATTTGAACGAAAATGTCGAAAACTCATCAGAAATATTTTTGGCGCCAAAAAAACCATTTGAAAACTGATTCAGAGCTGACCAACTCGAGAACGGTTAGAGATAGACCAATTCTGCGAACGCCAATCGATTCAGAATGGCCGAATCAGTATATATTGTGAATATCGAGTCAATGGAAAAATTAAAAATTACTCGAAAAAAGTTGAAAGGGGGTTACCCCTAAAAATCATGAAAAATACTGAGTCGTGACATCGATTTGGAATTTGCACTATATACGTGAAATTTCATGCTCATTCCGAAAATGTATGATTTCTATGGGCTCAGATAAGTCAGATATAAGATTTAGCCGAAAAAGAGTGTTTAAGGTAGAAGATCCAATTTTATTAGATTTTTTATTTTTCATTTTTCGAATTTCAAATTTTTGTCCTCCAACGAATTTTGACGTTGATTCCGAGTCTTTGAACGAAAATGTCGAAAACTCATCAGAAATATTTTTGGCGCCAAAAAAACCATTTGAAAACTGATTCAGAGCTGACCAACTCGAGAACGGTTAGAGATAGACCAATTCTGTGAACGCCAATCGATTCAGAATGGCCGAATCAGTATATATTGTGAATATCGAGTCAATGGAAAAATTAAAAATTACTCGAAAAAAGTTGAAAGGGGGTTACCCCTAAAAATCATGAAAAATACTGAGTCGTCACATCGATTTGGAATTTGCACTATATACGTGAAATTTCATGCTCATTCCGAAAATGTATGATTTCTATAGGCTCAGATAAGTCAGATATAAGATTTAGCCGGAAAAGAGTGTTTAAGGTAGAATATCCAATTTTATGAGATTTTTTATTTTTCATTTTTCGAATTTCAAATTTTTGTCCTTTAACGAATTTTGACGTGCTGATTCCGAATTTCTGAACGAAAATGTCGAAAACTAATCAGAAATATTTTTGGCGCCAAAAAACACATTTGAAAACTTATTCAGAGTTGACCAACTCGAGAACGGTTAGAGATAGACCAATTCTGCGAACGCCAATCGATTCAGAATGGCCGAATTAGTATATACTGAGAATTTGAACGGAAAAAATCGACGGACATAAAAGTCGAGTATATTATTTATTTCCTTATTTATTTACCATACATAATTTTTTGCACTTTTTTATTTTTCATTTTTTTAATTTCAAATATTTGTCCTCCAACGTATTTTGACGTGCTGATTCCGAATATTTGAACGAAAATGTCGAAAACTCATCAGAAATATTTTTGGCGCCAAAAAAACCATTTGACAACTGATTCAGAGCTGACCAACTCGAGAACGGTTAGAGATAGACCAATTCTGCGAACGCCAATCGATTCAGAATGGCCGAATCAGTATATATTGTAAATATCGAGTCAATGGAAAAATTAAAAATTACTCGAACAAAGTTGAAAGGGGGTTACCCCTAAAAATCATGAAAAATACTGAGTCGTCACATCGATTTGGAATTTGCACTATATACGTGAAATTTCATGCTCATTCCGAAAATGTATGATTTCTATAGGCTCAGATAAGTCAGATATAAGATTTAGCCGGAGAAGAGTGTTTAAGGTAGAAGATCGAATTTTATGAGATTTTCTATTTTTCGTTTTTCGAATTTCAAATTTTTGTCCTTCAACGAATTTTGACGTGCTGATTCCGAATTTCTGAACGAAAATGTCGAAAACTCATCAGAAATATTTTTGGCGCCAAAAAAACCATTTGAAAACTGATTCAGAGCTGACCAACTCGAGAACGGTTAGAGATAGACCAATTCTGCGAACGCCAATCGATTCAGAATGGCCGAATCAGTATATATTGTGAATATCGAGTCAATGGAAAAATTAAAAATTACTCGAAAAAAGTTGAAAATCATGAAAAATACTGAGTCGTGACATCGATTTGGAATTTGCACTATATACGTGAAATTTCATGCTCATTCCGAAAATGTATGATTTCTATAGGCTCAGATAAGTCAGATATAAGATTTAGCCGGAGAAGATTGTTTAAGGTAGAAGATCCAATTTTATGAGATTTTTTATTTTTCATTTTTCGAATTTCAAATTTTTGTCCTTCAACGAATTTTGACGTGCTGATTCCGAATTTCTGAACGAAAATGTCGAAAACTCATCAGAAATATTTTTGGCGCCAAAAAAAACATTTGAAAACTTATTCAGAGCTGACCAACTCGAGAACGGTTAGAGGTAGACCAATTCTGCGAACGCCAATCGATTCAGAATGGCCGAATTAGTATATACTGAGAATTTGAACGGAAAAAATCGACGGACATAAAAGTCGAGTATATTATTTATTTCCTTATTTATTTACCATACATAATTTTTTGCACTTTTTCATTTTTCATTTTTTTAATTTCAAATATTTGTCCTCCAACGTATTTTGACGTGCTGATTCCGAATATTTGAACGAAAATGTCGAAAACTCATCAGAAAAATTTTTGGCGCCAAAAAAACCATTTGAAAACTGATTCAGAGCTGACCAACTCGTGAACGGTTAGAGATAGACCAATTCTGCGAACGCCAATCGATTCAGAATGGCCGAATCAGTATATATTGTGAATATCGAGTCAATGGAAAAATTAAAAATTACTCGAAAAAAGTTGAAAGGGGGTTACCCCTAAAAATCATGAAAAATACTGAGTCGTCACATCGATTTGGAATTTGTACTATATACGTGAAATTTCATGCTCATTCCGAAAATGTATGATTTCTATAGGCTCAGATAAGTCAGATATAAGATTTAGCCGGAGAAGAGTGTTTAAGGTAGAAGATCCAATTTTATGAGATTTTTTATTTTTAATTTTTCGAATTTCAAGTTTTTGTCCTTTAACGAATTTTGACGTGCTGATTCCGAATTTCTGAACGAAAATGTCAAAAACTCATCAGAAATATTTTTGGCGCCAAAAAACACATTTGAAAACTTATTCAGAGCTGACCAACTCGAGAACGGTTAGAGATAGACCAATTCTGCGAACGCCAATCGATTCAGAATGGCCGAATTAGTATATACTGAGAATTTGAACGGAAAAAATCGACGGACATAAAAGACGAGCATATTATTCATTTACCATACATAATTTTTTGCACTTTTTTAGTTTTCATTTTTTAAATTTCAAATATTTTTTCTCCAACGTATTTTGACGTGCTGATTCCAAATCTTTGAACGAAAATGTCGAAAACTCATCAGAAATATTTTTGGCGCCAAAAAAACCATTTGAAAACTGATTCAGAGCTGACCAACTCGAGAACGGTTAGAGGTAGACCAATTCTGCGAACGCCAATCGATTCAGAATGGCCGAATTAGTATATACTGAGAATTTGAACGGAAAAAATCGACGGACATAAAAGTCGAGTATATTATTTATTTCCTTATTTATTTACCATACATAATTTTTTGCACTTTTTTATTTTTCATTTTTTTAATTTCAAATATTTGTCCTCCAACGTATTTTGACGTGCTGATTCCGAATATTTGAACGAAAATGTCGAAAACTCATCAGAAATATTTTTGGCGCCAAAAAAACCATTTGAAAACTGATTCAGAGCTGACCAACTCGAGAACGGTTAGAGATAGACCAATTCTGCGAACGCCAATCGATTCAGAATGGCCGAATCAGTATATATTGTGAATATCGAGTCAATGGAAAAATTAAAAATTACTCGAAAAAAGTTGAAAGGGGGTTACCCCTAAAAATCATGAAAAATACTGAGTCGTCACATCGATTTGGAATTTGCACTATATACGTGAAATTTCATGCTCATTCCGAAAATGTATGATTTCTATAGGCTCAGATAAGTCAGATATAAGATTTAGCCGGAGAAGAGTGTTTAAGGTAGAAGATCGAATTTTATGAGATTTTTTAATTTTCGTTTTTCGAATTTCAAATTTTTGTCCTTCAACGAATTTTGACGTGCTGATTCCGAATTTCTGAACGAAAATGTCGAAAACTCATCAGAAATATTTTTGGCGCCAAAAAAAACATTTGAAAACTTATTCAGAGCTGACCAACTCGAGAACGGTTAGAGATAGACCAATTCTGCGATCGCCAATCGATTCAGAATGGCCGAATTAGTATATAATGAGAATTTGAACAGAAAATATCCACGGACATAAAAGACGAGTATATTATTTATTTACCATACATAATTTTTTGCACTTTTTTAGTTTTCATTTTTTTAATTTCAAATATTTGTCCTCCAACGTATTTTGACGTGCTGATTCCGAATATTTGAACGAAAATGTCGAAAACTCATCAGAAATATTTTTGGCGCCAAAAACATTTGAAAACTGATTCAGAGCTGACCAACTCGAGAACGGTTAGAGATAGACCAATTCTGCGAACGCCAATCGATTCAGAATGGCCGAATCAGTATATATTGTGAATATCGAGTCAATGGAAAAATTAAAAATTACTCGAAAAAAGTTGAAAGGGGGTTACCCCTAAAAATCATGAAAAATACTGAGTCGTGACATCGATTTGGAATTTGCACTATATACGTGAAATTTCATGCTCATTCCGAAAATGTATTTATTTACCATACATAATTTTTTGCACTTTTTTATTTTTCATTTTTTTAATTTCAAATATTTGTCCACCAACGAATTTTGACGTGCTGATTCCGAATCTTTGAACGAAAATGTCGAAAACTCGTCGGAAATATTTTTGGCGCCAAAAAAAACATTTGAAAACTTATTCAGAGCTGACCAACTCGAGAACGGTTAGAGATAGACCAATTCTGCGAACGCCAATCGATTCAGAATGACCGAATTAGTATATACTGAGAATTTGAACGGAAAAAATCGACGGACATAAAAGACGAGCATATTATTCATTTACCATACATAATTTTTTGCACTTTTTTAGTTTTCATTTTTTAAATTTCAGATATTTTTCCTCCAACGTATTTTGACGTGCTGATTCCAAATCTTTGAACGAAAATGTCGAAAACTCATCAGAAATATTTTTGGCGCCAAAAAAAACATTTGGAAACTGATTCAGAGCTGACCAACTCGAGAACGGTTAGAGGTAGACCAATTCTGCGAACGCCAATCGATTCAGAATGGCCGAATCAGTATATATTGTGAATATCGAGTCAATGGAAAAATTAAAAATTACTCGAAAAAAGTTGAAAGGGGGTTACCCCTAAAAATCATGAAAAATACTGAATCGTCACATCGATTTGGAATTTGCACTATATACGTGAAATTTCATGCTCATTCCAAAAATGTATGATTTCTATAGGCTCAGATAAGTCAGATATAAGATTTAGCCGGAGAAGATTGTTTAAGGTAGAAGATCCAATTTTATGAGATTTTTTATTTTTCATTTTTCGAATTTCAAATTTTTGTCCTTCAACGAATTTTGACGTGCTGATTCCGAATTTCTGAACGAAAATGTCGAAAACTCATCAGAAATATTTTTGGCGCCAAAAAAAACATTTGAAAACTTATTCAGAGCTGACCAACTCGAGAACGGTTAGAGATAGACCAATTCTGCGAACGCCAATCGATTCAGAATGGCCGACTTAGTATATACTGAGAATTTGAACGGAAAATATCGACGGACATAAAAGACGAGTATATTATTTATTTACCATACATAATTTTTTGCACTTTTTTAGTTTTCATTTTTTTAATTTCAAATATTTGTCCTCCATTGTTTTTTCACGTGCTGATTCCGAATCTTTGAACGAAAATGTCGAAAACTCATCAGAAATATTTTTGGCGCCAAAAAAACCATTTGAAAACTGATTCAGAGCTGACCAACTCGAGAACGGTTAGAGATAGACCAATTCTGCGAACGCCAATCGATTCAGAATGGCCGAATCATTATATATTGTGAATATCGAGTCAATGGAAAAATTAAAATTTACTCGAAAAAAGTTGAAAGGGGGTTACCCCTAAAAATCATGAAAAATACTGAGTCGTCACATCGATTTGGAATTTGCACTATATACGTGAAATTTCATGCTCATTCCGAAAATGTATGACTTCTATAGGCTCAGATAAGTCAGATATAAGATTTAGCCGGAGAAGAGTGTTTAAGGTAGAAGATCCAATTTTATGAGATTTTTTATTTTTCATTTTTGGAATTTCATATTTTTGTCGTCGAACGTATTTTGACGCGCTGATTCCGAATCTTTGAACGAAAATGTCTATAACCCATCAGTAATATTTTTGCCGCCAAAAAAAACATTTGAAAACTGATTCAGAGCTGACCAACTCAAGAACGGTTAGAGATAGACGAATTATGCAAACGCCAATCGATTCAGAAAGGCCGAATTAGTATATACTGAGAATTTGAACGGAAAGGATCGACGGACATAAAAGTCGAGTATATTATTTATTTCCTTATTTATTTACCATACATAATTTTTTGCACTTTTTTGTTTTTCATTTTTTAATTTCAAATATTTGTCCTCCAACGTATTTTGACGTGCTGATTCCGAATCTCTGAACAAAAATGTCGAAAACTCAACGGAAATATTTTTGGTGCCAAAAAAAACATTTGAAAACTGATTCAGAGCTGACCAACTCGAGAACAATTAGAGATAGACCAATTCTGCGAACGCCAATCGATTCAGAATGGCCGAATCATTATATATTGTGAATATCGAGTCAATGGAAAAATTAAAAATTACTCGAAAAAAGTTGAAAGGGGGTTACCCCTAAAAATCATGAAAAATACTGAGTCGTCACATCGATTTGGAATTTGCACTATATACGTGAAATTTCATGCTCATTCCGAAAATGTATGACTTCTATAGGCTCAGATAAGTCAGATATAAGATTTAGCCGGAGAAGAGTGTTTAAGGTAGAAGATCCAATTTTATGAGATTTTTTATTTTTCATTTTTGGAATTTCATATTTTTGTCGTCGAACGTATTTTGACGCGCTGATTCCGAATCTTTGAACGAAAATGTCTATAACCCATCAGTAATATTTTTGCCGCCAAAAAAAACATTTGAAAACTGATTCAGAGCTGACCAACTCAAGAACGGTTAGAGATAGACGAATTATGCAAACGCCAATCGATTCAGAAAGGCCGAATTAGTATATACTGAGAATTTGAACGGAAAGGATCGACGGACATAAAAGTCGAGTATATTATTTATTTCCTTATTTATTTACCATACATAATTTTTTGCACTTTTTTGTTTTTCATTTTTTAATTTCAAATATTTGTCCTCCAACGTATTTTGACGTGCTGATTCCGAATCTCTGAACAAAAATGTCGAAAACTCATCGGAAATATTTTTGGTGCCAAAAAAAACATTTGAAAACTGATTCAGAGCTGACCAACTCGAGAACAATTAGAGATAGACCAATTCTGCGAACGCCAATCAATTCAGAATGGCCGAATTAGTTTATACTGAGAATTTGAACGGAAAGGATCGACGGACATAAAAGTCGAGTATATTATTTATTTCCTTATTTATTTACCATACATAATTTTTTGCACTTCTTTATTTTTCATTTTTTTAATTTCAAATATTTTTCTCCAACGTATTTTGACGTGCTGATTTCGAATCTTTGAACGAAAATGTCGAAAACTCATCAGAAATATTTTTGGCGCCAAAAAAACCATTTGAAAACTGATTCAGAGCTGACCAACTCGAGAACGGTTAGAGATAGACCAATTCTGCGAACGCCAATCGATTCAGAATGGCCGAATCAGTATATATTGTGAATATCGAATCAATGGAAAAATTAAAAATTACTCGAAAAAAGTTGAAAGGGGGTTACCCCTAAAAATCATGAAAAATACTGAGTCGTCACATCGATTTGGAATTTGCACTATATACGTGAAATTTCATGCTCATTCCGAAAATGTATGATTTCTATAGGCTCAGATAAGTCAGATATAAGATTTAGCCGGAAAAGAGTGTTTAAGGTAGAAGATCCAATTTTATGAGATTTTTTATTTTTCATTTTTCGAATTTCAAATTTTTGTCCTTTAACGAATTTTGACGTGCTGATTCCGAATTTCTGAACGAAAATGTCGAAAACTAATCAGAAATATTTTTGGCGCCAAAAAAACCATTTGAAAACTGATTCAGAGCTGACCAACTCGAGAACGGTTAGAGATAGACCAATTCTGCGAACGCCAATCGATTCAGAATGGCCGAATCAGTATATATTGTGAATATCGAATCAATGGAAAAATTAAAAATTACTCGAAAAAAGTTGAAAGGGGGTTACCCCTAAAAATCATGAAAAATACTGAGTCGTCACATCGATTTGGAATTTGCACTATATACGTGAAATTTCATGCTCATTCCGAAAATGTATGATTTCTATAGGCTCAGATAAGTCAGATATAAGATTTAGCCGGAAAAGAGTGTTTAAGGTAGAAGATCCAATTTTATGAGATTTTTTATTTTTCATTTTTCGAATTTCAAATTTTTGTCCTTTAACGAATTTTAACGTGCTGATTCCGAATTTCTGAACGAAAATGTCGAAAACTAATCAGAAATATTTTTGGCGCCAAAAAACACATTTGAAAACTTATTCAGAGTTGACCAACTCGAGAACGGTTAGAGATAGACCAATTCTGCGAACGCCAATCGATTCAGAATGGCCGAATTAGTATATACTGAGAATTTGAACGGAAAAAATCGACGGACATAAAAGTCGAGTATATTATTTATTTCCTTATTTATTTACCATACATAATTTTTTGCACTTTTTTATTTTTAATTTTTTTAATTTCAAATATTTGTCCTCCAACGTATTTTGACGTGCTGATTCCGAATATTTGAACGAAAATGTCGAAAGGTCATCAGAAATATTTTTGGCGCCAAAAATACCATTTGAAAACTGATTCAGAGCTGACCAACTCGAGAACGGTTAGAGATAGACCAATTCTGCGAACGCCAATCGATTCAGAATGGCCGAATCAGTATATATTGTGAATATCGAGTCAATGGAAAAATTAAAAATTACTCGAAAAAAGTTGAAAGGGGGTTACCCCTAAAAATCATGAAAAATACTGAGTCGTCACATCGATTTGGAATTTGCACTATATACGTGAAATTTCATGCTCATTCCGAAAATGTATGATTTCTATAGGCTCAGATAAGTCAGATATAAGATTTAGCCGGAGAAGATTGTTTAAGGTAGAAGATCCAATTTTATGAGATTTTTTATTTTTCGTTTTTCGAATTTCAAATTTTTGTCCTTCAACGAATTTTGACGTGCTGATTCCGAATTTCTGAACGAAAATGTCGAAAACTCATCAGAAATATTTTTGGCGCCAAAAAAAACATTTGAAAACTTATTCAGAGCTGAGCAACTCGAGAACGGTTAGAGATAGACCAATTCTGCGAACGCCAATCGATTCAGAATGGCCGAATCAGTATATATTGTGAATATCGAGTCAATGGAAAAATTAAAAATTACTCGAAAAAAGTTGAAAGGGGGTTACCCCTAAAAATCATGAAAAATACTGCGTCGTCACATCGATTTGGAATTTGCACTATATACGTGAAATTTCATGCTCATTCCGAAAATGTATGATTTCTATAGGCTCAGATAAGTCAGATATAAGATTTAGCCGGAAAAGAGTGTTTAAGGTAGAAGATCCAATTTTATGAGATTTTTTATTTTTCATTTTTCGAATTTCAAATTTTTGTCCATTAACGAATTTTGACGTGCTGATTCCGAATTTCTGAACGAAAATGTCGAAAACTCATCAGAAATATTTTTGGCGCCAAAAAACACATTTGAAAACTTATTCAGAGCTGACCAACTCGAGAACGGTTAGAGATAGACCAATTCTGCGAGCGCCAATCGATTCAGAATGGCCGAATCAGTATATACTGAGAATTTGAACGGAAAAAATCGACGGACATAAAAGACGAGTATATTATTCATTTACCATACATAATTTTTTGCACTTTTTTAGTTTTCATTTTTTAAATTTCAAATATTTTTCCTCCAACGTATTTTGACGTGCTGATTCCAAATCTTTGAACGAAAATGTCGAAAACTCATCAGAAATATTTTTGGCGCCAAAAAAACCATTTGAAAACTAATTCAGAGCTGACCAACTCGAGAACGGTTAGAGGTAGACCAAGTCTGCGAACGCCAATCGATTCAGAATGGCCGAATTAGTATATACTGAGAATTTGAACGGAAAAAATCGACGGACATAAAAGTCGAGTATATTATTTATTTACCATACATAATTTTTTGCACTTCTTTATTTTTCATTTTTTTAATTTCAAATATTTTTCCTCCAACGTATTTTGACGTGCTGATTCCGAATATTTGAACGAAAATGTCGAAAACTCATCAGAAATATTTTTGGCGCCAAAAAAACCATTTGAAAACTGATTCAGAGCTGACCAAATCGTGAACGGTTAGAGATAGACCAATTCTGCGAACGCCAATCGATTCAGAATGGCCGAATCAGTATATATTGTGAATATCGAGTCAATGGAAAAATTAAAAATTACTCGAAAAAAGTTGAAAGGGGGTTACCCCTAAAAATCATGAAAAATACTGAGTCGTCACATCGATTTGGAATTTGTACTATATACGTGAAATTTCATGCTCATTCCGAAAATGTATGATTTCTATAGGCACAGATAAGTCAGATATAAGATTTAGCCGGAGAAGAGTGTTTAAGGTAGAAGATCCAATTTTATGAGATTTTTTATTTTTCATTTTTCGAATTTCAAATTTTTGTCCTTCAACGAATTTTGACGTGCTGATTCCGAATTTCTGAACGAAAATGTCGAAAACTCATCAGAAATATTTTTGGCGCCAAATAAAACATTTGAAAACTTATTCAGAGCTGACCAACTCGAGAAAGGTTAGAGATAGACCAATTCTGCGAGCGCCAATCGATTCAGAATGGCCGAATTAGTATATACTGAGAATTTGAACGGAAAAAATCGACGGACATAGAAGACGAGTATATTATTCATTTACCATACATAATTTTTTGCACTTTTTTAGTTTTCATTTTTTAAATTTCAAATATTTTTCCTCCAACGTATTTTGACGTGCTGATTCCAAATCTTTGAACGAAAATGTCGAAAACTCATCAGAAATATTTTTGGCGCCAAAAAAACCATTTGAAAACTGATTCAGAGCTGACCAACTCGCGAACGGTTAGAGAAAGACCAATTCTGCGAATGCCAATCGTTTCAGAATGGCCGAATCAGTATATATTGTGAATATCGAGTCAATGGAAAAATTAAAAATTACTCGAAAAAAGTTGAAAGGGGGTTACCCCTAAAAATCATGAAAAATACTGAGTCGTCACATCGATTTGGAATTTGCACTATATACGTGAAATTTCATGCTCATTCCGAAAATGTATGATTTCTATAGGCTCAGATAAGTCAGATATAAGATTTAGCCGGAAAAGAGTGTTTAAGGTAGAAGATCCAATTTTATGAGATTTTTTATTTTTCATTTTTCGAATTTCAAATATTTTTCCTCCAACGTATTTTGACGTGCTGATTCCGAATCTTTGAACGAAAATGTCGAAAACTCATCAGAAATATTTTTGGCGCCAAAAAAACCATTTGAAAACTGATTCAGAGCTGACCAACTCGAGAACGGTTAGAGATAGACCAATTCTGCGAACGCCAATCGATTCAGAATGGTCGAGTCAGTATATATTGTGAATATCGAGTCAATGGAAAAATTAAAAATTACTCGAAAAAAGTTGAAAGGGGGTTACCCCTAAAAATCATGAAAAATACTGAGTCGTCACATCGATTTGGAATTTGCACTATATACGTGAAATTTCATGCTCATTCCGAAAATGTATGATTTCTATAGGCTCAGATGAGTCAGATATAAGATTTAGCCGGAAAAGAGTGTTTAAGGTAGAAGATCCAATTTAATGAGATTTTTTATTTATCATTTTTCGAATTTCAAATTTTTGTCCTCCAACGAATTTTGACGTGCTGATTCCGAATCTTTGAACGAAAATGTCGAAAACTCATCAGAAATATTTTTGGCGCCAAAAAAACCATTTGAAAACTGATTCAGAGCTGACCAACTCGAGAACGGTTAGAGATAGACCAATTCTGCGAACGCCAATCGATTCAGAATGGCCGAATTAGTATATACTGAGAATTTGAACGGAATAAATCGACGGACATAAAAGTCGAGTATATTATTTATTTCCTTATTTATTTACCATACATAATTTTTTGCACTTTTTTATTTTTCATTTTTCGAATTTCAAATTTTTGTCCTTTAACGAATTTTGACGTGCTGATTCCGAATTTCTGAACGAAAATGTAGAAAACTAATCAGAAATATTTTTGGCGCCAAAAAACACATTTGAAAACTTATTCAGAGTTGACCAACTCGAGAACGGTTAGAGATAGACCAATTCTGCGAACGCCAATCGATTCAGAATGGCCGAATTAGTATATACTGAGAATTTGAACGGAAAAAATCGACGGACATAAAAGTCGAGTATATTATTTATTTCCTTATTTATTTACCATACATAATTTTTTGCACTTTTTTATTTTTCATTTTTTTAATTTCAAATATTTGTCCTCCAACGTATTTTGACGTGCTGATTCCGAATATTTGAACGAAAATGTCAAAAACTCATCAGAAATATTTTTGGCGCCAAAAAAACCATTTGACAACTGATTCCGAGCTGACCAACTCGAGAACGGTTAGAGATAGACCAATTCTGCGAACGCCAATCGATTCAGAATGGCCGAATCAGTATATATTGTGAATATCGAGTCAATGGAAAAATTAAAAATTACTCGAAAAAAGTTGAAAGGGGGTTACCCCTAAAAATCATGAAAAATACTGAGTCGTCACATCGATTTGGAATTTGCACTATATACGTGAAATTTCATGCTCATTCCGAAAATGTATGATTTCTATAGGCTCAGATAAGTCAGATATAAGATTTAGCCGGAGAAGAGTGTTTAAGGTAGAAGATCGAATTTTATGAGATTTTTTAATTTTCGTTTTTCGAATTTCAAATTTTTGTCCTTCAACGAATTTTGACGTGCTGATTCCGAATTTCTGAACGAAAATGTCGAAAACTCATCAGAAATATTTTTGGCGCCAAAAAAAACATTTGAAAACTTATTCAGAGCTGACCAACTCGAGAACGGTTAGAGATAGACCAATTCTGCGATCGCCAATCGATTCAGAATGGCCGAATTAGTAAATAATGAGAATTTGAACGGAAAATATCCACGGACATAAAAGACGAGTATATTATTTATTTACCATACATAATTTTTTGCACTTTTTTAGTTTTCATTTTTTTAATTTCAAATATTTGTCCTCCAACGTATTTTGACGTGCTGATTCCGAATATTTGAACGAAAATGTCGAAAACTCATCAGAAATATTTTTGGCGCCAAAAAAACCATTTGAAAACTGATTCAGAGCTGACCAACTCGAGAACGGTTAGAGATAGACCAATTCTGCGAACGCCAATCGATTCAGAATGGCCGAATCAGTATATATTGTGAATATCGAGTCAATGGAAAAATTAAAAATTACTCGAAAAAAGTTGAAAGGGGGTTACCCCTAAAAATCATGAAAAATACTGAGTCGTGACATCGATTTGGAATTTGCACTATATACGTGAAATTTCATGCTCATTCCGAAAATGTATGATTTCTATGGGCTCAGATAAGTCAGATATAAGATTTAGCCGAAAAAGAGTGTTTAAGGTAGAAGATCCAATTTTATGAGATTTTTTATTTTTCATTTTTCGAATTTCAAATTTTTGTCCTCCAACGAATTTTGACGTTGATTCCGAGTCTTTGAACGAAAATGTCGAAAACTCATCAGAAATATTTTTGGCGCCAAAAAAACCATTTGAAAACTGATTCAGAGCTGACCAACTCGAGAACGGTTAGAGATAGACCAATTCTGCGAACGCCAATCGATTCAGAATGGCCGAATCAGTATATATTGTGAATATCGAGTCAATGGAAAAATTAAAAATTACTCGAAAAAAGTTGAAAGGGGGTTACCCCTAAAAATCATGAAAAATACTGAGTCGTCACATCGATTTGGAATTTGCACTATATACGTGAAATTTCATGCTCATTCCGAAAATGTATGATTTCTATAGGCTCAGATAAGTCAGATATAAGATTTAGCCGAAAAAGAGTGTTTAAGGTAGAAGATCCAATTTTATGAGATTTTTTATTTTTCATTTTTCGAATTTCAAATTTTTGTCCTCCAACGAATTTTGACGTTGATTCCGAGTCTTTGAACGAAAATGTCGAAAACTCATCAGAAATATTTTTGGCGCCAAAAAAACCATTTGAAAACTGATTCAGAGCTGACCAACTCGAGAACGGTTAGAGATAGACCAATTCTGCGAACGCCAATCGATTCAGAATGGCCGAATCAGTATATATTGTGAATATCGAGTCAATGGAAAAATTAAAAATTACTCGAAAAAAGTTGAAAGGGGGTTACCCCTAAAAATCATGAAAAATACTGAGTCGTCACATCGATTTGGAATTTGCACTATATACGTGAAATTTCATGCTCATTCCGAAAATGTATGATTTCTATGGGCTCAGATAAGTCAGATATAAGATTTAGCCGAAAAAGAGTGTTTAAGGTAGAAGATCCAATTTTATGAGATTTTTTATTTTTCATTTTTCGAATTTCAAATTTTTGTCCTCCAACGAATTTTGACGTTGATTCCGAGTCTTTGAACGAAAATGTCGAAAACTCATCAGAAATATTTTTGGCGCCAAAAAAACCATTTGAAAACTGATTCAGAGCTGACCAACTCGAGAACGGTTAGAGATAGACCAATTCTGCGAACGCCAATCGATTCAGAATGGCCGAATCAGTATATATTGTGAATATCGAGTCAATGGAAAAATTAAAAATTACTCGAAAAAAGTTGAAAGGGGGTTACCCCTAAAAATCATGAAAAATACTGAGTCGTCACATCGATTTGGAATTTGCACTATATACGTGAAATTTCATGCTCATTCCGAAAATGTATGATTTCTATAGGCTCAGATAAGTCAGATATAAGATTTAGCCGGAAAAGAGTGTTTAAGGTAGAATATCCAATTTTATGAGATTTTTTATTTTTCATTTTTCGAATTTCAAATTTTTGTCCTTTAACGAATTTTGACGTGCTGATTCCGAATTTCTGAACGAAAATGTCGAAAACTAATCAGAAATATTTTTGGCGCCAAAAAACACATTTGAAAACTTATTCAGAGTTGACCAACTCGAGAACGGTTAGAGATAGACCAATTCTGCGAACGCCAATCGATTCAGAATGGCCGAATTAGTATATACTGAGAATTTGAACGGAAAAAATCGACGGACATAAAAGTCGAGTATATTATTTATTTCCTTATTTATTTACCATACATAATTTTTTGCACTTTTTTATTTTTCATTTTTTCAATTTCAAATATTTGTCCTCCAACGTATTTTGACGTGCTGATTCCGAATATTTGAACGAAAATGTCGAAAACTCATCAGAAATATTTTTGGCGCCAAAAAAACCATTTGACAACTGATTCAGAGCTGACCAACTCGAGAACGGTTAGAGATAGACCAATTCTGCGAACGCCAATCGATTCAGAATGGCCGAATCAGTATATATTGTAAATATCGAGTCAATGGAAAAATTAAAAATTACTCGAACAAAGTTGAAAGGGGGTTACCCCTAAAAATCATGAAAAATACTGAGTCGTCACATCGATTTGGAATTTGCACTATATACGTGAAATTTCATGCTCATTCCGAAAATGTATGATTTCTATAGGCTCAGATAAGTCAGATATAAGATTTAGCCGGAGAAGAGTGTTTAAGGTAGAAGATCGAATTTTATGAGATTTTCTATTTTTCGTTTTTCGAATTTCAAATTTTTGTCCTTCAACGAATTTTGACGTGCTGATTCCGAATTTCTGAACGAAAATGTCGAAAACTCATCAGAAATATTTTTGGCGCCAAAAAAAACATTTGAAAACTTATTCAGAGCTGACCAACTCGAGAACGGTTAGAGATAGACCAATTCTGCGATCGCCAATCGATTCAGAATGGCCGAATTAGTATATACTGAGAATTTGAACGGAAAATATCTACGGACATAAAAGACGAGTATATTATTTTTTTACCATACATAATTTTTTGCACTTTTTTAGTTTTCATTTTTTTAATTTCAAATATTTGTCCTCCAACGTATTTTGACGTGCTGATTCCGAATATTTGAACGAAAATGTCGAAAACTCATCAGAAATATTTTTGGCGCCAAAAAAACCATTTGAAAACTGATTCAGAGCTGACCAACTCGAGAACGGTTAGAGATAGACCAATTCTGCGAACGCCAATCGATTCAGAATGGCCGAATCAGTATATATTGTGAATATCGAGTCAATGGAAAAATTAAAAATTACTCGAAAAAAGTTGAAAATCATGAAAAATACTGAGTCGTGACATCGATTTGGAATTTGCACTATATACGTGAAATTTCATGCTCATTCCGAAAATGTATGATTTCTATAGGCTCAGATAAGTCAGATATAAGATTTAGCCGGAGAAGATTGTTTAAGGTAGAAGATCCAATTTTATGAGATTTTTTATTTTTCATTTTTCGAATTTCAAATTTTTGTCCTTCAACGAATTTTGACGTGCTGATTCCGAATTTCTGAACGAAAATGTCGAAAACTCATCAGAAATATTTTTGGCGCCAAAAAAAACATTTGAAAACTTATTCAGAGCTGACCAACTCGAGAACGGTTAGAGGTAGACCAATTCTGCGAACGCCAATCGATTCAGAATGGCCGAATTAGTATATACTGAGAATTTGAACGGAAAAAATCGACGGACATAAAAGTCGAGTATATTATTTATTTCCTTATTTATTTACCATACATAATTTTTTGCACTTTTTCATTTTTCATTTTTTTAATTTCAAATATTTGTCCTCCAACGTATTTTGACGTGCTGAATATTTGAACGAAAATGTCGAAAACTCATCAGAAAAATTTTTGGCGCCAAAAAAACCATTTGAAAACTGATTCAGAGCTGACCAACTCGTGAACGGTTAGAGATAGACCAATTCTGCGAACGCCAATCGATTCAGAATGGCCGAATCAGTATATATTGTGAATATCGAGTCAATGGAAAAATTAAAAATTACTCGAAAAAAGTTGAAAGGGGGTTACCCCTAAAAATCATGAAAAATACTGAGTCGTCACATCGATTTGGAATTTGTACTATATACGTGAAATTTCATGCTCATTCCGAAAATGTATGATTTCTATAGGCTCAGATAAGTCAGATATAAGATTTAGCCGGAGAAGAGTGTTTAAGGTAGAAGATCCAATTTTATGAGATTTTTTATTTTTAATTTTTCGAATTTCAAATTTTTGTCCTTTAACGAATTTTGACGTGCTGATTCCGAATTTCTGAACGAAAATGTCAAAAACTCATCAGAAATATTTTTGGCGCCAAAAAACACATTTGAAAACTTATTCAGAGCTGACCAACTCGAGAACGGTTAGAGATAGACCAATTCTGCGAACGCCAATCGATTCAGAATGGCCGAATTAGTATATACTGAGAATTTGAACGGAAAAAATCGACGGACATAAAAGACGAGCATATTATTCATTTACCATACATAATTTTTTGCACTTTTTTAGTTTTCATTTTTTAAATTTCAAATATTTTTTCTCCAACGTATTTTGACGTGCTGATTCCAAATCTTTGAACGAAAATGTCGAAAACTCATCAGAAATATTTTTGGCGCCAAAAAAACCATTTGAAAACTGATTCAGAGCTGACCAACTCGAGAACGGTTAGAGGTAGACCAATTCTGCGAACGCCAATCGATTCAGAATGGCCGAATTAGTATATACTGAGAATTTGAACGGAAAAAATCGACGGACATAAAAGTCGAGTATATTATTTATTTCCTTATTTATTTACCATACATAATTTTTTGCACTTTTTTATTTTTCATTTTTTTAATTTCAAATATTTGTCCTCCAACGTATTTTGACGTGCTGATTCCGAATATTTGAACGAAAATGTCGAAAACTCATCAGAAATATTTTTGGCGCCAAAAAAACCATTTGAAAACTGATTCAGAGCTGACCAACTCGAGAACGGTTAGAGATAGACCAATTCTGCGAACGCCAATCGATTCAGAATGGCCGAATTAGTATATACTGAGAATTTGAACAGAAAAAATTGACGGACATAAAAGTCGAGTATATTATTTATTTACCATACATAATTTTTTGCACTTCTTTATTTTTCATTTTTTTTATTTCAAATATTTTTCCTCCAACGTATTTTGAAGTGCTGATTCCGAATCTTTGAACGAAAATGTCGAAAACTCATCAGAAATATTTTTGGCGCAAAAAAACCATTTGAAAACTGATTCAGAGCTGACCAACTCGAGAACGGTTAGAGATAGACCAATTCTGCGAACGCCAATCGATTCAGAATGGCCGAATCAGTATATATTGTGAATATCGAGTCAATGGAAAAATTAAAAATTACTCGAAAAAAGTTGAAAGGGGGTTACCCCTAAAAATCATGAAAAATACTGAGTCGTCACATCGATTTGGAATTTGCACTATATACGTGAAATTTCATGCTCATTCCGAAAATGTATGATTTCTATAGGCTCAGATAAGTCAGATATAAGATTTAGCCGGAGAAGAGTGTTTAAGGTAGAAGATCCAATTTTATGAGATTTTTTATTTTTCATTTTTCGAATTTCAAATTTTTGTCTTTCAACGAATTTTGACGTGCTGATTCCGAATTTCTGAACGAAAATGTCGAAAACTCATCAGAAATATTTTTGGCGCAAAAAAAAACATTTGAAAACTTATTCAGAGCTGACTAACTCGAGAACGGTTAGAGATAGACCAATTCTGCGAACGCCAATCGATTCAGAATGACCGAATTAGTATATACTGAGAATTTGAACGGAAAAAATCGACGGACATAAAAGACGAGCATATTATTCATTTACCATACATAATTTTTTGCACTTTTTTAGTTTTCATTTTTTAAATTTCAAATATTTTTTCTCCAACGTATTTTGACGTGCTGATTCCAAATCTTTGAACGAAAATGTCGAAAACTCATCAGAAATATTTTTGGCGCCAAAAAAACCATTTGAAAACTGATTCAGAGCTGACCAACTCGAGAACGGTTAGAGGTAGACCAATTCTGCGAACGCCAATCGATTCAGAATGGCCGAATTAGTATATACTGAGAATTTGAACGGAAAAAATCGACGGACATAAAAGTCGAGTATATTATTTATTTCCTTATTTATTTACCATACATAATTTTTTGCACTTTTTTATTTTTCATTTTTTTAATTTCAAATATTTGTCCTCCAACGTATTTTGACGTGCTGATTCCGAATATTTGAACGAAAATGTCGAAAACTCATCAGAAATATTTTTGGCGCCAAAAAAACCATTTGAAAACTGATTCAGAGCTGACCAACTCGAGAACGGTTAGAGATAGACCAATTCTGCGAACGCCAATCGATTCAGAATGGCCGAATTAGTATATACTGAGAATTTGAACAGAAAAAATTGACGGACATAAAAGTCGAGTATATTATTTATTTACCATACATAATTTTTTGCACTTCTTTATTTTTCATTTTTTTTATTTCAAATATTTTTCCTCCAACGTATTTTGAAGTGCTGATTCCGAATCTTTGAACGAAAATGTCGAAAACTCATCAGAAATATTTTTGGCGCAAAAAAACCATTTGAAAACTGATTCAGAGCTGACCAACTCGAGAACGGTTAGAGATAGACCAATTCTGCGAACGCCAATCGATTCAGAATGGCCGAATCAGTATATATTGTGAATATCGAGTCAATGGAAAAATTAAAAATTACTCGAAAAAAGTTGAAAGGGGGTTACCCCTAAAAATCATGAAAAATACTGAGTCGTCACATCGATTTGGAATTTGCACTATATACGTGAAATTTCATGCTCATTCCGAAAATGTATGATTTCTATAGGCTCAGATAAGTCAGATATAAGATTTAGCCGGAGAAGAGTGTTTAAGGTAGAAGATCCAATTTTATGAGATTTTTTATTTTTCATTTTTCGAATTTCAAATTTTTGTCTTTCAACGAATTTTGACGTGCTGATTCCGAATTTCTGAACGAAAATGTCGAAAACTCATCAGAAATGTTTTTGGCGCCAAAAAAAACATTTGAAAACTTATTCAGAGCTGACCAACTCGAGAACGGTTAGAAGTAGACCAATTCTGCGAACGCCAATCGATTCAGAATGGCCGAATTAGTATATACTGAGAATTTGAACGGAAAAAATCGACGGACATAAAAGTCGAGTATATTATTTATTTCCTTATTTATTTACCATACATAATTTTTTGCACTTTTTTATTTTTCATTTTTTTAATTTCAAATATTTGTCCTCCAACGTATTTAGACGTGCTGATTCCGAATATTTGAACGAAAATGTCGAAAACTCATCAGAAATATTTTTGGCGCCAAAAAAACCATTTGAAAACTGATTCAGAGCTGACCAACTCGTGAACGGTTAGAGATAGACCAATTCTGCGAACGCCAATCGATTCAGAATGGCCGAATCAGTATATATTGTGAATATCGAGTCAATGGAAAAATTAAAAATTACTCGAAAAAAGTTGAAAGGGGGTTACCCCTAAAAATCATGAAAAATACTGAGTCGTCACATCGATTTGGAATTTGTACTATATACGTGAAATTTCATGCTCATTCCGAAAATGTATGATTTCTATAGGCTCAGATAAGTCAGATATAAGATTTAGCCGGAGAAGAGTGTTTAAAGTAGAAGATCCAATTTTATGAGATTTTTTATTTTTCATTTTTCGAATTTCAAATTTTTGTCCTTCAACGAATTTTGACGTGCTGATTCCGAATTTCTGAACGAAAATGTCGAAAACTCATCAGAAATATTTTTGGCGCCAAAAAAAACATTTGAAAACTTATTCAGAGCTGACCAACTCGAGAACGGTTAGAGATAGACCAATTCTGCGAACGCCAATCGATTCAGAATGACCGAATTAGTATATACTGAGAATTTGAACGGAAAAAATCGACGGACATAAAAGACGAGCATATTATTCATTTACCATACATAATTTTTTGCACTTTTTTAGTTTTCATTTTTTAAATTTCAAATATTTTTCCTCCAACGTATTTTGAAGTGCTGATTCCGAATCTTTGAACGAAAATGTCGAAAACTCATCAGAAATATTTTTGGCGCCAAAAAAACCATTTGAAAACTGATTCAGAGCTGACCAACTCAAGAACGTTCGGAGATAGACCAATTCTGCGAACGCCAATCGATTCAGAATGGCCGAATTAGCATATACTGAAAATTTGAACGGAAAAAATCGACGGACATAAAAGTCGAGTATATTATTTATTTACCATACATAATTTTTTGCACTTTTTCATTTTCAATTTTTTAATTTCAAATATTTGTCCTCCAACGTATTTTGACGTGCTGATTCCGAATCTTTGAACGAAAATGTCGAAAACTCATCGGAAATATTTTTGGCGTAAAAAAAAAATCATTTGAAAACTGATTCCGAGCTGACCAACTCGAGAACGGTTAGACCAATTTATAAGGTATCAAAATATATCTTCGTGGCACAAAACGAATTTTACGATCAATGACGGAGCTTTCACATATTGATTCCTGCAAAAATCATAGTTTCAATACAAGTAAAAAAAAATGATTTTTCAATTCCATTTGGAAAATTCAAAATGACTCACTTATCTCCCAGCCATATGTTCCTCCACGAGTTCAACATTTACGCACAGTGTCGGAAATATTTGAAGTACGAATTGTATTTGATGGGATTATATTTTGAGTAAACAGTGATAAGATAAATGTCAAAACTTTACGTCGCGCTTTGTTTGTATTTGTATGTAGCGATATAAAATGGTTACTATGGAAATTCAAGTATTTCTGAATTTCTGATTAATGGAGTTACCCGAATGAAAATCATACGAAAAGAATTATCTTCATCATTAAAATGAAGTTATTATAATTATTATTATTATTGTCTAAAATAAATGTATGCGAACTCTTGCACCAAACATGTGAAAGAACTCATGTATATAAAAACAGAGGCTATGACTACCCCCGCCTCGATTTCGTTCACCTTTCACCTTTTTACCAAGACCATCAGAAGTCAGGACAGTTAGTTATATGCTTGATATGTGAAGATTTTTTAATTTTTTGTAGTGATTTCAATAGGATAGACCATAAACATGATTTCGGTGAGTACCTACCAGATTTTGGAGAGGAATATACTGAGGTCGACGTATTCAGACAAACCATAGTTTCCTGAGTTTTAAAAGTATGATATTTGAACTTTCTGTAATAAAAGCTTGTAGTTCAGAAATTAAAATCGAAGAACCGAAAAATAATATAATTTCCAAAAATTTTCCCCATCTTCCCCCCTCTTCTTCGGCAGCTACATAGAGAAAACGTGGGAATTCGGAAAAGTTTTCAATGGTTTTAGACATGAAAAATTACGCCAACAAAAAGTCTGTCAGTGGGCTTGTCCCCCTTTTTCAAAACATTTGTAAAAACTTAAAATCAAAATACAAAACCGTCGAGTAATTTCAAAATGTTTTCCTCCCTGTCCCCCTTGAAAGCTATTAGAAAACGCGTGTGAATAATAAAAAAATTTCGAGCATGGTCCCCTTCCCCTCCTTCTTAGAAAAGTTGCGACTGCGCGTAGAATTGAAATCGCAAAAACCAAAAAAATCCTTGAAATAGTGAAAAATATCTAACCGTCGAATATAACCATAAACAATGAACCTTCGAAATTTGTTGAAAAAATCAGTTGATATTACTCAAGTCTCAAGATGAACTATAAATTAAGAGAATATATCCAACAAAATGTGAATAACTCTCACTTTTGGAAATATTTATGCAAATAACCAACATGAGGGTCATCAAGTGAAGATGTGCAGTAAACTGAATATATTAGAATTTTATTAACCATTAACTTGTATTCCAATATATTAATTTGATTATTACATCATGTGAAATGATAAATATTTTACATATAGAATTGGGCGTACTTAACGAAAGGTCATACTTCCATTACATGAAAAAGGATTATAATAATCCAGTCTATCGCAAATTTCCAGCCCAACAGCCCCTTACGACTGCCAAACCACCACTGCCCAACACCTGGCAAAGTTTTTCTACAAGAACATACTTTTCAATGCTTCTTGTCACAACTAGCAAATGCCATTCAAAAACAGGTCACTATCTGCATACTAGAATCGGGGTGATTCTTGATCTGCTCACGAGATCGAGCGACTTACACCAGTTTCATCAGCGTGAAGCCAGAGTGACCAAATAGAAGGAATGGTGTGATACGGACGGGGAACAGATGGCTTCAAGGCTTTCTGTGGTGACCTACCCTGTACTAATGACTAAGCAACAACCTCAAAACTAGTCTGCTGGCGGTCCCCCTGTCCCAATCAAAACAAAATTCTGCTATTTGTTTACAGGAGAGCATTTGCGATTTTCACCTCTGTACTGAGGTACATTGCACAAGTATCTTGTTAGCTATAATTCAATACCTGTCGTGTATAAGGGAGGTATTAGGGGAATAGTTGTCTTATAACACAATGGCCTACAACACTGTAGGTTAATGGGGGTAAAAATGATAAAACATCGGTCGGCAACGACTATCGTTTCTTGATATTTCTTTTATTTAAACTGTTTTCTTATAAGATATACCAATTCAGTTTGATTCATGATGAGAAAAAATGTTAGCCAACTCTAACACAACCTTACGTAAATCGAAATTGAACAATCATGTAAAATAGTAAAATAGTGATATAGTAATATAGTAAAATAGCAAAATAGCAAAATAGTAAAATTGCAAAATAGTAATATAGTAAAATAGTAATATAGTAAAATAGTAAAATAGTGAAATAGTAAAATAGTAAAATAATAAAATAGTAAAATGGTAAAATAGTAAAATAGTAATATAGTAAAATATTAAAATATTAAAATATTTAAATGGTAAAATAGTAAAATAGTGATATCACCCGATCCGAGGCCCTTCCCTGGCTCTCACCGGACTTCCGGAGACATGTTTTCCAGTTCTCGCATCCCTCTATGTGTCGGTAGAAATATGTGTTTTTGGCGTCAGTGTATGGAGAGCTAGGGGCCCACAGGTTGCTACTCCCGTTGGCTGCGACGCCTTAGCAACCCTTAGGACCCAATTTTTGAAAACCCTGGAGTCCACTATACTCTCGTTGGCCGTCATGAAAATTCATTCCGTTGCCTAGGATTCACCACGTGGAGGTGAGGGTAACGTTGGGATGCCTGGACTCCAAACATACCCTTGAATACCTTATACCAAATGAAATCTGCCAATTTTTTTGTATCGTTTCTTGTTTCGCGATTTCGATTCATACTAATTCTGTTCTTCTTTTGTTCCAGACGGGTATCTGTCGATGGTTGTTCCTAGTGGTATCACTGTCAACATGGATAATAGAAACAAGTGAGTGTAATCAAATTTCCATTACATACAGGAAAAATAGGAAAACAAACAAAATTTAAACAATTTTAACGGAAATAAAACATTATTGAGAACTTTAAAAAAAATTAATACCTATAAGTACCTAAATGTGGTAAAAACTAATAGGAGGTTGCTTGCCATTCTTTAATTTTTTTTTCTTTGATGTTTCAGTTTTCAATACACATACGCTGAAACTGAAAATAACACATCTGGTTTATTATTTACTTTTTTAATTTTGTTTTTAGATGCGAAAGAGATGCGCGTCGTCTGTTACTACACGAATTGGTCCGCCTACAGACCAGGTGCCGCAAAATTTGGGCCCCAAGATATCGATCCCCATTTGTGTACGCATCTCATTTACGCCTTCGGAGGCTTCACCAAAAACAATACTCTCACGCCTTTCGACAAGGGCCAAGATATCGAAAACGGTGAGTGCAAACAAATTTAAGATATGAATGAGTCTCTTCTTATTATTCTCTTTCTTCTTCTTCCTCTTCTTCTCCCTCTTCTCCTTCTTCCTCTTCTTCTCCCTCTTCTTCTTCTTCCTCTTCTTCTACCTCTTCTTCTTCTTCCTCTTCTTCCTTTGTTTGACTTTTCTTTCTAGAAGTCGGCCGGTCCACCTGTGAAAGTAGTGTTGTCTCGCCTATGCTATAGTACTTTCCAGTTCATATACTCCATATATCATGTTGTAACACATATATCTATACAGAATTCGAGAAATGATTACAGACATAGAACACAAGTGAAGGCTTTTCTTGCTCTGGGGCGATTTTGATAACACTCACTTTATGGTCAAATCGCCGTGACCCATTTAATTTATTCATGAATTTTGGTGTCCTAGTGGACTTTTGGAAAGTCTATTTGACAGAAAAAAACACTGCACTGCACACTGCATAAGCGAATCAAGAATATGTTTTGGAGTAACATTTCAATTACAGCCGTTACCATTCGTTTCTGAAAATTAGCAAATTTCAATACTAATAATATTGGCGCTCTTTGTGACGTACTTTCGCGAGCCCAAGTAGCCAATGGGGTTCATTGTGACGTGAAACGGCAATGCTATTGGTTACTCAAAATTATCGGGAGAGTACGTCACAAGAATTTGCAATGGCGCCAAAAAGAAGCCATTTGAATTTTATCAAAAAAAAAATGCCGACAGGGTTTTTCACAAGCTGCAGAATCTATTAAATATATTTTTAAAATTTTGTGTAGACACCTAGTTTCTTCCAAATAACACAACTTCCATTTCGTAGGTGGATATGCAAAATTCAACGAGTTGAAAACCCAAAACAAGAACCTGAAAACGCTCTTGTCCTTAGGAGGATGGAACGAAGGATCAGCCAGGTTTTCTTTGATGGCGGCGGATCCTAACAGGAGGGAGGAACTGGTGAAAAATGCCATCAAATTTTTAAGAAAGAATCGTTTTGATGGCCTGGATCTGGTCTGGCAGTATCCGACTTTCAGAGATGGTGGAAATCCCAGAGATAAGGAGAGCTATGCTAACTTAACGCAGGTATAGTACAATTTTTGGAATTATCACTAATATGATATAAAAAAAAGGGAAAGTTTTTCATATCATTCCTCACAAAATTGTTGGATGTTCTCGTCAGCGACAAGGGTGCACTCGGATAGTTGAAGAGAGTAGGGTAGGAAATTTGAATAATTTATGAAAAAAAGTGTGGCTCTAGGACTATTCCCTGAGGTACCCAGGAGGATAAAAATCACTTAAATCAGACTTGGTGTGAAAGCTATCATATACATCTACCTCAAGTTTTGCATCGGAATGCTTTTTGGTTTGTTCAGTGGATGTGGATGGGAAAAATATTGAAAAAATTCTGGAATTTTTGGAAGTATTTTTCATTGGCGGTTTTGTGTGCCTTTGGCGTTTTTTCGGCTGAAAATTCATTTTGAGCCGATCGACTTGAAAATCACAGAATATACTAATTTCGGTACGCTGAATCGATTGGCATTCGCAGAATTGCTCTATCTCGACTCGGTCGTCAGTTGAAACATTTATCGCATTTTGCGACCATAACGAGACACATTCGTTAGATACATAGGTATATAGGAAGAAAGCTAGGAAAATTTTCTACAAGAGAATATTATTGTTTGCTGGTCTAACAGTTCGCTTGTAGGTCTTATAAGTGGTTTTGTGTGCTAGGATGCTGGATCCTAGCGCACCTTTTACATTTATCGCATTTTGCGACCATAACGAGACACATTCGTTAAATACATAGGTATATAGAAAGAAAGCTAAGAAAATTTCCTACAAGAAGATGTTATTTTTTGCTGGTCCTACAGTTCGCTTGTAGGTGTTATAGGTGGTTTTGTGTGCTAGGATGCTGGATCCTAGCGCACCTTTTACATTTATCACATTTTGCGACCATAACGAGACACATTCGTTAAATACATAGGTCTATAGAAAGAAGGCTAGGAAAATTTCCTACAAGAGGAAATGATTGTTTGCTGATCTAACAGTTGGCTTGTAGGTCTTATAAGTGGTTTTGTGTGCTAGGATGCTATATCCTAGCGCACCTTTTACATTTATCGCATTTTGCGACCATAACGAGACACATTCGTTAAATACATAGGTATATAGAAAGAAAGCTAAGAAAATTTCCTACAAGAAGATTTTATTGTTTGCCGGTCCTACAGTTCGCTTGTAGGTGTTATAGGTGGTTTTGTGTGCTAGGATGCTGGATCCTAGCGCACCTTTTACATTTATCGCATTTTGCGACCATAACGAGACACATTCGTTAAATACATAGGTATAAAGAAAGAAAGCTAAGAAAATTTCCTACAAGAAGATGTTATTGTTTGCTGGTTTTACAGTTCGCTTGTAGGTGTAATAGGTGGTTTTGTGTGCTAGGATGCGGGATTCGTGCGATACAATTTTTGTTGCACATTTATCTTTGTTTTATGGTACACCGTGTATCCGAATATCATTTTTCGAATACTGTATCAGTTGAATCGATGGCGTAGAATACGGAAAAAATATTGAAGAAATTCTTGAACTTATTATTTTTTTGGCAAAAAAGTTATAGGTCCACCTTCCGTGGACACCCGGTATATATTCGCTTATCAGCACGTGGTAACTATGTAAAATTCGCTGTTGCCATTGGAAATTTCATAATGAGTTGTAATATCAAGAATCAGTTTCAAATAGAAAACCACTACTTCCCCTACGGACATTGAATTTGGTTTCGCTTTTGACACTTTTTCAAAGTTTCATAACTTCATTACAGTTATTATTGTTGAATTGGTTGAGGTATACTCGCATACAATATATTTCTTCTTACAGGAACTCAGTGAAGGATTCGAAAGAGATTCTAAAGAAACAAGAAGACCAAGGTTACTTTTAACCATGGCTGTTCCTACAGGAGAGGATTATGTCAACAAGGGATTTGATGTGCCAAAACTGACCAAGTAAGTGAACAAAGTATCCGTAAGGCCTTTTTTCAAAATTAGCAAAATCTCGAAAGTTATATTTTTCGGAAAATAAGTAACAGTCTGATGAATTGTTTTATGAAGATCGAGAAAACTTTTAATTATTTGTGAAATTCTACAATAATCAATTTTTTTCATTGTTTATTACATTAGTATATTTTCATACAATTTTCACTGAGGGAGACTAGATCGGAATATGTTGAAAAAAGAAACATCTGCACGGGGAAGAGTCATGAATGGAATGAAACTCAGCAAAAATTCTACAATGGGGATCCAACAACTTGGTAAATTTTTATGCGAATAAAACGCAAGCATATTTTTCTCTAGAAAATCCGTATTACCATCAGCAGTAAGTACCCTTTAATGGGAGAACCTTGTGAGGTCCATTTCCAAGAGTGCCTCTCAAAAACTTGGTTTTCTATTTCGTGTCAAGAAGTATTTTACTTCCCGTCAACTGTTTATTATTTATTAGGCACAAATCCGGCATGTTCTGGAATACTGTTCCCATATATGGAGTGCTGCATCTAAGCACACTTTGAAACTTTTAAATTCTGTCCAAAAGAGGGCCATTCGTCTTGTCGGTGATACTTCTCTCACAAGCTCGCTTACTTCCCTAGAACATAGCAGAAAGGTTGGCGATCTGTCTCAGTTAGCGATCCCATCGAGACTGACCCGTCGAGCTCAGTCCTCCATATGCCGTCACTTAGATACATGCCGAACATCTCTCTCGTTCTTCCAAAGCTTTGGAACTCGCTGCCTCGGGAGGTGTTCCCTGGGGCATACAGCCGTCAGAAAATCAAGAACCTACATTTCTTCTGCTCTCATGATCTTCTTTGAACAATACAGAATTTTCCTCTTCGTGGAAACAAGAATTTAAAAAAAAGATTTATAATTAATTGAAGTTTTGTGTAAATTTCCCGAAATATGACGCTAGAAGAATATAACTTATGTTTTTGGTGTGTAGGAATATCTTGCCAAGTATAATGTTTTCCTTTCAGATATTTGGATTGGATGAATTTATTGTGTTATGATTACCACTCCCCTTACGAACCAGCTGTCAATCATCATGCACCTCTTTTTCCGTTAGAAGAAGATAATGAATACAATTTTGACGGAGATTTAAATATTGTAAGTATTCAATAGATATATTTTTATATTTCTTGTAATATAACTCTAGGTATTCGTAGGTAATCATCATCTGTTTTTCAATTTTCATCGAAAAATTTGTTTCTCAAAAAATTATTCCTAGTAAAAAATCTTCTGATATGTTTTTCTTTCCAAAATCTAAGGAGAAACAAATATTTTGTTCTCTATTGAATTACTATGTTTCAAAATATTTTCAATTTTTTTTTCATTAAAACATTATTGTTTCGGAAATAAAAAAAAAATTCAAGAATTTTGGAATGTATTATACATGTGAATTTTACTTTATTGTTGTTGTTCTTCTGCTGGTGTTTTCTTTTTCAATAGAATTGAGTTTAGGAAGCAAGGTATACCAAACCAGTTCATTTTTCATTATTTATTGTATCCTCCGGTTTTTATACTTTTACATGCTTCACTTTTTTCACTCTTCAATCATCAACATCATTTTTCGTCATTATATACTCCTGTAGCTTGGACCTAGACCTGTTGTATTGTATTGTAATGGATTTTTTTACAAGTAGGAAACATGCAATGAATAAATTAAACGAAAGTCTCGAATTATTTTATCAGGACCACACTGTCAAATACTATCTCAAACTAGGTGCAGAGCCTAGCAAACTGGTACTTGGTATTCCTACATATGGTAGATCTTACACGCTTTCTGATCCGGATGCCTTTGAAATTGGGTCACCAGCAGATGGACCAGGAACTATGGGAGAAGCTACCAGAGAAAATGGATACTTAGCTTATTATGAGGTGAGTTTGAAATTATACTAATAGATGGCGTAGCAGTAACGCATATGGCCGGAAACCATGAGATTCATATACTCGTGGGAAATGTATGTCATTTTATGTCACAATGTGAATTTTCACTTCTTTTTTTTATTATAATGTTAAATTCAATGACTTCCAGATATACCTAGACTAAATCAATACCTACTCGTCATGGTAACTAATTTAAATATATTTCAAAACTACGTTTACGTACAGGCGCTCTTTCATTCTAGTTTCCATGGATCTCTTTGTCCTACCTATGTATAACTTTCAACGCTTGCATATTTGTGGTAGAGTGGGAATTTTTACTTTCCAAACTCATAACTCGTACTGATTGCTAACAACAGGTATTGAAATTATTCACAGATTTGCGATAGGGTTAAAAACCAGGATTGGAAAGTTGTGCAACCTAACCCCGATGCCATGGGTCTCATAGCCTTCAAGGACAACGAATGGGTGGGGTACGATGATGAAAGTATTGTAAGGAAAAAAGCTGAGTACGCTGACGAGAACGGTTTGGGAGGGATTATGTTTTGGGCTATAGACATTGACGATTTCAAAGGAACGTGTCACGGAAAACCATATCCACTGATCGAAGCTGGAAAAGAAGCGTTGTCGAATGCATATAAGTAAGTAATTACTATGAAAATTTCACACCTCACTCTTTCAGCCAATCAAAAAATTGGTTTTTATTTAGTTGCCATGGCAACCCAAAAAATTTCCGGAATTTTTTTCCTCCTGGGTACCCTGGGCGAAATTAATAAGTGGAATTTTTTCTGTCAAATATTTGACATGTGATAGTTAACATTTTGCCTTTATGTACAAATGGAATGTTATTTTTCATATGAAAGGAGATATTTCATAATTATATATTCACTAAATATTTGGAATGTGTCTGAAAATAGTTTGAGAACTTGCATTTCAATGATGAATAGGTCCATCGGTAAAAAATGTATATCAATCAAATCTATCTATGCTTGACTTGATGAACTTAATATTTGAAACAATTTTATTCAACTTATCTTTTCGTGAATACTCGGCTGAAATTTGCAAGAATTCCTTTCCACATCACTTCCCAATAGACAATCCGCATGGACCAGTCAAAACTATTTTAGTTCTGCGTGATGTGCAATGTAATTTTAGGTTGAAAATGTCGCAAAATGAATTTTCCTTTCTCACCTACAAACACCGCCACTAATACCAACGCGTAACTGTCATTATATCAACAAAAACCATTCATGGCCCACTGATGTTACAACTTGTTTTCTCCCAGAATAATCTACAAGTCAGTTGAATTAACCATTAATTTAATATATTTTGGTGTGAAATTTTCTTGCCGAATCCCCCTAGGGAGATTATAAGTGATAATTGAGGACTTGTGTGCCATAGTCAGGAGCAAATTTTTTCAACTTCCATTTCCATCAAGGAATTTGAGACTGAAGAAAAATATTTCATTTGAACATGACAGAGCTTATTGAAGCTTGAACGAGTTAGGTACGTGGCTCCCTTTTTCAATCACTTATACAGGGTGTTTCATAACTACCGTACGAGGTGATTAGTAAGGTCGTTTTATAAGAAAAAAGGTCACATGATCCTATGTCTGGAATTGCTTAATTTCTGAGCTACAGGGCGTTGAAGTTAAAAATAAACGGTACCTATTTATAAAATATCATCGGTAAATGATATACTTGAACCGATTCAGTTGGAATTTGGTACAGATATCCTGCCCCACCAGGACTGCTCATTGCAATAAGTACAATAGGAGAAATTGGGTAAAAATTGGGTAAAAAACCATCTCGTGGTATTAGCCGAGAAAGCAGTTATTTTCTGGTGAATTTTTGGCCCAATTGATCCTGTTGTATAGGATTCTTGCGATGAGTAGTCCCAGTAGGGCAGGATATCTTGTTTCCCACTTGACAAGCTCATTGTGAACTATTACAGATACCTTTATCTGTTATTGTGGTCTTTGCGATCGCAATTTGGGTATTGTTTGGTTGGAAGGCTGCGGTTGAGATGGCGCTCATAGCTTGATGGACACTGACCTGCGGGCGCGGATTTAGCTGAGGCTTTTAAATGGAGATTTGATTGAAATATTTGTTGAAGACATTAGTTATTATCTGCATAAACCTAACCTATAATGATGAGTTGGTGTCTCAGTACATATCACAGCCAACAGTATCGAGAAAAAAAAGTATGCCTCTGAATTTTTTTTGTTTTTCATTTTGTTAGATTAAATACCTCTGAAGTGAAGTGATTGTTCAAAATTGGTAACTTTCTTAACAAGTTTGATATATTTTAGGAGTTTTGTTATTTTTATCACCCTTTGTATGATCTATCATTGCATTATCATCACACCCCTCACTGAAATATCTAATTTCTTTTTGTTTCATCGTATTTCTGAAGTTATTATCATATTTTTTTTACAGCACCAAGGAGGACAATTTGGTAGAACTACTTTCGATTCCATCAAAAACCACATCCACAAAAAATTCGAAACTCCCCAGTGGAAAAACTCTGTCGGAAAACGAAAATGTTGAAAAGTTATCTTCTGGAAGTAGGAAAAAAAACAGGTGAGTGTCCCCAATGCTGATACATTAAAATCTACAACTAGCCCTTCGAAATGATGGTGGAATAGAAAAACCAGTAATTTGTGGAATCTAGGGTTGATTTTTCTGCTTTTGGGGAGGCTATCCCTGAGCTTAAATCCGAGCTATGCAGCAACTGGTTTTTGGTACCATTTTTCCAATATGGCGGTGCAAGCGGCGGTCGCTCAAGATCGCAAACTCGGAATAATAATAAGGACACCAAACTGTACGAATTCACCAAATCAGAACTGTCATTGACCTCTTGTAGTGAGAGTTCATTTTTTTGTCTTCTTTGCTTGGATAATCTATAAATAATTTAAGGTTTCGCAAGAGGTGTATCACTCAAACTCACCACCCAATTAATAATCCATTTCCATTTGATTTAGAAAAAACTCGAATGAAGAAGAACAAGCAGAAAAACCTTTTGATAATTCCAAAAGCAGAAGAAAACTCCGAAGGAAGAGCTCACCCAGAACTACCACCACCGCCCCACCATCGACACCAGATTTAGTTGAAGGTATGTACTACTTTCATACAGGATGTTCATGGCACAAACAATACTTAACAACAATGTTTTCTTGAGTTAAAGAACTAACGTCAATATATAAGTGGGGGTACTGAGGTATAATGCCCCCCCCCCAACTGTATTCTCTTATGTAAAGGACCCTGTACTACTAGCCCTGATTTAACCTCAATGTATATTCCCAAAAGTTGATGAATGTTTCAAAATTCTCACAAGCTCTCAGATGGGCTTTTTGACGAGTTTATCTTGTAAAAGAGACAAGACAAAACAAATAGTACATAGAATAAGGTGAACATACTCTAGAGGCCTGAGCACTCATAAAATCACTTTTGCAAAAAATGCACATAGATAATGGTCTAGTGATCACTAATTGAATATTCAAAAAGTGACTATTTTCAAGAGCAGAAGAGAATCATATTTTCTCTTCAGTTACATCTTCAACTTCCATTATTGAATTTGATCCTACACAATTTCATGATCAACTTTTTCATTTTCTTCATTAAGTTCTATCAACTGCACGGGTTGCTGCCTTAAAAAGAAATGCTCCGATCGATCCCTGCTTTCTGATGGTCACACACCAAGCAGAGAAGGGGATCTGAACTCCTGATAACTTTACAGGCTTCATCCAGTGCCATTCTGTATTCTGTCTCAGACGTCCACATGAGTATTATGAATTAAAAAAAAAAGTTTTTATCATATTTTCAAAATATTTCAAATGTCCTTTTTCATAGTTGTGAAAATTGTTATGAATGTAATGCCTCTATATTAATTGACGGTTTTTATAATATAATATATAATATATAATATATAATATATAATATATAATATATAATATATAATATATAATATATAATATATAATATATAATATATAATATATAATATATAATATATAATATATAATATATAATATATAATATATAATATATAATATATAATATATAATATATAATATATAATATATAATATATAGGACCAGGTAGCCGAGTGGTTAGAAGCACCGTCCTTCATTCTGGCTGCAGGTCGGGTGGGTTCAAAGCCTAGCGAATAACACGTAAAAAGGAAAGATCTCATAAATCCTTGGCTCCCACAAGTTTCTACTTCTGAGGGCCGCCGTAAGTAAGGGGACGACAGCTGGTTATCGGCAGAAATAATTTTAACAAAAACAAACAATACATATAGAAAAAAGATTTCTGGTAAATTAGCCATATTTTATTATCTTCATTATCTTTTAGTGAAATTTTAACAACTCTAATAATTATTTAATTTTTGAAGATGACTATGAATATGAAGATGATGACGAGGAAGAAGATACAACAAAATCGAAAGAAGAGGATCCAAGAGTTCTCAACAAATTGATCGATTTGATAAGGAATGCTGGTGAGTGTCGAAGTATTTTTGTCCATTTCAATTTCACATACTTAAGAAGACAAAATTCTGTGATTTTTAAGAGGATACCATGAAAGCCAACAGAAATAAAATTGGTCAAAAATTAACAGTGCTGCTCCTAAGGTGGCGTATGGAGTTAGTAACAAGCCCTACCCAGAACACGTAAATAATGACCATAGCAGTCGAAGCCAACACACAAAAAAAATTGTTATCTGACAAAAAAATATGAGAATACCATTATTTTGATCAAAACTATGGCAGAGCATGTTTACAGGGACGCCACAGATAAAAATTCAGAAAACCTTCATTTTGGAAAATAGTATATTTTTTTTCGTGAGGTGAGAGTTTGTCCACAACATTAGTGTCAAAAATCCATGAATTTGTTTTTAGTATATTCCCATCGGGTCGCATGATAATATTAATTTTTTTCATTTTCAAATCTAGAGTGAAAAAATATCACTTTCATGTAGGGTATCCGGTTGAAAAATGATAATTTTCATATACAAGAGTAGAAAAATGTATTTTTATGGGTTCTTTGCAAGTAGGTAACAAAATTGAAACAAAAAAAAAACAAAACCATTTTTTTCATTTCAACTCTCTGTATCTCAGAAATGAGATCTAAATTTCCATTACTTGGCGATAGACCAAAAAAAATAATAAAAAAATTGATTGATTGAAAAAACCCGACGCCAAAAAGTTATATTTTTAGTCACTTTTATAACCTCCGCCTCATGCTGATACCAGAACGTGAGAATTCAATATTCGAACGTCTTATTACTCTGAGTCTGAGGCTCGAACGATCTCAAATTCATATCAGAGAAAAACATTCAGGAAATGACATTGCGGCGACATCTACAAGTGAGCGTTAGAAGTAAGCTCGGCGAGTTTGGCGAAAATATTGGACACAGTACCGACTCATACAGGTACCTGTCTATAGTTGTCGACAATTTAAATTCTGGTTGTAAGAGGGTGACAGTAGTAGCATTAGTCTGTGACGTTTTCCACAATGAAATTACAACTGAAAAATAGTACATTATGGTTGTCAGTGTCGAAAACTTATGTATATCACAAAACGATACAAATCAGCATGAATGAATTTCGTGAAAAACTGAGCTAACAAAAATGTATCATTAAAAGTAATAGGAAACAAAAAAAATAGATAAAGTCTGCAAGAAAACAGAATATGGTAAAATTTCATTTATCGGGTGCCACAAGCTATCAAGAAATTGTTTTGATACTCACGTATTTTGGTCTCCTGAACAAAAATTCCAAATGAAATTTTCGGCGGTCTCAAGTAATTTCGGAGATATGGCCTATTTTTGGATTTTGACTGGCATTTTCTAGAGACGTTCCTACCGCGAAAAAAACACTCAATAACTTCTTTTCACCAGCCCAATATACACATCCTGCTACCTTCGTCCCACGGTTTTTTTTTTTCATTTGAAACGGCATTTTTTTGTTTTCGTGTTTCTTTCTAAACATGTCAGAGACAATAAGCTAGCGAATATGACAGATAGGTATTAGTGAATTCGAATTGTATGTATGGTTGGTAACACTGAAATCAATTATTGCCAACTTTTCAGATTTATTAATAGCTGCGTTTTTTTGTGATGATATGTGACAGCTCCAGATCCAATCGCATTAACCAGGAGAGATTGGATCTGTGTGCAGTTAGGTCGGGACGTAATAAAGGCAAGCGAAGCGATCTTAACGACGACGAGCGCAGCGAGTTCCTTTTCGGTTAGACAGGTTAGGTACGGTATGTAAAGTAGGGTAGGTTAGGTGGCTGAGTCAGGTTATTTTCTCTTCTTTTGGTACGTTGTAAGGGCGAGAGAAGCGAGCCTAACCTAACCTGAAACGTAAATAAAAGAAGGCGCTCGCCGTTGATAGGCTCGCTTCGCTCGCTCTTATTAGGTCGGATTTTCATGCATATGATATCCGACGATCCGATGGTACAAAAACGTTTTTTTTTGTGGTCATTTTCGTACCATCAGATCGTCGGATATCGTATGCATGAAAATCCGGCCGTCCCTCCTGACCTAACATGTAGTTCTGTTACTATCATCCTAGGAGACCAAAAAACCGGTGCTATTGTTCGCTCACATTAAAATCAGAAAAGTTGGCAATAATTGATTTCAGTGTTACCAACCGTACATACAATATACAATTCACTAATAATTCTGTGTCATATTAGAAGAAGACACGATTTTTCTTTGAAAGTGCCGTTTCCAATAAAAAAAAGCGTGAGACGGAGGAAGCAGGATATGTATATCGGGCTGGTGAAAAGAAGGAGACTTATTGAGTGTGTTTTTCGCAGTAGGAGCGTCTCTAGGAAATGCCAGTCTAAATCCAAAAATAGGCCGTATCTCCGAAATTACTCGAGACCGCCAAAAATTTTATTTTGATTTTTTGTTCAGGAGACCAAAATACATAAGATTTTAGTCTTGATTCAAAAGAACCGATTTTGATGAAGTTTTGATAGAATCGACAAGCTTATTGAAAAGTTTGGGCACAAGATAAATACACCTTTTTTGGTATGAAGTCGTTCGGTGCATCTGGGTATCTGTAAATCTATAAAACAAATCAACTACCTAATTATTATTGTTTCTAGGTGGATTTGAAGAACTTGAAAAACAGCTGAGGGTTTCACAAGATTCGTCTGCGCAAACAAATCAGTTCACCACCCAGAGTGTGCTCAGCAAGACTTCAAAGAAGACACCTGCGTCAAGAAAAAGTGCGTAAGTTATTTTTAATTATTCCGGCCCAAATTGTTAACAGGAAATCATCCATTTCATTAGACGACTCACATGTAATCAAAGGCAATCAAATAAAGGCGATTTTTTATAAAATCACTTATTTTGATAACTTCCACATCCTTCTGAAAAATATGCCTCACTTTCGAGAACAATCTGTATAGAATATGTTCACTACAAGCCTGATTGTAATGCAAACCCGGGGTGCTAGAACAAACTGTGTTTATATTTTTTTTTGTGTGTATATGGAAGTCTGTTTCCATAAGTATATGTTTATCATTGTCAATCTAGCATATATATATATATACAGGGTGACCCAGGGTTAAACCGCCAAACGTTCAGTATCGGTTTGTTAGGTGAAAATAAGAGTTTTTCTTCATATATGAGCATGTGTCCCACCTTACTTCGTTTTCAAGATACAGGCTGTCAAAGTTTTTACAAAAAATATAAAATATATTTTTTTTAATATTGAGTACATTTACCGCAAATAAGCATGTCAAGTTTTATCAATATCAGCAAAAAAGTTTATGAGTAATGAATGAAAAACTGATTTTTTTTTTAAACTTTGACACCCCGTATGTCGAAAATGAAGCGAGTTGACACATGCTCATATGAAGAAAAAATCTTATTTCCACCTAATAAACCGATACTGATCGTTTGGCGGTCACCCTGTATATATATTGTAAACTGCATTGAGAAAAAACTTCTCTTCTATATTTCAGATACAAGACAATACGACGCAGTACTACCACTAGCACTCAAGAACCCACAGAAGAAATATCCTCTTCCCCAAGGTTAGTCACCTCCGATTGGTTGAAATTTTCATTTTGAGAGACTTTTTTCATTTCAGGGATGAAACGACAACTTCTCCTTCAACTTCAACTCCTGGTAGCCCAGTAACCGTCAAAAAGTGCGTTTCTCGATCATTTCTGTCGAATTCTAAAATAAATTGTTTCATTCAATTTCAGATACATCAATTACTTCAGACGTAGTTCTACAACTGAAAAATTCAATGATGACGAAGACAATACTAGTTCAGAGTCAGTATAGCTATCCTTCAACGGTTATTTCAGTACAAAAATGCTCAACTTCTTGATTCAACACGCTATCCTATTAAATAAGTTTTTTAGACTGATCCTTTTCTCAAAATTCACTCTCCTTCAAATCTATTTAGGCTCTCTTTCGTCAACTTCCAATATCTGGAAATAAGATATCCTATATAATCTATGAATTTATTTCAGAACATCTGAATCTGAAGCACTGGAACTAAAAATACCGTTGTCGTCCATTTCAAATGAAATATCAGGGTAGGATAAAACACACAAGAATATTTTCAAAAAAATTCACATACTTCAATTATAGATCCACACCTGTTAGAGACGTCACAGTAAACTCGGATAGTCCGGAACAGTTCAATCGATCTCCATTGGTATTAACAGAAACTAGTGTAGACGCAAAGCAGCCTGAGAGGTCAAAACTGTTCCAACCAGAATCGTTCTTGAAATCACCACGAGTCACTACCACATCCAAACCAATAATCGAAACAACAACGCCAAAGGTGAGTCAATAAAACTTAAAATAGAGACTCAAGATACATAACTGCCAACTCAAAGAATCTGTATCAATGAAACAGTACAAAACTAGAAGGTAATCTAGGTTCACCTCTCACAACTCGGTGAGACAAGGTAAAGAAAAGAACGTCGGTTTGTCCCTACAATAAAGATGTATTTCTACAACTGAAGGGTATTTTGAGGGCAACAGAAGCTACAGACCCTCAGAGCTTGTAGATCTATCGGCTCTAACTGTTGTAGCTTTTCCAAGGTCAAAGAACTGGATTTTAGAAGAAGAACATATCGAAGAAGACCAGTGACAACGACAACGATGGAAGAGCCATCTGAGTTCAAGATCACCACCTATAACGAAAGACTTTCGGAAGAGGTAGAAAGGTCATTAAAGGAGATACAAAACAAACCAATTGTAATAACAAAAGTCGTTACTAACCGATATTTCGGAGTGTATATGGAAGTAAAAGGGGGAAACATCAGTCGGCAACGACTATCGTTATTAAACGATGTCCCATAAGAACTTTGATCTTTGTGTTCGGATATCACACCAATTCTAGTTCAGAAGTTGCACCATAAACCAGAAAGTTCGCGGATTCTTGTAACGTGGGTACGCTAGGATACCGGCTGAGAGTAGTAACTGCTTTAAACGACCATACAGGTACTATACTTGGGAAATACTACGTTCAACGAACTACAAAAACAGCAGAAATTCTGATATGCAAATCGAGCTTTATTTCATTTCTGGAGTATATGATATTATTGCAAATTTTTACAGACTTTATTATACAGGATTGTCGAAATGCCAGTCATTACTGACATTTGCAAGTCATTGAAGGCCTTGCCATTAAACTTGCCAGTAATTAATCAATTTTTTCTCAATAGTCCAACAGGGCAAATTGATCTATTTGTTCATTTCCAGAGTTGGATGATAAAATTCCCAAAAAATCATCTCAAGAAATGATATTCTTTCATTTGCTTGTTTCAGGAACAATCCAAAACTGAAGTTTCTTTGGAGCCAACTTCACCTTCGGTAATTTCCGCAGCTACTACATCTGCAGCTACCGCATCTACAGCTACTATATCTGCGCCAATTTCTAGCGGGGTGCAGATAAGTGGCATTAAACAAGATTCCGACTCAAAGCTGATGAATGAAGCTCTGAAGGTATTACAGTTATCGGTGGATTTATCGAATGGCGTGTACTTCGTCTACGCTTTGAATTTGGCCAATGAACTGAGAAAATATAACCCGACCACGCTGGCTCACGTCAAACATGCCGTAGCAGACATTATATTTGAAGCAGATATAGGAAAGTATTCTACCGCCTCAACATTTGGTGCTGGCTCACAAGCACCTATCCCGTATAGCTTGCCCTCTGAGTCGTCCAGCAGTGCAAATAGGTATTCGAGGCGAGCATTTCCTTTCACCATCAGAAGACGATATGGCATCCATATCATTTAATATAGATTTTTTTAACTCGAGTACGGTAAAGCTACTTTTGAGTTATTGTTACCTGTCTAAATATATTTATTAAAATCATCTGAAAAGAAAAATGATTATGTATTTCACCTTTATATATTCCTGAAGTGACGGAAAAACCTCTGGATTAGTTTTGGATATTGCGTTAGTCGATATTCTATATAGGTATAGTTAGGTATATTAACATAAAGCTCCGAGTTCTTTCGAGAGTTCCTTCAATAACGATAGTTGTTGGTGACCACAGTATCAAAATCTTCATTTTATCTTTGTTAAGAACTGATATAATTCTGTAATGTTTTTTTTTTACTTTCGGGGAATAAATTTTATACGTTTTATATGAATTTTGTATTTTTTATTCGACCTTTACACTTCAACCTTTTCACAAACGCTTTATTGCTGGCCCTTTTCAATGAAAATTGCTCATGTCTGTCGGTATCTCCTCAAAAGTTGTAGAAATTAGGACAGCAATCATACGCACGTGTTATTTGAAAAAAGTCAACAATGAAGTTGCAGTAAGAAGATCCTGAACGGTAAAACTAGTACCTATCAAACCCCTCCTCCAACCTCCTATCGATTCGTCTGAATTCCTATAGATCAATTGAAATTTATTTAATTAATTCTCACTTGATACTTGAACAGCCTGTACTTATGCTAACTCATGGCTCATTTCCCTTTAATAAGCAATAGGATTCTCTTCTACAAATGCAAAAATATTGATTTGCGTCACCGCAGCAATGATCAAACTTCCATGGTTGGAAGTTTCTCGCCTTAGTTGTTTCTTCTTAAATGGGAAATATTGAAAGCATGGATGATATCTGTTGGGATACAAAATTGCTGCGTTCTTAGATTTTTTCTCGATTCGCCATAAATTAAAAGTATGTCCATTTTTCCATCTGTTGTATATGGGTTTGTAGAAAAATATATCGACCCAAAGCATATTAAATATTAATTTTTTTCCAACCATGGTTTGTCTAAAGAATACATTGACACCCTGTATATATATTTTCATCATTATCATTATACTATGAAATTATTATGGAATCAATATTATTATTATTATTTCAAACGAATTCCTGCAAATTCTCGCACCAAACATGCGAAAGGACTCGATATAAAAATAAAGATTATGACTACCCCCGCCTCGGTTTCTTTTACACCTTTCACCTTCTTACCAAGCCCATCGGCAAGCAGCAACAGTGCTATTAGTTGTTCTTGCAGAAGAACAGCTGCAATCCATCGATTCGACGCCAACGTCGCAGCGAAAGAGATTTTGTGTGGTACCGTCGCGGTAATTGATATTCATCCCGTATATTGTTCTGCCCCGTGCATTGCATTCTGATAGTTTTCGGCAGGAAGGGGTTCATTTTCGGCGCTTGCAGAGAAGAAGTCAGGACAGTTGGTTATATGCGTGATATGTGAGGATTTTGTTAATTTTTGTAGTGATTTTAATGATAGGATAGCCCATCAACATGATTTCGGTGAGTACCTACAACGGATTTTGGAGAGTGGAATATATATTTACAGAATTTGCCAATTCCAAAATTAAATTTGATAACAGAATGGTAAAATTCTCGCCTTTGATATTGAATAAAAAATATTCTACAACACTACTTGCTGTCTTATGCATTTTACGCGCATTCCATTCCATCACTAGTTAAGGAATGACTATTCTTGCACTGTCGTAACAATAATAACGATAGCCTTGACTAGCAACATAGTGACAAGATGTGAGTTGAAATGTCAAAATAATTTTTCGTTGGCTTTCCATTTGATTTTGTGTGAAATTAGTGATTGTAGAGAAAGCACAGTCTGTTACTCGGTTAGAATGAAAATTCGCGATGCTCGTGGTTCCTCATTCTCGCCTCTGGCTCGTGCTCGGAACTCCCCACTCGGATCGAATCCTCGTTCTAACACTGTTACACAATATACTATTCTCTACGACTATTGGTTACATATCGGTTATTATTTGATGGATGAAGATGGTTCCAAAAGGCACTGTGGGTTCTAACTCATTATCCAACAGCACAGAATCAATCACAGATTCAGAATTTTCAAGATCCATGGGAACTGAGAGGTTTAAACCAATTAGTAAGGGAGCCGGCATATGCTCGTTCTTATGAATCGCATCCACATAAAACAATAGTTTATTATTTACCAATTGGATAGGTTGCGCTCCGGTTTTTATGGCCGGAAGATGTTTTAATGACAACAATATCACTCCCTCACAAACACTCGTCGAGTACCTATACCCAATGACCTAGCCTGTGCGGGTAAAGGACGGCTATTATTATTTTCTATGGTGCTCCAAGATTTCTCACTGATTTTTGGCGGCGTATTCACTTTTCAGCTGTAGGGGCCTGGGGGTATTCCGTCCAACTGGAAAATTGCAAGAGTACCACTAGTCCCCAAAAAGGAGAAAAATAACCTACCCAGCAACTACAGACCTATCTCACACCTATCTGTTATCTCGAAGGTCGTGAAGAAAGCTACCAACATCGAGCTCATGAAATATCTAGAACGAAATATCTAGAACGCCCAGGAATTATCAAAGATCGACAATATGATTTCCGGTATGGTGACCAGCTTGCTTATGTCTCACATATTTGGCAGCAATCTGTGGAAAAATATGGTGAAACTCTGGCCCTTGCACTAGATATCTCCAAGGCGTTTGATCGCGTTTGGCACCAAGAACTCCTTGCCAAACTTCTATCTAATGGCTTGCCTCCCCAGTTGTGTTCCCTGCTCTAGCTTTCTCTCAGACCGATCTCTCCACGAGGTGGTCGGTGGAGTGTTATCCGATACTCTACCAGTAAATGCTGTTGTTCCGCAGGGATCCATTCTAGCACCAACACTGTTCCTTCTTGCCATCAATGATTTGTTGGGAGCTACCTCATCTCCAGTGCACGCAGCTTTGTTACCGCTTTCACTTCCAAAGCTTCGAGCATGTCTTTTCTCTAAAAAGGCCGATCTCACAGTGTCCAGCGTAATTATTTCAGGAATATCCATATAGTATAACCATCAGCAGTAATCCGGTATGAGATCTGTACTCCACCGGATTTATTGGAAACGGCGAAAACAACAACCCTGAACTCATTCCGGAAAAGTCAAAAAAGCAATATTCGAAGGCTTACGCGGAGTTCATAGATTGGCGAAACTTGAACCAGGCATATTCATTCTTGGAAAATGTTCTTCTCCTACCTGTCGTCCAAGTAAAGTGAGCCATTTCATAATAATATAGTTTATAGAGAAGGCCTCTATCACAGCAAGCACCTTCAGCAGTAATTAGCATTCGTTTGTTAAAGATCGTGACTGTTCGAAAGTTGAACGAATTCAATTGAATTCTCACAATCCATCAAGGTTTTCTTGGTGAATCTTTAATGACGTACCTCTTGATTTTGATGCGCCCATTCCTTGAAATAACCAGTTCTTAAAGATCAAGGTCTCTTGTATCGAACTTCTCGGGAAATTTTTAGTGGATGGTTTTCTGCAAACGAATTTCCGCATTTCGGACACACCTATTTTCATTCGGTTTTGTAAATATTTGCCTATTTCTTACAGATGTCGCCGAAGACTGAATTTCAAACCAATGTTTCATCATTCACCCAGAGATTTGTCGTATACCACGAGGAGTACTATAAAAAATACTATATTATACTTGCGTATGAGAAAACGAACACTTCCAAAACCAGGACAATATAGGGTGGAGAATGAAGTACGAAATACTCGGTAGGTATATATTATGCCACTAGTGTTGAAAACAGCAATTTCCGTACGAGAGTTTAGTGCGGATCTGTAGAGGCTTCAAAATATGCGTATCAATATACTATAGAAACATGTCTCTTTCAAATTATAGAAAAATGATTGGGCGTACCTCACCTCGTGGTCACCCAGTATGCTTTCAAGCTTTTCAATGGTACTTCGTCCTCCGAAAGTAATTGGCATGCAAAGAATCCAATCCCACCTTTCAATCATCATCTCCGATATTCTCCATTGTAAAAAAAGTCTCAATAGATAATCTCATACCCAAGTCACGTTATTTTACCTTGAATGATCGAATCCATATATTCCAACTATAGGCCAGTAGAGATAGATGCGAAAATCGAAAAGGACAGGGCACAAAACACAAAACATAAAAATGGCTTTCAGCAAAATTTGAAATTTTTTTGATATTTTGTTTGGTTCAAGACCCTAAACAATTTTGACAAGTTACAAGAAGATCGTATGATTAGGAGAGCCGCTAGAGGGCGCCAAATTTGAATAATTCAGTCTGCCTCGTTATGGTATTTTTCGAGAAAAATCATGATTTATTTGGTTGTGATACGATTTAATGGAAAGATATCATCAAATCAAGAGTTAGTAATATTCATAAATGTACATGGAATACTAAAACTCAATAGATTGAGTAATTACAAGTAGTAAAGGGAATGAAATAATTTAAAAAAAATGGGAATCAAAACACTCGAATCAAAAACAATTAGTTAGATTGTGTTAAAATACAAATAAAAATATTACAGACTGGTAACTCGTTTAAAGAGTTTTGGAAACATAACCTATCGCTGATAATTAGAAAATGGTCGGAAAATCCAAAAGTCGTTTAAGAAAGTTCAAGAAAGTGATACTGCTCAGTCTGAAAATATATCCATTTGTTTTCGAAATTGACAAGATTTGAAAGTGAGAAATGGAGGGACGTATTCGTATGAAATATGATTGAATTGAAAAAATATATATGCATTATTACACAGTGTGTCCAACACAAAAAATGCATTTGAAAATAGAAAACCCAACTTGAAAACCTTGGCTTCATTCCGGATGATAAAATGCCGCAGATGATTCCACAACAAAATTTTTGATGAATATCATATCCATATTTTCGAACAAAAATCAAAATTAACATCTAATTTAATTCAATAACGATAATTAATATGAAACTAGATATTACTGCTCATGTCAATTTGGTGCTAGAACGGTGAATACATATATAACTCATACAGCAGTTGCTTTATGGTATGTATGGTATATTACAGGTATAATGAGCGCACCTATAAATTGTCCACCAACTTATTCATTGCATTCCATATTTGATTCTGCAAATATTACCGACTCTTGATTTGATGATATTTTTCCAATAAATCGTATCACAATCGAATAAATCATGATTTTTCTCGAAAAATACCATAACAAGGCATTTTGAATTATTCAACTATGGTGCCCTCTGGCGACTCTCCTAATCATACCAATTTCTTATAACTTGTAAAAATTCGGACCAAACAAAATATCAAAAAATTATCAAATTTTGCTGAGAGCCATTTTCATAGGGTTTTGACGTTACGTACTTCGGAAGAGGTTGCAAACTGAAAATCATTGCTTTCTAGATGCACCATTCACTTGACCAAAGTTTGAAAATGTGAATTGATTGTCTATTTCTACTGGCCTACTAGGATTTTCAAAAGGACGTCAAAGAGTGGGTATATCACATACCATTAACGGGTAAAAGTGAGTGGGTGTAATTGATAGTTGAAAACAATTCAAGACTGAGTACATGATGGGTATATACCGAATGCTATACTTAAAATCTCATTATGAGTGAAAGTCGGCGTGAAGAATCGTCGAAGACAATGTTTGATCTTCGATGCTGATGGTACAATTAACAATTATTATTCTCGAATGTAACTGACAAGAATGAATGAAGTAGTCAAATACTTGCCAGATGCACTGAAACCGAGTTTCGCAGCGTTGTGCATGGAAAGTAGCTCGTACGAGGTAGAGTCAAAAGTCAGATAATATTTGAAGGTGCAGCAAAAAAAATAATATCGATCGGGGAGCTCGAACATTCTCGAAGAAATTGTAATAACTCCTGAAAATGAGATCGTAAAAATCCACAAAAATTGTAAAAAACCTGCTACCATATAATGATTTAACTCAAATTAGTAAAACCAGTATGTGATCATAGAAAATTACATTGTTATGAAAGTATTCACAGAAAGGGATTTTTCCGTCGACCGTAGGGGAAAGGTGTGTAAGTTGGCGAACTTAAGGTTGATGACCAATTTCATGGCCTTTTTATAATGAAAAATCATTTAAATTTTAGTTTGATCAACATTGGTATCTTATCTATTCATCTAAAAAATATTTGGGCTCCAGGTGAAAATAATTTTGATGATAATTTTTGACTTAGATATTCTCCCGAGCCGTGGTGAGAAAATCGGCAATGGAAAGCAATTTGACGTCCTACTCATTAATTCTTTAATGTGAATTTAAATGAAATTAACGATTTCTGCGAGTGATATTTTTGAATAACATTCTCTCTAACTGATTTATTTAATGAATTTTCGATGAAAACTAGAGATAATTGAAAAAATCAACTAACTGAATGAAAATACGAATTTTAACTTTCAGATTTTTTCTTTTCAGTTAGTCTTTTCACAATATCTATCAGATGCAGTTCAATGTCCAGCGTGGCTTTAGCCGGGGAAGTAGTTGTTTCCTGTTAGATATTACAGGAAAATCATATTTTTCATTTTTCAATTTTCATGGAGAATGTTCCCCTCTTCAACATGAATACCTCCCAAGAGGTTATCTTGAACGATGGAAAATAGCGACTAAAGTTTGTCTTTCAGCCGCAGATGATTTCACAATCTCCAATACACCAGTTTTCCCTGCATTATTAGGAACTCGCGTAGCCGGACCGAGGAGACAGAGACGAGTCGAGAGTTTTTTTTTATAAAAAAAAATTAAAACTACCACTAAGGAAAATTAAACTAACTTTGAATAGAACTAATATAAATAGGAAATAGTGATTGTTGTTTATCGTTAAATAAATGAAAATTGAAAGTAAGATATCTTTATTTTTGAAAAATACGGTCGACGGAAATTTTTTATAACAAAATGGCTATTAACAATCTCGAACATTAACGCGCTCGCTCCGTTCACGCGTTAATTTATCTCGATTGTTAATTGCCCTTATTAATACACTTGTTCGTTGAAAAACAATAAATCTTTGCTCAATAATAATAAAGGACCATTAAATTCTACACTATTTGAGTTAATACCAATAAAGTAATAATTACCTATTATTTTTATGTTGCTTGGTTGTGTTATTACTCTCGATAACCATTAGGAAATGTAATAAGAGGTAGGATCACTAACAGTAATTCATCGCAGGATATAAATAAGACAGGTTTAACTATTCACTTTAGTTAAGTCATGCCTACTGATGAGGGTAACTTGGTTATCGATGGTTATCGAAAGCGCATCTATTAGAAATTTAATTACTTGTATGGCAAAGGGGAAAATATTGCTTTTTCTCCATTATATACATGTTTTTACAATATTCACTTTCGCCGTCAGGTTTTCAGAACAAAACTATCAGAGAGACTTAACATTTATAGAGCATTGAGATCTACAGAATATGCTACTCGGAAATAATCATTTTCCTTCCTATAACCGCAGTGTCATCTATTGAAAAATATCCAAACGTTCCTCTTTGGAATCATAGTTCCTGATATTATAACATGTATTAACCATAAAAAATGAACATTCGAAGTTTGTTGAGAAATCCAGTTTATTACTCAAGTCTCAAGATGAAATATAAATCAATATTTGATGTTGATGGAGGCCCAGTAAAAATGCGTTAACGTTCAAATAAGTGAAATTTATTTATCTGTTTCAACAACTTGGTACTGAATGTGAACAGAATCCGTCCAACAAAATGTAAATAACTCTCACTTTTGGAAATACGTATGCAAATGACCAAAATGAGGGTCATCAAGTGAAGATGTCCAGCTGACTGAATATATTAAGATTCCATTAACTATTTACGGGAATTCCAATTTACCAATTCGCGTTTTCTCACTATTTCAATTCCTTTGGATTAACATACACAGTGTCATATTGATTTTATTCAAACTGCTGTACCAACTCAGTTTCATTCATGATCAGAGAATATGCGTAAATATTAGTCAACTATAACCTGACTATCCTTACGTAAATAGAAATTCCAAAATTGGAAATCTGTTCTGATTGGTCATACATGAAGTTTGGTCGATTGGAACTCTTGTTGCTACTTTTACACTAGAATATGACAACTATTTTACAACTAATATAGCAATATTCAACAGTAAAAGCACAAGAGCTTTTTTTATCGGATAACTAGGCATATAGGCTTATGAAAAAAAAATCCAAAATTTTCTGGCCGGAAAATTTACTTAAACATCTCATGGATTTTTTTTTCGGGTTCCCAACGATATCAAATTTAATTCTGTCGATTGCCATAAGCGAGAAAATGCGTCAGCAACCGAGCATTCTTTTACTAGATGGCGCCATTATTTCAACCCTTTAAGGACGTGCAAATATTATGGCTATGATTTTTCACTATTAGATTGTTCCTACCTGTTAAAGTCTTGAAATGCCATGTATAAGAGATTGAAAAAAATTTTTTTTTTCACACAAGCAAAATTAATTTTCCATATGCCTAACACACGTCCGATCGCTAAATTTTCATTTGATGAGCTCAACACTTACATAATTTTCAGTAGTTAAAATCCCAGAAAAGAGAAAATGAATCAGCAAAATCTGTCATTATCTGACGGTCTATAAATGGGAGAATGCCGATCTGTTGGTAAACCAAATTGAAGTAACTTTTTTTTCTTCCATGACAAATAGAATGTAAAGGAGGAAATTATTGCCTCTGTTTCAAAATAAGGTGATTTTTTGCGTATAAAACGTTTGGTTTTGGTGATTGTAATCTTGAAATGTGTTTTAATTAGTATTTGTATATTGCGTCGACAAGAACGATACCTTTGTGCGATTTTTACCTTAAAAAGTAGTGTTTGAAAATTCCATCACTTGGTAAGGAATGAATAGATTCTAACTCTGTTGTATAGCAATAATAACGTTAGCCTTGACTGGCATTATAGTGACAAGATGTGAATTGAAATGTCAAAATAATTTCTTGTTGTCTTTCCATGTGATTATATGTAAAAGATGTGATTGTTACTCGGTTAGAATGAAAATTCACTATGCTCGTGGTTCCTCGCGCTCGTTTTCAGATCGCGCTCGGAACTTCCCACTCGCATCGAATTTTCATTCTAACCTTGTTACAGAATATACAATTACAACTGAAATTTCTTCTCGTATCTATTGATCGAATGGTTGGTGTGAAAAATTCGAAAAAAAATTGTGGAAAGTTTAAATTGTGTTGATTTGAAATTTCCTGATTTTTTCATTATAAAATGGCATTATACCGTCCTTCAAGGCAGAGCAAGAGGTTAGATTACACCCTGTATATAGAACCAAAATTAATTAACACTCCAACTTGTACAATTATTTTCATTATGTAATTCAAAAACACCAGAATGTTTCAATTTATGATCTCTGCAATAATTCCTTTAATAACTAATATTAAATGGTCTGCAAACTAGTGATCATAGAAAATGTAGACTGTATCGGTCGAAATTACAGATTATTAAAATTTTAAGCACCAAATGATTGCCGTAGATCGGTGAAATAAACGAAATTATCATTTTTTGTGGTGAAATATAGAATAACTGATTTATTTTAATGGCGATAATACCTGGAGATATAAAACAGACGCAAAAATTTCCAAACAGATTGATTACATGAAATAATCATCGTTATATCATCATCACACATGTAATCGATTTTCAAAAACTCTTCTAATGAATATCTTTATGAAACATATTTTGAGTTTCAATCAATTATTATCACAGTTGTACTTTTTATTTCTTGTCCAATTTGATAATTTTTTTTTTTCAAAAAAGTGCTTGAATAGTTTTATTATACTGCCATAATTTTGAAATAATAATCAAAATGTCAAAACCTACTTCGATTTTTTCAAAGCTGAAAATAAAAAAATAAATAAAATTATTCAAAACAAAATTTGATTTCGCCACTGGATTTGTGGTGCTTTTGAATTTTATGATAAAGCGAATTTTCCGTTGGATACTTACCGACAAACTACGTATTTTATAGTGTTCTCTGCGGAAGATTGGATTATACGATTCATCTCAAGCTGCTTCTTTTTTCAATTTACATAAAATATAATATTGGAATTAGGCAATAAAAAAAATAATACTCATGAGATAATTCTTGCTAAATGTTTATAATGTATTTGCCCAGGTCCTCAATTGACATCTCAAATCGTTTGTACATACCTAAATATTCGACAATGTGAGAGTTGTCACACCTTTTCCGTTTATTTTCTTCGGTATACTCGCTTTGATGATGGCCATAAGTCATTTTTATATAAATACTAGGGTGTGGACCCGTTTTCACTTTTCTCTAAACAGGTGCACAATTCAGTAATAACTAGAAGAATACGACACTATGAATATTAAAATAAAGTTTTAAAATGTTACATTAACAGTTGTTTCATTAAGAAATGCCACTTAATGTTTGGGATAATTCTAAGTATCAAAAACTGGAACTAATCCATTAATATTTGATATAAAGTGCTGCAATCGAGTGGCCAGCATGAGGTCCAGATCTTACACTACTTGATTTTTTTCTATAAAGTAATGGATACATGGATTTAATACACTAATACATTAATGGATTTCCAGTTTTTGATATTCAAAATTATTTCAAACATCGTGAGTGGAATTATTCAATGAAACAACTGTTAATGTACCTTTTTTTCTTTATGAAAACTTACGTACGCCACTGTCTGATTCAAATTGCCGTATCGTTAGAATATCCGTCTGGCTACATTTCCCAACTGAGTAAGTTTTTGAACAAATCAAGCAATAGGTGGGTGAATTCCAAAGGTGGACAAAAAAATACGAAACAATTCATTTATCGAGAGAGTAGGAATGATAGTACTGCTGAAACGAGGAAAGAACAACAAAGACGGTGCTAAATTTGACACCTATGGTTCCATTTAAAAAAAATGCAGATGACGTCACTCTTCCACTCATGGCACATCAGAGAGAATATTTGTTTTCATGAAAAGGTGCAGAGTGAAATATCCTTCAACTTTCGTCCGAACTTTTTTGGAAAGTTCTAATATTGACTGAGAAAAATGGGCGGACACTGTATGAAGATTTCTTTTTATTGTTATTTTCATCAACCAACTGCACCCTCGCCAGCAACCCTCGGAAGTCATCGAGAGACTTGTGCGAGCTAGGACAGACGTAGCCCTCACCTTTGAACGTGTGATGCAATGCAGGGAATTCGAACCCACTCACCTATCGATGATTGGGATTAATTGTTGAACATTCACACAGGAAGTTAACAGATACGATAGTATATTTGCTAGATGAATAATAATTTTCTCTAAGCCGCTTTCTTTTGAATTGGATCTTCAAATAACTCTTTATATTAAAATTAAAATTATTTCCAAGATTAACTCACTGTCTACCTCTCTACTTAAATTATAATAATTACGTTTCATGAAGTGAATAGTTGTAGTTGGGTTACGCTTATTTGCTGCCTTTCGTCATGGGAAATGATTTTTCATTAACACCAGTTTTCTTAATAATTGCATAATACACTTTTTATTTGATCATCATTTTTTATTTCGAAGCTATTATATGTTACATGGTGCTTTGGACGCATGAGCTGTCACAATGATATAATTTTTGGGATTTGTTAACTTTTTTATTGTGAATATAATAGATAATAATAATTATATTCACCCATTTAGTTCAGGAAACATTGTAAAAATATTATTTTGAGCAACGTTCAAAAAATATGTATATATATATTTAAATACAAGAATTGCTCTTGTGAAGATATGAACTGAATGATTAAAAATTTCGAATGAACAAACCTAATTTACGGAAATTTATAATCGAGGAAATCTGATACGAATCGTGATTGACTCTAAAAATCCTCGTATTCACAGAAGTTCCATTTACTTTCATTTTGCCTTCTTGTGAAACGAATGTCGAAGGAAATGTGAAGGTATAGAATCATGTTAATGATGAATTGTTTTTGTTTTAGTGCTCCTTTTAGTGCCTATAAAACAGACTATTTTATAATTGCATCAATTATTTTAATTGTGAATAATCATTCAATAAGGTGGCTTTTCCAGAAGAAAAAAAGACCTTCACGGCAATCATCTCTCCTGAGTTTATTTTTATAAGTTTTTAAAAGGGTTTCTTAGGACTTTTTCCTGAGAATCCTGAAAACCAATATGTTCTCACATGGTTCATCTGAAACAAAGACATGCTCATCTTGGTTCACTGTTTCTTAATTTACATGAAAACTCAACCACGCTATTTGGAAGTACTGGAAGAAAGCTACTACAATGAAGCATTTCAATTTTTCTTCTGATTTCCAATCAGATAAAAATCTGTACTCTATAGGATTTGAACCTACACGACGAGCAGCATCACTGAGCTACCTGGTCCATATATTTTAATTATATTTCCAGTAAAATAGGATGTATGGTGTCTTCGAAGGCTCCAAAAGGTCCAGTTCCAAAGAAGGTATTCTATTTACGCAATTGTCATCAAATTTGTACCAGCCCGTTTTATCTTTGGCTAAGGTGTAATAGTGGCCAAAATCTGCTCCAGAACCAAAGTGAACAATGACTGCGTAATGCTCGTAATTGCAGTCGGCTAGATTGGGGTGTTCTTCTAGCTTGATTCGTTGAAATAGTTTGATGCATCTTTGGGTTGCTGAGTCATAACTGAAGAGCACAATTCGTCGGACCTCTTTAGAAGTTCTCTATCAAGGAATTCCAACTCTTCAGATGATGTGGTGTTGCAGGTTTTTCCGGGTTTCCCTGCAGCTCTGAAAGCGAATGCGCAACCAATACCATTTAAGCCGTCCCGGAGCGCCGATCAATCATTTTGATGTTTATACTTTGTTCTTGTTAGTTAAACAATGTTAGAATCATTTTCTTTTCGTATTTCCAGTTATCACTGGATATATTACGGACTATACTCAAAAGTGCGCAACAAGTAATTCCCTCTAAAGCTAGGTTGGTTTTATTGTACTTGTACTATCATTATATTGAACGTTTTGCGGTTACCAGAAAATTGATTAAATTATTGAAATTTGATTGAATAATTGGCAATTGTACTATTGAAAATGAAGAGTGAAAACTAATTCATATTTCACATTTAATCAATTTTATGGTAAGATTCATTGGTTGTTTCAACAGCAGTAGTTTCAAACGCTACTTTTATCTAGTGGCACGCCTTGATGATTTCAAACGATGACTTTACGTTACAAAAAAATTAATGACAATCAGGTGTGCCAAGAAGTTCAACCTGTCCACAGAAAATATTTCTTAATTTCGATTATAATAGTAATAATAATGATCAACGGTCCCTGAATATGAATTTGTTTGAGGAATTTTTACCATAATCAATTCGTCACGTTTCTCAATATCTTTATTTCGAAGGCGAACTGAACGTTCAATGTCAGCTTGCACCCTTTTAAGGATTCGCCTGATTTCTGGCAGACTCTTCGTATTTTCTTAAAGCTTTTATTCCAGGTTTTTCGAATTTTTATGGAATTCTAACTTTTCGAATTATCTTGAAATTTTTCTTACAGATTATTTGAATTCTCTTGGAGTTTTCCTTCTAGAACAGCCGAGTTTATATCAGTTTATCTTTCAGATACTTCGAGTTTTCTTAAAGATTCACCTCCAGACTCTTCGAATTTTCATGAAGATTTTTTTTCATACTATCTCTTCGAGTTTTGTAGAAGTTCTTCTTTCACAATCTCCGATTTTTGTAAAATGTTATCTTCCATTGATTTCTTATTGTTATTGATTTGTTAATGAGTTCTATCGAACTCAAATCAATTCGAGTAACTTCGAAAAAAAAAAGTCGTGGAATTTTTTCCTTCTTGAATCAGTCATTCTGAAAGTTTTTTCATGAGTGCGGCCTTCTTACTAGTTGTTTCGAGTTCCCTTTCCTCTCATTCCTGTTTCAATTGCGCGACCTTCAAATACACAAGGCGTCCTCGAAAATATGTTTCTGTTATTGTCTTTGGGCGAGGTATCAGTCTGTTTTGCACAAAAAGAGTTTATCAGCCTATTTTCCCATAATACAGAAACTGACCACAACGCCAAAGCTTATTTTTTCGGGTCAGCAGTCTATTTTGCGCGATAAAAGTCTATCAGTTTATATTTTCGCAATACGAAGACTGTCCACTACGCGAGTATATTATTTATTTTAAAAATCTTACTTCTTACTACAATTGAAATGAAAATGCACATTCCAAAGAAGAAAGGAATCTATTTTGACACTTACCATTCACAATTGGCTTGCCCTACCCATTGAACATATAATTAAGTGTTGTACGGAAAATCGTTTTATCGGTTTGTCACCTCAATTAAGTTACGCAATTAACAATTATACAACTTTCTGAAAATTTCGGAACATGGCCCACCAGAATAATTAAAAGGAAGAGTTCTCTCTCGCATCAGCAAACATGTGCAATATTTATTTACGGTGTTAGTGTAGAACGCAGACACCTGACGTGATTTCTAATTTTCGATTTCAGCGTTCTGAATAGCATCAAATATACAGGGGATCCGTTAGAAATTTTCCACCCCTCATCGCAGGCATTATGTAATGTTCATTTGCATATAGGACGTTAATGCACGAAAAATTCCCATTTTTTTTGAGAAATCCTCGAAAATTTTAAATGGAAGACACTTCGAAAATTATGCCTTTCAATGATATTTTTTCGAAAATTGCACACCTCGCTTCTTTAGACAATCAAAAAATTCGTTTTTGTTTAGATGCCATGGCAACCCAAAAAATTTCCGGAAATTTTCATCCTCCAGGGTAACCGGGCCAAAATTAATAAGTGGAATTTTTTCTGTCAAATATTTGACAGGTGATAGTTTGCACAGTGCAAATTTCATGCTCATTCCGAAAATGTATTCTTTTATGTGCTCAGATATAAGATTTAGCCGGAAAAGGGCGTTTAAGGTAAAAAATCCAATTTTCTGAGATTTTTAATTTTTCATTTTTCGAATTTCAAACTTTAGTCCTCGAATGTATTTTGACGTTCTGATTCCAAAATTTTCAACAAAAATGTCGAAAACTCATCAGAAATATTTTTGGCGTCAAAAAAACATCTAAAAACTGATTTAGAGCTGACCAACTCGAGAACGGTTAGAGATAGAGAAATTCTGCGAACGCCAATCGATTCAGAATGGTCGAATTGGTATATATTGTGAATTTCGAGTCAATCGACAAAAATTAAAAATTACCCGAAAAAAGTTGCAAGGGGTTTACCCCTAAAAATCATGAAAAATACTTAGTCATCACATCGACTTGGAATTTGCACTTTATACGTAAAATTTCATGCTCATTCCGAAAATGTATGATTTTTATGTGCTCAGATATAAGATTTAGCCGGAAAAGGGCGTTTCATGTAAAAAATCCAATTTTCTAAGATTTTTTATTTTTCATTTTTCGAATTTCAAATTTTTGTCCTCGAACGTATTTTGACGTGCTGATTCCGAAATTTTCAACAAAAATGTCGAAAACTCATCAGGCATATTTTTTGCGGCAAAAAAAAACATATAAAAACTGATTTAGAGCTGACCAAATCGAGAAAGGTTTGAGATAGACAAATTCTGCGAACGCCAATCGATTCAGAATGGTCGAATTGGTAAATATTGTGAATTTCGAGTCAATCGACAAAAATTAAAAATTACCCGAAAAAAGTTGCAAATGATGAAAAATACTGAGTCGTCACATCTACACCCAGAAAAATCTAGTTATACAAGTATTTTTTCAAAAAAATCTTACAGCCGCTAATTAAAATATTGTAACCACTAAATTATCTCGGATGAATGCAAAATGTGAACATTTTCAACATGAAACAGGTCTTTTTTTCAAAACATTCTTTTTTTCTCTAAATGTTACCTTTTAGTTTTGACAAAGAACACGATTACAGTTAAATGATGGTATTGAAAAAACAATATTTGAATACGTTATTAAGTGAGAGACTTTTAACAGCAATACAATTGTTTTGACAAAAAGACGTTGTTCATACTGGAAAGTGAACTATGTTGGCGCCTATTCAATTCAGAAATCATTTAACGGTTATACAATTTTGTATTACAGCTAATAGATATTTGTCTCGGTGTACTTGAAATTTCATGCTCATTACTTTGAAGCAATTTTTTGGGTAGACGAAAAAATAATATCAAAAAAACATTACAGCGCGTCCATAAATCAACGTTTTACCTTTCTTTTTATACCAAATTCATTTCGATCGGATAAAGATTGCTTCAAATTTTAATGGAAAATAAATACTACTGTAGCTACTTTGACTATCCATTAAAATAATCTTGAGGTGCTGCCGCAGACATAGTTACATAGAATCAAACTTCCTCTGGAAGCCTATCCTTGTTTGAAATCGATACAACGAACCGTTTTTGAGTTATCGACTCTTTTACCCTAAAAAACGCGGCCACAATGTGATCGCGCTCATGGCTTCTTAAAATTATGGTTTAGCGACAAACTTCTAATAATTAACACTGGATGATGACTAATAAGCCAGTATTTAACAAAAGACCGAATGCGCGAGTTTAAATTAATAATTTTATCTACAATTAGCTGAAAAATTTTGAAAATTGAACTAAAAATAAAAAAACTATGAGACATGGAGATGTTCCAATACTAATCAAAATTCACAGTAAAGAAAAAAGTTAATTTTTCTACAACTGTCAAAAAAAGTCCATTTTTTTGTGTGGTTTGTGTGCGTAAAGTATTACAATATTTCACTATTAACATAGGATTTCATTATTAAACGGAAAAGCGTAAAAAAAGTATACTTTTTTTAACGGCTGTTGCTAGGCAACCGACAGATTCATGCAACAACAGTGACAGATCCGAATAATAACAAAATCCTGTCATAAATCTAGTTCTCATTTTCTTTGGCAACTAATAACCTATAAATATCTGATATACAAATGTTTCACCAATAATACTCTTAGCATTCTTACTATTAAATAAGTATTATCAAAATTCCAAACTATCGCGGCGAATATATTCAAAATAATTGCATATACCTCTAAGGAACTATTATTGGACCTAATCTACACTAGGTAATCCAAGGTAGCTATGGCTGTTTGGCCGTCTGAAACTAGTTGACAACAATAATTAATGAAATTTGTGAAATTGTGCATCTATCCAGATAACGAATTCTTGATAACTATAAATTTAATTCCAGTAGAAATGAAAAGTGATGAAGATTGAACGGAGAAAATCGTGGATAGTGCAAATATGAGATTTCTTTGACATAGTTCAAAGAAAGAAAAAGTTATTCGTTGCTTCACGAGGATTGTTTATTTATTTTGAATACAAATCTAAGAAAACGAAAAGTTACTTCGATGGACTAGTTATTCGAAAGTCAAGTCAACATTAATAATAATAATATTGACTTCGATGAATATGTTATTTCAATATTCGCTTAAAATTTTCCATTGTGCGGGATAGTATGAAGAGAAAGGGATTTCGACTTTGTCGAAATTGTTCGTTTCATTTGTTTGAAACTCAACTCGCCAGCATACTCTTCGAATAATCAATAAAATATGCCAAATTCCAAATTCATTTCATATTTGCAAAAAAATATGAATTGGTTATTTTTTTGACAGTTGTAGAAAAAATACTGTATGAAACTCGTAAGTAAAGAGTTTTTTTACTCGTAGGACAATTCCTACTCGTAAAAAAAGTATCACTTTACTCACTTGATACATAAATTACTATTTCCGCCATCTAAGAAATTTTTAAATTATTTTCTCAGTTTACGATTACGGTTTCGTAAATTGAAGATCGTTTATCACCATAAGACATGCCTGCTGACCAAAGTAGTTCACTAATTCAACCACGACCTTAATCAACATACCTTCCGAAGGCAAGTGGGAATTCTCGACTGCAAATACCTACCACGAAAGTAAAAGCTGAAGTGGAATGGAAAATCAAGGACGACGACTGGTTTTGTATCCATCGAAATCCGGCGCACATCATCACGAAACTATTTATCACACAAATGTCAAGTTAGTCACTTAAGATTGAAATCGTAGTATTCAAATGTTGTAACGAGGAAATAGACACGAATTTGATTGGCCAAGGTGATGGCAACATTGGCAACGATGACTGGTCGAGCCTCAAATTTCAAATTTTATTCGTATGACGAATAGAATATTTTTCGTTTCATGAGCTGTGTCGAAAAAAAAACTTCGTACGGATATAGGTAGTGTTAAGGTTCTCATAGAAGGAATGTAGGATTTTATGATGAAAAACAGACGTATATACTTGTGTAAGGCTCTTACGAATTGCTTTGGGCGTCGGCTTTCGGCGTCGTGTGCTCCACGTACTTCGGGCAGCGTCGGTGAAGAAAATAATACTCCAGGGGTCACTAAAAGCCTCTAGCCGTACCAATTCTACTTTTGATCCCGTAGGTTCGCATGCGTACTTGTTTACGCTAGAAGCCCCTTGCGCTGGCTGCTCCACGCCTGTTCTTTCTGAATTTTGGATAAATATTCGTTATTTCGTAACAATTTTATATTGTTAATAGGTCTAGGTAAGGGTAGTCAGTTCAGGTATGGTTGGCAAGTATTTACGCATTTTCAACTCGGTTTGCATGTAAACTAATTCACGCATTTTTGACTGACTGACTAGGTTAGCTTGCTCAGGTTAGGTTTGTGTGTCAATTGCGAGCGAAAAACACAAATTCACGCAGTTTCAACTCAGTTTGCCTTCTTGTTTTGCCATCTAAATACCCCGCCACACTGCCATTAAATTATTTTAATACGAGCTGTGCGCATGCGGACCTGCGGGATTAAAAGTAGAATTGGTACGGCTAGAGGCTTGTGTCACGAATTGCCTTGGACGTCGGCTTTCGGCATGGTGTGCTCCACGTACTTCGGGCAGCGTCGGTGAAGAAAAGAATACTCCGGTCACTACGGTATTGACAGAAAGCACTGTGGCCAGTAAGGCAGATTTTATTTACCTCTCCTGGGTTCGAATCTTGGGTACCTGCGCTATCAGTTGAAATATTCAAAATTCAATTCCGTTCAATTGAGGATGAAGACATAATTAATAAATAATGCCAATTATAACAACAAGCTGTATTGTTATACCAAAAATATAATATCAATATTCTAACAATATACCGGGTAGGCACTTAGTTATTATAAGAAAAACGAGATCGGTTAAATTAGTGCAAAGTTGCGCGTTTTCATGCTGAACAAATATCTGAAAGAAAATCTAGGGTGGGGGGCAAATGGGTATAAGAATTCGTTTATCTCTAACCGTCCTCGACTTGGTCAGCTCTAAATCAGTTTTTAGATGATTTTTTTTCCCGCCAAAATATTACTGATGAGTTTTCGAGATTTTCGTCCGAAGATTCGGAATCAGCACGTCAAAATACGTTCGAAAACAAAAATTTTGATTTCGAAAAATAAAAAATAAAAAAATTCAAAAAATTAGGTATGATGATATATTCGATTTTTTTGTCCGTTGATTTTTTTCGTTTAAATCCCCAGTGTATTCTAATTCGGCCATTCTGAATCTCTAACCGTTCTCGAGTTGGTCAACTCTAAATCAGTTTTTAGATGGTTTTATCGCCGCCAAAAATATTTCTGCTGAGTTTTCGACATTTTTGTTAAAAATTTTAGAATCAGAAGTCAAAATACGTTCGAGGACTAACGTTTGAAATTCGAAAAATGAAAAATAAAAAATCTCAGAAAATTGGATTTTTTACCTTAAACACCCTTTTCAGGCTAAATCTTATATCTGAGCACATAGAAATCATACATTTTCGGAATGAGCAGGAAATTTTACATATAAAGTGCAAATTTCAAGTAGATGTGACGACTCAGTATTTTTCATCATTTTTAGGGGTAAACCCCTTGCAACTTTTTTCAGGTGATTTTTAATTTTTTTCGATTGACTCGAAATTCACGATACATACTAATTCGACCATTCTGAATCGATTGGCGTTCGCAGAATTTGTCTATCTCTAACCGTTCTCGAGTTGGTCAGCTCTAAATCAGTTTTTAGATGTTTTTTTGCCGCCAAAAATATTTCTGATGAGTTTTCGACATTTTCGTTCAAAGATTCGGAATCAGCAAGAAATTTTACATATAAAGTGCAAATTTCAAGTAGATGTGACGACTCAGTATTTTTCATCATTTTTAGGGGTAAACTTTTTGCAACTTTTTTCGGGTGATTTTTAATTTTTTTCGATTGACTCGAAATTCACGATACTTACTAATTCGATCATTCTGAATTGATTGGCGTTCGCAGAATTTGTCTATCTCTAACCGTTCTCGAGTTGGTCAGCTCTAAATCAGTTTTTAGATGTTTTTTTGCCGCCAAAAATATTTCTGATGAGTTTTCGACATTTTCGTTCAAAGATTCGGAATCAGCACGTCAAAATACGTTCGAGGACAAAAATTTGAAATTCGAAAAATGAAAAATAAAAAATCTCAGAAAATTGGATTTTCTATCTTAAGCACCCTTTTCCGGCTAAATCTTATATCTGAGCACATAAAAATCATACATTTTCGAAATGAGCATGAAATTTTACGTATAAAGTCGTTGTGATGATTCAGTATTTTTCATGATTTTTGCAACTTTTTTCGGGTAATTTTTAATGTTTTTCGATTGACTCGAAATTCACAATACATACTAATTCGACCATTCTGAATCGATTGGCAGAATTTGTCTATCTCTAACCATTCTCGAGTTAGTCAGCTCTAAATTAGTTTTTAGATTTTTTTTGCCGCCAAAAATATTTCCGATTAGTTTTCGTTTTCTTTCCGTTAACCAGCTGCATCCTTAAGAGCAGCCCACACAAGTATTCGAAAGAATTGTGCGAGCTAGGAAAGACGTAGCCCTTATCTTTCGACGTGTAATGCCACGCACATTGTACACTTCTGATAGATTCTTCATTGTCATGAAGTCGAAGACGTTCTACTGGGATTTGCGATATTTTTCCCAATACTTACAAGATACAAGATACAAGATATTATCATGAATAGCTAACGCTCACGAAGATAAATAATTTATCGTATACATTAGCGTTCGAATTGCACAATAAATAACGGACGGTTCCTTAAAATATTAATAAAACTATGTCACAGCACAGGAAAGAAAGCATATTGTTACCCAATACGTGAAATATTAATCATAAAACGCTTATTCACGGTGCGGATCTGCCCGTTATTTCATGATGTCTCTTCCTTTGCGTAACGAAGGCCATGGAGTACCTACTCATGAAGACGGTACCAACATATACGTACAAGGAATTGCAAATGATGTACCTACTCACGTTTTATACCGTTGCAATGTTTTGATTGGGTTGCATTGTTTTGGATTCGATTATGGTTTGAGGTTAATTCATTCCTATTTGAAAGTCTATCGGGGATTTGAACCGGTCGCTGTTATTTAGTTGACTAATAGCCGATTGACTGAATTGCTTTCAAATTGCTAGTTAATTTTTTCTGAATGGATCAGTTGGTTTTGTGGTTTTTATAATCGCTAATGAATAGAAACTCATAATTAGCCGGAATGAAATTCAATGTACCTAATATTAATATTCACAGATTGAAGTTACTGACAATTATAATCCAACCAGTTTTTTCGTAACCAGAACCGCTGGATAATAATCTGAAAGAGAGGAAATGATCAGCAAGAAATCAACAAACTAGACATCTGAATCACAAACAAATCTGTAATATTTTTAATAACAATTTTATCATAAACTGTCCTGCTGTCACGATTAACAATATATACAACCTAAAAAAGGAATTGAAGATACAAATATTGAAAATTATAATAAAAATCGAAGACTAATCGATTTCAAAAAAGAAAAAAATGTGGTCAATGTGGGATTCGAACCTTCATTCATCCCCACTATCCAAAACCTGAACGTTTTCACACTCTTCACTCGCTAGCGGTGTCAATGCCAAATCATCCTCACTATTACTACTCATTTACGATTACTTATTTTTTTTTAAAGGAATTTTGTGATTACTGATATGAAATGTCAAATTATTAGAACGTTAACAAACTTGATTCGACCTTATATTATTTATGATCAAAAAAATGACAGTCTAGTAGTTCATAAAAGTCGTGAGAAATTAAATATTCTGTACTGAAATGATCATGACAGTACAGCCCGCGATGTAGAAATGAAAACGTGTGTACAATCGACCTACTTCCTTGATCGATAAAGCGCATGAAATGGGCATATTTCCATTTTGTTGAAACTTATTCTTTTCATAATTGTATGGATGTGTCAAATATTACGAAAGCGGCCTACTCGATTCCTCAAAAACCATCCACATTTCTTAGTTTGCAACATATTTCGCAAACTACACAAAGTAGACCCCACAAACCCTATATCGACAAAAAGCTCTTAAAAAATGCCATGCATTGGTGCAATAAAATACAGGGTGTTGTATTTGAAAAAGTCGAGTTATTGCCATTTGTAATTTGTCATTTAAAAAAAATCGTAGTAGGCCATGGAACAGCGACTTCGATTTCGCCTGCATTTCAAAAGATGCGCTGAAGCTTGAAGAATCGACTGGAAAAAAGTTGGTTGAGTTATCTTCAATGGTTCTAAAGTTATGAATTTTTCTGTGGGTCCATGCACGACGCTATTTTGACACATAAATTGACATAAGTCAAAAACTACTGTAGATAAGTCTATGAAACCCGGGTGCATTATATCGACAATTATGTGGCGAATCCAAAAATGTAACAAAAATGGGGGGTTGCCATTTAAACAAACAGAATTTAGTTGTGTATTTTATTTTGGGACATCCTGTATATGAATGAAAATATTTTTAGAATGTGCTTCATTGTCGGACCTATCGTTTGAAAAAAAAACATGTCGATAGCTTGGATAGAAAAAAAAGTTATGGACTATGCACACATCCCTGGGTCACCCTGTATTATTGGAATCATCTGATGGTCGTAAAAAAAGTATATTGTACAATTTGCATGAAATGACCCATTTCCCATTTCATGCTCATTGTACAATAGAGATGAGAATGAAGGACAATTACCTTTTATAGTATTTAATGTACCTAATAACAATTACAACTTGATACCAGAAGTAGACATGCGAAACTATCATAATCAGCAAAAACGATACGATCATTAGCTAATGATAGCATCCTACACCAATAATTAAACAAATAACAACCCGAGAACCCGATGGAAAATAAACGAAATCATCAGTAAAATAGATTGTTTTCGCATTATCGAGGTTTTGTACTGCATTCCCTTTCGAGACAAAACGTTTCGAAATGAGATCAGATTACGGATGTTGAAATGATAGTTTAAGATGGGGCTTGCGGCTTACAACACTTTCAGTAAATATTTCCTTTCTATATAGAATGTACCTACTATGCCGTATTGCGTTACTATTCACTACAGTTATTCACCGGAACATACTTGCATTTGGATGTATGAATCGTCAGGTGTATGACTTGAATTTCATTACAGAAATGGGGCATACTTTAAAAGCGACTCCCGTTTGTCTGCAACAACACTCTGAATATATTCGTGCAAAAATTGGTGTTTTTTGAATCGTTCTTGTGTTCAACGATTATGGCTCATAGTGTTGATTAAATCAGTTGCAGACTTCGCTACCATCTGGCTCGAAAGACCAGTCATTTCAAACAGGGGAACATTCTTCATTAAAATTGGAAAAATTTGATTTTTTTGTATTATCTAACATGAAACAACTACTCCCCCGGCTTAAGCCACGCTGGAGATTTTTAACTATCTCTAGTTTTCATTGAAAAATCAAATAAATGATATGGGAAAATGTTATTCAAAAATATCACTCACAGAAATCGTTCATTTCATTGAAGCAAGATTCGCTTGACTCTCATGAGATCCCCATACATTATTGTCGACGAAAATTTATTACGCTTTTCCAAGCTCATCAGGGAGATCGGAAGAATTGGGAAATGAAAATATTTCTTCTGCGATAACACTTTGAAATATTTTTTGACATAAACCTGTTATAGGTAATTACATTTTGATTTTTGTTTGAAAATATGCTGTGTGAAGAGCCTGCTTCCCAATTCTTCCTATGTCAATGTCATTTAAATATATAAGGAATAACAATGGTCCCAAAATAGACCCTTGGGGCATACCTATATTTTTTTGTATTACAGAACGGCAGAAGGACATGCGAACAGAGTTAATAAAATAGAAGCTTGTAAAAAAAATAAAATGATTAAGAAGAGAATATCGACTTAAAGAATACGAAAGTTTTTCGACATATTCCCTTGCTTCAACAAGGACTTATACGACAACTGATATCCATTGAAACCTCATAGTCAGTCCTCTAATTCAAAATAGTCCGAAACGTCTTTATCGCATCATAGTCGGCATTTTGGCGAGTATTCCTTTTCATGAATGCAAATATCCCACGTGATCATTATCGAAGATAAACCCTAACTCGTCTAGCATTCAGTAATTAGGTACAAATAACAGGCTGATACATTACATCTCTGCATGTTAACTTTCGGAAAATTATACCACAGTAAGCGCAAGAAAATCTTGAGATCGTCTACATAAAGAGAGATATTACATCAGTGAAACACAGATATAATATCGTTAATAAAAATAATATAGGCCTAACGTGTGAACCTTGCAGAACACCTGAAGTCACATGTATTGTTTCTGACACACTGCCAACTCTTTTTAGATTCTGCATTCTTTTAGAAAGTCAGATAAATTTTAAAATAAATTTGACGGACCCTATTTGGGGCCTTGACTATCGTTCAAGATGAAACGGGACAACTTTGAGAAATAAAAAATGCATCAAAAATTATCTAACGTATTACCCCCCTTGTATATGTTGTTATTTCGGAAGTATTTTTTTTACATTTATCGCATTTTCCGACCATAACGACAAACATTCGTTAAATACATAGGTATATAGAAAGAAAGCTAAGACAATTTCCTACAAGAGGATGTTATTGTTTGCTGGTCTAACAGTTTGCTTGTAGGTGTTATAGGTGGTTATGTGTGCTAGGATGCCTGATTCGGATGCCATACAATTTTTGCTGCACATTTATCTTTGTTTTATGGTACACCGTGTATCCGAACATATTCAAATCATACATTTTCGGAATCAGCATGAAATTTTGAGTATATCGGTGGTAATTTCGAGTAAATCTGATGACTTTGGATTTTTGGCCATTTTTAAGGTACCTTTGATGTTTTTTTGGCTGAAAATTCATTTTGTGCCGATCGACTCGAAAATCACAGCATAGACTAATTTTGGCATGCTGAATCGATTGGCGTTCGCAGAATTGCTTTAATTCGGTCGTCGGATGAAAATGTTATCTAGAGGTTGTAGGTGTCATTTTGCCGCCAAAAATATTTCTATTTTTTTATGTTATATTATTCAAACTCAATCTTTTTCTATAAGCAGACCGAATTTGAAATCGATTGCTAGTCGAACATAGATTTGGTGGGCGTTTTTACGAACGTGTGCACTTTGAGTTGGGCCGATTTTTAATTTTATTATTTTTCGTTTTTCGAATAGTGGGTCATGTTAAATTGATGGCGTAGAGTACAGGAAAAATATTGAAAAAATTCTAGAATTTTCGGAAGTATTTTTCGTTGGCGATTTTATGTGCTAGGGTACCAGATCCTAGTGCACTTTTTACATTTATCGCATTTTGCGACCATAACGAGACACATTCGTTAAATACATAGGTATATAGAAAAAAAGCTAAGAAAATTTTCTACAAGATGATATCGTTCACGTGCCTAATTGTTCGCTTGTAGGCGTTATTCATAACATCCGGCTGACGAAAAAAAAAAAAGCTCTGGTAACGGATAAATTGCCCCCCCCCCCAAACTGAAATTCTGGCTGTGCCACTGGGTTTCACCATGGTCTGTAGAATAGAAGACGGGAATAGATATGAATCTATTTCTTCCACACCATTTCTTGTTCTCAAATTCTTTGATAGCGCCACCCTGTATATCAAGCAGAATTCCATAAATTCCTAGTCGGGCGTGTCACCACATAGAACTGCCGATAATAATATATGACGTCGCTTTTTGCAGTGGGCAACTATTGAACTACAAAGTATTAGTGAAAGCGGTTATTTCCTTCACTTTCCTTTGGATATGAGGATTTTATAATAGTACCTAGTCTCGGACGAATTTGATGGCTGTTTCACATGAATAATCGATTATATGATGCAAGTCGGGCTGCAGAAGAAAATTAGCCCAGTTTCCAATCATTTATAGTTCCATAAATTACAGAATTTGAAGCAATAATCAAGGAAGTGTTGGCAAAAGTGTGTGGTTAAATGGTTCTAGCGATATTTTTTTCTAAAGCTTCCTTATTTAAGTAGGTATGGGCATTTTATGGTTTTACAGGCATCTTCAGTTCATGCTGGAATAGTAATTCAGAGTTAATAATTAGTGTGCTGTCGATTGCTACGGTGTGGATCATTATGATTTTATTTTATTTTTGTTTATTGGGTACTGGCAGACAACTCTTAAGAATTATTGTGATTATGTATCCTCAGTTTAAGTACCTTGATCAGCAATCACTAGTTCTGAACGAGCTTCCATATCATCCCAAACAAATCGGGCGCCCCAAACTATCAAAAAAAAATGTTTGGTACTTACGTAGGTAAAGGTAAGCTTATCGGGCTTCTGGGCTTCTACGCAAATCAAAAAAAAGTGATGTTACTTACGTAGTTTTGTCTCCTGAACACGAATCTGAAAATATTTTGCGGCGCTCTCTGCTACTTTCCGAAATATGGCTCTCCAAACATTGAAAATTGACCGTTTTCAAACACGAATTTTTCAGTAAAAAAATCACTTAGAGTTTTTCCTTCTTTTGATAGGCCATTTCTTTACACACTAATCAACCCACATTTCACAATTGCAAGCACTAAAAACATTATTTTTTCACAAAAAATCCACCCTTCCTGAGGATAACACATAACCAACAAATTTGGATATTTTTATCATTTTACATGTGGTGGGTTGATAAAATTTGTTGGTTATGTGTTGTCCTAAGAAAGGGTGGATTTTTTGTGAAAAAATAATGTTTTCAGAGACAATAAGCTAGCGAAAACGACAGATATTAGTGAATTCAGTGAATTGTATATTGTATGTATGGTTGGTAACACTGAAATCAATTATTGCCAACTTTTCTGATTTAAATGTGAGCGAATAATAGCTGCGGTTTTTTGGTCTCCTACGATAGTAACAGAACTACATGTGACTGCTCTAGATCCAATCACATTAACCAGTGTAGTTAGGTCAGGACGGAATGCCGGATTTTCATGCATATGATATCCGATATCAAATGGTACGAAAATTATCTTATTAACCAAAAAGAACATTTTTGTACCATCGGATCGTCGGATATCATATGCATGAAAATCCGGCCTAATAAGAGTGAGCGAAGCGAACTTATCAACGGCGAGCGCATCGAGCACCTATTTTTATTTACTTTTTAGGTTAGGTTGGTTTAAGTAGGTTGGGTTAGGTAGGGTAGGTTAGGTTAGGTGGGTGGGTTAGGCTGTTTTTCCTTCTTTTGCCTTAAATGTTTGGATCTGTGTGCAGTTAGGTCGAGACGTATTAAGGGCTAGCGAAGCGAGCTTAACGACGGTGAGCGCAGCGTGCGCCTTCTTTTATTCACATTTCAGATTAGGTTAGGATCGCTTCGCTTGCCCTTACAACGTAACGAAATAACTGAACACAGATCCAATATTCTAAGGCAAAAGAAGGGAAAATAACCTAACTCAGCCACCTAACCTAACCTACTCAACATACCCTACCTCACCTGCCTAATCTATCTAACCCAACCTAATCTAGAACGTAAATTGAAATAGAGGTGCTCGCTACGCTCGTCATCGTTAGGCTCGCTTCGCTCGCCTTCATTACGTCCCGACCTAACTGCACACAGATCCAATCTTTCCCGGTTATTGCGATTGGATCTGGAGCTGTCACATATCATCACAAAAAAACGCAGCTATTAATAAATCTGAAAAGATGGCAATAATTGATTTCAGTGTTACCAACCATACATACAATTCGAATTCACCAATACCTATGGCGAGCTTTTAAATTCATCGATGGATAATGCGCATTCATGCTGCTATTGTCATTTTTCATTAGTTAAATAAGGATGCAATGCTCATCGATGAATTTAAAAACTTTCCCTATGTCATATTCGCTAGTTTATTGTCTTTGACACGATTAAAAAAACAAATTTTTCCAATGAAAAAAAAGCGTGGGCTGGTGGAAATCCAAAAATAAGCCATATCTCCGAAATTACATGAAAATTTCACTTAGATTTATTGTACAGGCGACTAAAATACGTAAGTACCAAAAAAAAAAAAAAAATTTTTTTGATAGCTTGTGACGCCCGATAAACGGAATTTTACCCTCTTTCGTTGTTAATGAGACAAATTCTAGCGTTATCTATGAAAAGTATTCCTTTCATTTATAGTATCTGTCCAACAAATGTGATCACAAGTAAACTAAAGTAGATCTTTATGATGACTTGCAAATGATAGAAATTTTGTAGCTGCTCAGTTGGGTGTCAATTGTGTTGTGTTGTGTCTCGCACAAAACTCGTCAAATTGTCGATTGATTCATTGGACAATGAAAACCTGTCTTCCTAACCTAACCTTCCTTCTTCATGAAGAGCAATAATTACTGCACATTCCACTGCGGATAATTTATGATCAGGTTGTCTATTCATATTCATATTTGCCAAGAATTTGTAGAAATATACAGCAAAACACCCACCAAACAACTTCACGTTATAAATTAAACAATAGTGGGAGATAGAAAATAACAGTATTGCGTTCATTGCTGTGATTGAAAAAAATATTCTCCTACAGAAATAGTGAAAAAAATTCTAAACAATCAATGTACGAGGTGAGGTGAGGTACGGAATTTTCGCCAAATCAAGAGGACGAGAGTTTGAGTCGAGCCAAATTGTAATTATGCTAATAGGCGGATAAAATACTGAAAAAAAACAACTTCTTTGATTAACATTTTTTGGAATCTCTATTAATAACTCAACTTTTTTTAACTGTAATAAAATAGTATATTAAAGTATGAGTGGGTAAAAAGGTCTTTCAAACACGCGCAATTTTTCGAGCACAACGGAGCAGCAAAAAGGGACAATAATTGAAAAAATAGACCTAATTTGGCAGGTATATACGGTCTATAACGAAATTATTCTGTTTCATTTTCAAAGCGCAAACGTCCATAAACTTTAAACTTGCATAAATTCAGTTTTAAAAAATAACGCTTCAGACCTCCATGAAGTGCGAGTGGATTTAAAGACGTCAATAAATCATTTAAACAAATTAAAACACATGCCGCTCCGCTGAACAATGATGATTTAACCACGGTTTAGAAAATGAAAGTGGTTGTAGTTGACAAGTTCGCCTTCGTTTTTGTAAAGTGCATGTTCTAGTTCATTTATGAATCGACAGGTTGTTATTATTTCACATCGCATAACTTTCAACGATCAGCTCGGCTACTGGGCAATTTGGGTTAATTATTGTTCACTTGATGGAAGTGAAGAAAAGTATAGAGTAGCCTACCTATTATTTTCAGATAAGGTTTCCTATAATGCGGAAGAGAAACTGTCACTTGTCTTTTTGCGTGTCGTTTTTTCTGTAGCGTATGATTACTTATGAAATGAAAAATAAACAACTTCTAATGTGCAGAGAACGGAACGAAATAAAGATAAAGAATAATATAATTTTTTTACAAACGTAAAAAAATCATAAGCTTCGAGTGACCTTTTTTTTTCATTTTCCTCCTTCGCCATGACACTGTGCGCGAAGTAGTGTGCGAAATACATATTTCGCACACTGCATGTAAGCTATATGGGATTTTTATATTTTAACCTTTTTTTGTCCTCATAGTCAAGCAAAAATCCAAGAAATCATTTTTAATGTTTAACAGTAATTAAAGCTTTTTAACACTTTTCAAATTGTGACAAAATTTTACCGAAGAAGTAGACAGAATTTTTGTTCGAAAATATAAATAGGATATTCATAAAACCTGTTGATGAATCATCTGCGGCTGAAAGACAAACTTTAGTCGCTATTTTCCATCGTTCCAGATAACCTCTTGGGAGGTATTCATGTTGGGAAGGGAAAGGGAGAAAAAGTCACACTTTTCATTGTTAAATTTTCATGAAGAATGTTCCCCTTTTCAACATAGACTGACAGACTCCTTACACACTCGAGGTTTGCTAAGAACAATTTCAAGTATTAGAGATACTAGTATTTAGTTCACCTGTTAACCGAAAGCACTTTCTCTGTCTGTTATGAAACCACATTCCACGTGCATCTGGGTTGCTTTGGCGGTGTATGAGCGCAAGTTGCAATTGCATAACATTTGTGAATTATTTTTTTGTTTTCGTACCTATCATATAGGAATTCTGATGGCGAGATGTATATCTCGCAACGGCCATAATCAATTCATTAACAAAGTACTGTAACATACCTGTCTTTCTTGTCGATATATGGCAAATGCAGGAAATGAGAGTATACAAGGATGGAGTAAAAATACACGAGGTGTTTCAAAATACAATATTTTGAGGGATATTTTTGGGGTCAAAATAAGACTTTTTTCCAATGAACATGTTTCCCAATATTCTCCCCTCCGAGCTACAGACAAAACACAAAATTTACACTGAACCAAAAAACACAATATTTACACTAAACTAAACAACACAAAAAGATCTACACTGTTCAAGAAACGTCAAACTTACTAGTGAATCGAAGGGTTATTAATTGTTTTAATGTAAAAACGGATGTCATCTAGCCCACTAAGTATTTTTATTTAAGTTTGTTAGGTACTTTAATATTTCCCTATTACTTACCAGCGATTTTCTCTAAAACAAAAAGCAAAAATTTCAGGTTTTTCCATGGCCAACTCAACGCAAAGTAAGTATTCCAAAGCAAATACAAAAAATATGCGGCTGAATCTTGTGGTATTGCCCCCGATAACTTTATCACGTTGTTTGATTGGATCGTTGTTTAAATGAATGCATAAGGACGTTAGCCACTGACTTTTGTCAAAATTACCACCACTTAAGTAATTATTGTTGATAATTACTCATCTAATTACGTAGTTTTTTGTTATTCGAATTCATTTATGGCGGAGATGTGGCATCTGGGCAGCGAAAAGAGTGGTTTCACTCACAGCATCCTATTGTCAGTGGCCTTTCACACGCAACTTTCATTCTCGTTAATTGATAAAAAAAGTTTAAGTAGTCAATGCTAATGTATGTTATTATCACTTTGAGATCATGGTTTGATCGTGTGATACAATTGTCTTCCATTATTTATGAATTATATGCAGATATGGATAAATGTGTTTTAATACAAAACATTTCGCAACTTTTTATTGGAGATAATTCAGCACCGTCATCATTCAAGAAGTAAAGGAAACCGAAACTGCATTTATATTTTCTGATACTGACCCTGACCTGCTTTCATTTTAAATAACAAGTTCTACAGGAATAAGGAATGAGGAATGAGGAATGAGGAATGAAGGGGATGAGAGGAATGGGGGGAATGGGAGGAATGAGAAGAATGAGGAATGGGGAATGAGGAATGAGGATTGTGGATTGAGGAATGAGGAATGAGGAATGAGGAATGAGGAATGAGGATTGAGGATTAAGGAATGAGGAATGAGGAATGAGGAATGAGGAATGAGGAATGAGGAATGAGGAATGAGGAATGAGGAATGAGGAATGAGGAATGAGGAATGAGGAATGAGGAATGAGGAATGAGGAATGAGGAATGAGGAATGAGGAATGAGGAATGAGGAATGAGGAATGAGGAATGAGGAATGAGGAATGAGGAATGAGGAATGAGGAATGAGGAATGAAGGGGATGAGAGGAATGGGAGGAATGGGAGGAATGAGAAGAATGAGGAATGAGGAATGAGGAATGAGGAATGGGGAATGAGGAATGAGGAATGAGGAATGAGGAATGAGGAATGAGGAATGAGGATTGAGGATTCAGGAATGAGGAATGGGGAATGTGGAATGAGGAATGAGGAATAAGGAATGGGGAATGAGGAATGAGGATTGAGGATTGAGGATTAAGGAGAGGAATGGGGAATGAGGAATGAGGAATGAGGAATGAGGAATGAGGAATGAGGAATGAGGAATGAGGAATGAGGAATGAGGAATGAGGAATGAGGAATGAGGAATGAGGAATGAGGAATGAGGAATGAGGAATGAGGAATGAGGAATGAGGAATGAGGAATGAGGAATGAAGGGGATGAGACGAATGGGAGGAATGGGAGGAATGGGAGGAATGAGAAGAATGAGGAATGAGGAATGAGGAATGAGGAATGAGGAATGAGGAATGAGGATTGAGGATTAAGGAATGAGGAATGAGGAATGAGGAATGAGGAATGAGGAATGAGGAATGAGGAATGAGGAATGAGGAATGAGGAATGAGGAATGAGGAATGAGGAATGAGGAATGAGGAATGAGGAATGAGGAATGAGGAATGAGGAATGAGGAATGAGGAATGAGGAATGAGGAATGAGGAATGAGGAATGATGAATGAGGAATGAGGAATGAGGAATGAGGAATGAAGGGGATGAGAGGAATGGGAGGAATGAGAAGAATGAGGAATGAGGAATGAGGAATGAGGAATGAGGAATGGGGAATGAGGAATGAGGAATGAGGAATGAGGAATGAGGAATGAGGATTGAGGATTCAGGAATGAGGAATGTGGAATGAGGAATGAGGAATAAGGAATGGGGAATGAGGAATGAGGATTGAGGATTGAGGATTAAGGAGAGGAATGGGGAATGAGGAATGAGGAATGAGGAATGAGGAATGAGGAATGAGGAATGAGGAATGAGGAATGAGGAATGAGGAATGAGGAATGAGGAATGAGGAATGAGGAATGAGGAATGAGGAATGAGGAATGAGGAATGAGGAATGAGGAATGAGGAATGAGGAATGAGGAATGAGGAATGAGGAATGAGGAATGAAGGGGATGAGACGAATGGGAGGAATGGGAGGAATGGGAGGAATGAGAAGAATGAGGAATGAGGAATGAGGAATGAGGAATGAGGAATGAGGAATGAGGAATGAGGAATGAAGGGGATGAGACGAATGGGAGGAATGGGAGGAATGAGAAGAATGAGGAATGAGGAATGAGGAATGAGGAATGAGGAATGAGGAATGAGGAATGAGGAATGAGGAATGAGGAATGAGGAATGATGAATGAGGAATGAGGAATGAGGAATGAGGAATGAAGGGGATGAGAGGAATGGGAGGAATGGGAGGAATGAGAAGAATGAGGAATGAGGAATGAGGAATGAGGAATGGGGAATCAGGAATGAGGAATGGGGAATGAGGAATGAGGATTGAGGATTAAGGAATGGGGAATGGGGAATGGGGAATGGGGAATGGGGAATGAGGAATGAGGATTGTGGATTGAGGAATGAGGAATGAGGAATGAGGAATGAGGAATGAGGAATGAGGAATGAGGAATGAGGATTGAGGATTGAGGATTAAGGAATGAGGAATGGGGAATGAGGAATGAGGAATGAGGAATGAGGAATGAGGAATGAGGAATGAGGAATGAGGAATGAGGAATGAGGAATGAGGAATGAAGGGGATGAGACGAATGGGAGGAATGGGAGGAATGGGAGGAATGGGAGGAATGAGAGGAATGGGAGGAATGAGGAATGAGGAATGAGGAATGAGGAATGAGGAATGAGGAATGAGGAATGAGGAATGAGGAATGAGGAATGAAGGGGATGAGACGAATGGGAGGAATGGGAGGAATGGGAGGAATGGGAGGAATGAGAGGAATGGGAGGAATGAGGAATGAGGAATGAGGAATGAGGAATGAGGAATGAGGAATGAGGAATGAGGAATGAGGAATGAGGAATGAGGAATGAGGAATGAGGAATGAGGAATGAGTATTGAGGAATGAGGAATGAGGAATGAGTATTGAGGATAGAGGAATGAGGAATGGGGAATGAGGAATGAGGAATGAGGAATGAGGAATGAGGAATGAGGAATGAGGAATGAGGAATGAGGAATGAGGAATGAGGAATGAGGAATGAGGAATGAGGAATGAGGAATGAGGAATGAGGAATGAGGAATGAGGAATGAGGAATGAGGAATGAGGAATGAGGAATGAGGAATGAGGAATGAGGAATGAGGAATGAGGAATGAGGAATGAGGAATGAGGAATGAGGAATGAGGAATGAGGAATGAGGAATGAGGAATGAAGGGGATGAGACGAATGGGAGGAATGGGAGGAATGAGAAGAATGAGGAATGAGGAATGAGGAATGAGGAATGAGGAATGAGGAATGAGGAATGAGGAATGAGGAATGAGGAATGAGGAATGAGGAATGAGGAATGAGGAATGAGGAATGAGGAATGAAGGGGATGAGACGAATGGGAGGAATGGGAGGAATGGGAGGAATGAGAAGAATGAGGAATGAGGAATGAGGAATGAGGAATGAGGAATGAGGAATGAGGAATGAGGAATGAGGAATGAGGAATGAGGAATGAGGAATGATGAATGAGGAATGAGGAATGAGGAATGAGGAATGAGGAATGAGGAATGAGGAATGAGGAATGAGGAATGAGGAATGAGGAATGAGGAATGAGGAATGAGGAATGAGGAATGAAGGGGATGAGACGAATGGGAGGAATGGGAGGAATGGGAGGAATGGGAGGAATGAGAGGAATGGGAGGAATGAGGAATGAGGAATGAGGAATGAGGAATGAGGAATGAGGAATGAGGAATGAGGAATGAGGAATGAGGAATGAGGAATGAGGAATGAGGAATGAGTATTGAGGATAGAGGAATGAGGAATGGGGAATGAGGAATGAGGAATGAGGAATGAGGAATGAGGAATGAGGAATGAGGAATGAGGAATGAGGAATGAGGAATGAGGAATGAGGAATGAGGAATGAGGAATGAGGAATGAGGAATGAGGAATGAGGAATGAGGAATGAGGAATGAGGAATGAGGAATGAGGAATGAGGAATGAGGAATGAGGAATGAGGAATGAGGAATGAGGAATGAGGAATGAGGAATGAGGAATGGGGAATGAAGAATGAGGAATGAGGAATGAGGAATGAGGAATGGGGAATGGGGAATGAAGAATGAGGAATGAGGAATGAGGAATGGGGAATGAGGAATGAGGATTGAGGATTAAGGAATGGGGAATGAGGAATGAGGAATGGGGAATGAGGAATGAGGAATGAGGATTGTGGAATGAGGAATGAGGAATGAGGAATGAGGAGTGAGGAATGAGGATTGAGGATTAAGGAATGAGGAATGGGGAATGAGGAATGAGGAATGAGGAATAAGGAATGGGGAATGAGGAATGAGGATTGAGGATTAAGGAATGAAGAATGGGGAATGAGGAATGAGGAATGAGGAATGAGGAATGAGGAATGAGGAATGAGGAATGAGGAATGAGGAATGAGGAATGAGGAATGAGGAATGGGGAATGAGGAATGAGGAATGAGGAATGATGAATGAGGAATGAGGAATGAAGGGGATGAGAGGAATGGGAGGAATGGGAGGAATGGGAGGAATGAGAAGAATGAAGAATGAGGATTGAGGAATGAGGAATGAGGAATGAGGAATGAGGAATGAGGAATGAGGAATGAGTATTGAGGATTGAGGATTGAGGAATGAGGAATGAGGAATATGGAATGAGGAATGAGGAATGAGTAATGAGGAATGAGGAATGAGGAATGAGGAATGAGGAATGAGGAATGAGGAATGAGGAATGAGGAATGGGAGGAATGGGAGGAATGAGAGGAATGAGAGGAATGAAAAGAATGAGGAATGAGGATTGAGGATTCAGGAATGAGGAATGGGGAATGTGGAATGAGGAATGAGGAATAAGGAATGGGGAATGAGGAATGAGGATTGAGGATTGAGGATTAAGGAGAGGAATGGGGAATGAGGAATGAGGAATGAGGAATGAGGAATGAGGAATGAGGAATGAGGAATGAGGAATGAGGAATGAGGAATGAGGAATGAGGAATGAGGAATGAGGAATGAGGAATGAGGAATGAGGAATGAGGAATGAGGAATGAGGAATGAGGAATGAGGAATGAGGAATGAGGAATGAGGAATGAGGAATGAGGAATGAGGAATGAGGAATGAGGAATGAGGAATGGGGAATGAAGAATGAGGAATGAGGAATGAGGAATGAGGAATGGGGAATGGGGAATGAAGAATGAGGAATGAGGAATGAGGAATGGGGAATGAGGAATGAGGATTGAGGATTAAGGAATGGGGAATGAGGAATGAGGAATGGGGAATGAGGAATGAGGAATGAGGATTGTGGAATGAGGAATGAGGAATGAGGAATGAGGAGTGAGGAATGAGGATTGAGGATTAAGGAATGAGGAATGGGGAATGAGGAATGAGGAATGAGGAATAAGGAATGGGGAATGAGGAATGAGGATTGAGGATTAAGGAATGAAGAATGGGGAATGAGGAATGAGGAATGAGGAATGAGGAATGAGGAATGAGGAATGAGGAATGAGGAATGAGGAATGAGGAATGAGGAATGAGGAATGAGGAATGGGGAATGAGGAATGAGGAATGAGGAATGATGAATGAGGAATGAGGAATGAAGGGGATGAGAGGAATGGGAGGAATGGGAGGAATGGGAGGAATGAGAAGAATGAAGAATGAGGATTGAGGAATGAGGAATGAGGAATGAGGAATGAGGAATGAGGAATGAGGAATGAGGAATGAGTATTGAGGATTGAGGATTGAGGAATGAGGAATGAGGAATATGGAATGAGGAATGAGGAATGAGTAATGAGGAATGAGGAATGAGGAATGAGGAATGAGGAATGAGGAATGAGGAATGAGGAATGAGGAATGAGGAATGGGAGGAATGGGAGGAATGAGAGGAATGAGAGGAATGAAAAGAATGAGGAATGAGGATTGAGGATTCAGGAATGAGGAATGGGGAATGTGGAATGAGGAATGAGGAATAAGGAATGGGGAATGAGGAATGAGGATTGAGGATTGAGGATTAAGGAGAGGAATGGGGAATGAGGAATGAGGAATGAGGAATGAGGAATGAGGAATGAGGAATGAGGAATGAGGAATGAGGAATGAGGAATGAGGAATGAGGAATGAGGAATGAGGAATGAGGAATGAGGAATGAGGAATGAGGAATGAGGAATGAGGAATGAGGAATGAGGAATGAGGAATGAAGGGGATGAGACGAATGGGAGGAATGGGAGGAATGGGAGGAATGAGAAGAATGAGGAATGAGGAATGAGGAATGAGGAATGAGGAATGAGGAATGAGGAATGAGGAATGAAGGGGATGAGACGAATGGGAGGAATGGGAGGAATGAGAAGAATGAGGAATGAGGAATGAGGAATGAGGAATGAGGAATGAGGAATGAGGAATGAGGAATGAGGAATGAGGAATGAGGAATGAGGAATGAGGAATGATGAATGAGGAATGAGGAATGAGGAATGAGGAATGAAGGGGATGAGAGGAATGGGAGGAATGGGAGGAATGAGAAGAATGAGGAATGAGGAATGAGGAATGAGGAATGGGGAATCAGGAATGAGGAATGGGGAATGAGGAATGAGGATTGAGGATTAAGGAATGGGGAATGGGGAATGGGGAATGGGGAATGGGGAATGAGGAATGAGGATTGTGGATTGAGGAATGAGGAATGAGGAATGAGGAATGAGGAATGAGGAATGAGGAATGAGGAATGAGGATTGAGGATTAAGGAATGAGGAATGGGGAATGAGGAATGAGGAATGAGGAATGAGGAATGAGGAATGAGGAATGAGGAATGAGGAATGAGGAATGAGGAATGAGGAATGAGGAATGAAGGGGATGAGACGAATGGGAGGAATGGGAGGAATGGGAGGAATGGGAGGAATGAGAGGAATGGGAGGAATGAGGAATGAGGAATGAGGAATGAGGAATGAGGAATGAGGAATGAGGAATGAGGAATGAAGGGGATGAGACGAATGGGAGGAATGGGAGGAATGGGAGGAATGGGAGGAATGAGAGGAATGGGAGGAATGAGGAATGAGGAATGAGGAATGAGGAATGAGGAATGAGGAATGAGGAATGAGGAATGAGGAATGAGGAATGAGGAATGAGGAATGAGTATTGAGGATAGAGGAATGAGGAATGGGGAATGAGGAATGAGGAATGAGGAATGAGGAATGAGGAATGAGGAATGAGGAATGAGGAATGAGGAATGAGGAATGAGGAATGAGGAATGAGGAATGAGGAATGAGGAATGAGGAATGAGGAATGAGGAATGAGGAATGAGGAATGAGGAATGAGGAATGAGGAATGAGGAATGAGGAATGAGGAATGAGGAATGAGGAATGAGGAATGAGGAATGAGGAATGATGAATGAGGAATGAGGAATGAGGAATGAGGAATGAGGAATGAGGAATGAAGGGGATGAGACGAATGGGAGGAATGGGAGGAATGAGAAGAATGAGGAATGAGGAATGAGGAATGAGGAATGAGGAATGAGGAATGAGGAATGAGGAATGAGGAATGAGGAATGAGGAATGAGGAATGAGGAATGAGGAATGAGGAATGAGGAATGAGGAATGAAGGGGATGAGACGAATGGGAGGAATGGGAGGAATGGGAGGAATGAGAAGAATGAGGAATGAGGAATGAGGAATGAGGAATGAGGAATGAGGAATGAGGAATGAGGAATGAGGAATGAGGAATGAGGAATGAGGAATGATGAATGAGGAATGAGGAATGAGGAATGAGGAATGAGGAATGAGGAATGAGGAATGAGGAATGAGGAATGAGGAATGAGGAATGAGGAATGAGGAATGAGGAATGAGGAATGAAGGGGATGAGACGAATGGGAGGAATGGGAGGAATGGGAGGAATGGGAGGAATGAGAGGAATGGGAGGAATGAGGAATGAGGAATGAGGAATGAGGAATGAGGAATGAGGAATGAGGAATGAGGAATGAGGAATGAGGAATGAGGAATGAGGAATGAGTATTGAGGATAGAGGAATGAGGAATGGGGAATGAGGAATGAGGAATGAGGAATGAGGAATGAGGAATGAGGAATGAGGAATGAGGAATGAGGAATGAGGAATGAGGAATGAGGAATGAGGAATGAGGAATGAGGAATGAGGAATGAGGAATGAGGAATGAGGAATGAGGAATGAGGAATGAGGAATGAGGAATGAGGAATGAGGAATGAGGAATGAGGAATGAGGAATGAGGAATGAGGAATGAGGAATGAGGAATGAGGAATGGGGAATGAAGAATGAGGAATGAGGAATGAGGAATGAGGAATGGGGAATGGGGAATGAAGAATGAGGAATGAGGAATGAGGAATGAGGAATGGGGAATGAGGAATGAGGATTGAGGATTAAGGAATGGGGAATGAGGAATGAGGAATGGGGAATGAGGAATGAGGAATGAGGATTGTGGAATGAGGAATGAGGAATGAGGAATGAGGAGTGAGGAATGAGGATTGAGGATTAAGGAATGAGGAATGGGGAATGAGGAATGAGGAATGAGGAATAAGGAATGGGGAATGAGGAATGAGGATTGAGGATTAAGGAATGAAGAATGGGGAATGAGGAATGAGGAATGAGGAATGAGGAATGAGGAATGAGGAATGAGGAATGAGGAATGAGGAATGGGGAATGAGGAATGAGGAATGAGGAATGATGAATGAGGAATGAGGAATGAAGGGGATGAGAGGAATGGGAGGAATGGGAGGAATGGGAGGAATGAGAAGAATGAAGAATGAGGATTGAGGAATGAGGAATGAGGAATGAGGAATGAGGAATGAGGAATGAGGAATGAGTATTGAGGATTGAGGATTGAGGAATGAGGAATGAGGAATATGGAATGAGGAATGAGGAATGAGTAATGAGGAATGAGGAATGAGGAATGAGGAATGAGGAATGAGGAATGAGGAATGAGGAATGAGGAATGAGGAATGGGAGGAATGGGAGGAATGAGAGGAATGAGAGGAATGAAAAGAATGAGGAATGAGGAATGAGGAATGAGTATTGAGGATTGAGGAATGAGGAATGGGGAATGAGGAATGAGGAATGAGGAATGAGGAATGAGGAATGAGGAATGAGGAATGAGGAATGAGAAATGAGGAATGAGGAATGAGGAATGAGGAATGAGTAATGAGGAATGATTAATGAGGAATGAAGGGGATGGGAGGAATGGGAGGAATGAGAAGAATGAGGAATGAGGAATGAGGAATGAGGAATGAGGAATGATGAATGAGGAATGAAGGGGATGAGAGGAATGGGAGGAATGGGAGGAATGAGAAGAATGAGGAATGAGGAATGAGGAATGAGTATTGAGGATTGAGGAATGATGAATGAGGAATTAGGAATGAGGAATGAGGAATGAGGAATGAGGAATGAGAAATGAGGAATGAGGAATGGGGAATGAGGAATGAAGAATGAGGCATGAGGAATGAGGAATGAGGAATGAGGAATGAGTATTGAGGATTGAGGAATGAGGAATGAAGAATGAGGAATGAGGAATGAGGAATGAGGAATGAGGAATGAGGAATGAGGAATGAGGAATGAGGAATGAGGAATGAGGAATGAGGAATGAGGAATGAGGAATGAGGAATGAGGAATGAGGAATGAGGAATGAGGAATGAGGAATGAGGAATGAGGAATGAGGAATGTGGAATGTGAGGAATGAGGAATGAGGAATGTGGAATGTGAGGAATGAGGAATGAGAGGAATGAGAGGAATGAGAGGAATGAGAGGAATGAGGAGAATGATAGGAATGAGAGGAATGAGAGGAATGACAGGAATGAGAGAAATGAAAGAAGAGAACAGCTATTATTATCATTTGTTGTGGTGCTCCGAGATGGCTCAGTTATATTTGGTGGCGTATCAATTTTTCAGCTGAAGGAAAACCCGAATAACCTACAACACCATCTCAAAGTTTTTATTAATGTTTTAACCATCATCAATGAATAAGCTCTATTAGAAAAAAGTGCCCTGTTGTGTAGAGAGTTACCATCTCATGCAAGTGGCGTAGGGTTGCAACCCCTCACGTAACCGGAACCCCTAGATGTAATACTTGACCCCCCATTTCATTCCAATCACCAATCACCATATTTTTTTATTTCAAAAAGTAGTATCGGTGAAACCCTGTAAACGATTTTTTTTTCAGTTTGTACTTCGAACCGTTCGAAGGTCAAAGCCGCACTGTACATGAACTCAACAATTCGGTCAAAATCTCAGACATAGAAGAGTATTTTGTTATATTTTGAATACTGGCTAGCTAGACCAATAGTAACTCAGGATTTATGTCGAAATAGTATTTTGTTGTGTCTTTCCAATAATGCAACAACTTCAACCACTTTGAGGCTAGCTAGATCAATCTTACCAATTGGTACGGATCGATCCTATTGAAATATTTTCATTTGATTTATAATTTTGTTTCTGCTACTATAATAAATCCGACTCTTTTTCCTATTGATTCTATTGGAATATTTAGAATATTTTCAGCTAATTTATAGATTATATTTTATCCTGCAACTAACACAAATATATTACTTTTATTTGTATTGACTCTCGGTTAGATCTACATGAATAAATCAAATTTCAAGGACTATGAAATTCCATATAGAAATTCTAAGAGCATTGATATTCTGAACGATAGTGAGAAACTAACAGAAAGACTGGACTAATTATGGTATAGATAGGTAGGTAAACACTCTCAAACTTTTTATAATTTAATTAATTGATATGACCTCTGAAAACGATAAACTTTCAAGAAACTCCATTGTTTCAGTTCTATTACTCAAACTGAACAAAACAATTTTAGACATAATAGAAGGTCCCACTGAAAGTGTGTACATGTTAACAAAAATGAATTATAGATACCGAGAAGTTTTATACACACTGTTGAAACAGCATCGAAAAAATTAATAGAAATTTTACTGATAGTTTATAGCAATTTAGATTTGCCACTTTCTTCATCGTTTCTTGTTTTGCATTTCGATTGATAAATCAACTCCTGTAGAAAGAAACTCATTTGAATATGACGTCTGAGTAATTTTGACAGCGATAAAAAAGGTGCACTATTTTTAATCGCGATAGAAATGCCTGTTCCTCAAAACCAGACTTCATCTAGTAAGCGGCCGTCTCTTCAACTTCTGTCATGACAGCTATGATTGTTCGGTATTGTTTACACAATATGAATCGTTTTGGGAAAGTTTCATCAATGTTTCATCTGAACAAATTACAAAAAGCATTATTAAATAACTTCAAATAACTGTTTCTATGAAGGTGATTATTATTGTGGCGTATTTATGTATTGTCGTTGATTTATCTTGCGAAAAAACACTCGTACTCTTCTTTTATAGGATAAATTTCAACTCTAAATTTTTCCATCAGGAATTTTACTCGAAAAACTGACATTAGACAAAATTGCTCGACCTGCGGTCTCGCAATTTTTTCATGTCAGTTTTTCTCGTGAAATTACCGATAGGCAAAATTATTTCGTTGAAGGAAGAAATTTATCCGACACAAAAAAAAGCTCTTGTTTTCACTGTTGATACTAATTCTGTTCTTCTTTTGTTTCAGACGGGTATCTGTCGATGGTTGTTCCTAGTGGTATCACTGTCAACATGGATAGTAGAAACAAGTAAGTACCTATATACAGAGTTAATCAACAGTATGATCCAATCATTATAAAATTCTACGCAAACTCCAAAACAACGGTAAGTTCTGACGTTCAGCTCATATTCGAGGGATCTTGGCCATGGAAAAAAGTTGGGACCTACAACAGCAAGGGTTTCCTCAACAATTGGCTGCAGATTCATTTTCAAGCATTTTAAAATACTGAAATACAGGGTGTTATCCAACCTCTTGCACTCCCGTGATTATCAGGTGTGCCATGCCATTTTATACAATTGTCAAAAATTAGAATAAAAAATTGGTTTTTGAAAATCGCTCACTTTTGGGAACCGCTGTCCGCCGATCCTCGGCTGATTGGATCAGAGACGTAAGAAGCCAGTACTTTTTCTGTCGTTCTGACCCAGCCAGCTGAGTGTCGGCAGACAGCGATTTCCAAAATTTCGGTGAATTTTGAAAACCAAATATAATTTTTTTTTCTTGGATTTTTTGCCACGGTAATTCGTTATAGAATTGACTTATTATCGTTAGAGGTTAGATTCCACCCTGTATATATTTTAATGGCGGAAATGAAAAAAAACATTAAACTGTTTCAACATTCCATACTCAACATTCCATGCAAAGTACTCAATATATTCAGGAGGAAAAGGTGTCTCGTCTACATTATTGTAAGAAAGTTTTAGATCATCGAAGATCGTAGGTATCTCACAGCATGCTCTCAGGAAAAAACATTCAGAATCAGAACTTGTGCGAACAAGGGAGTTCCGTAACGTTTTAGATCATACGAATAAACAGATAAAACTGACAAAAGTGACAAACAGGCAAAACGGATAAGCAGATAAAATGGAAAAACAGACCAAGTTGCACTAACCGCACGAAGTCCTGCGTGATTCATCTATCGATGAGCAGTTTCTCCTTGCAGCTAGCGACCTCCTTCTTTGACCCTCTCTGCTCATATATTCGTTCAGACACCCAGTCAACTGCGGAGAGTATACGCTTATAACAAACAAATCAAGCATGTAATCGGTCTGTAGCTCTTTGGATCAGAGAAATTTCCGTTTTTAGAATGAGCACGGTTTGCACCTCGAAAAATAAATATTAATATTACCAATACACATATGAATGAATAGAGGCAAGACGAATTACCATTCAAAACAATAAAGAAAAAATGCAATTTTTCTCTTTCTCCGGAATTGTTTTCAGTCAGGTTCATAATTACAACGATTATTTCAAGATTATTTCGACAGCTTTTTATCGAAAGAAACATATTTTAATTGGTCGTTGTTGTAGAGGCTATGCGTCATCGAAAGGAAGGTCATTCTTGCATGCATATATAATAAACAAATGAACTTTATAAATTCATCGGTCGTATAGCAACAGACAATATACAATTGTCTTATTATCGTGAATTCCTTATTTTTTTGCATGATACCCTACCCAGACTTGCATAACTATCGTAGCAGAATTAACATTTACCACTGAACCTTACTAGACGGAGAGCTAGAGCCGAAAATTTTCTTTTAGTTTATTAAAGCTGGTTTTTCATTAATGGCAGACATGGACGATTTCGCTCCCGCCAGAGGCGCTATTGTAAGTGGAGGTCCTGAGTATCAAGTAAACACTGACATATCACTTATATTATTCGCTAAAATGGAAAAATACGGTCATCTGAGTGTGAGAAGCTTCTTATTGGAATCGAAAAAGAAAGGAGCAAAAACATTCGGCCACAAAGAGCCGTTGATTCGAAGGTTAGTTGCTGGAATCGACGTTGAAACATTGGTTTGTAGGTTACCTTGTCCTTATTTTTCATATTTCTTCTGTTCTCTTTAATAAAAGTGATAAAGGTGCTCCACTTTACTGATTTCTAGTTGGTATAGCTCCTTTATTTAGTAATGGCTTTGCTCAGAGCAAATAAACTCTCATCAATAATTATAGGTTAGGTATTTTGTTTATTCTGTAAATCTACTCTAAAACAAAATTATTCTGAGGTATGATTATAAATGAAAACTATACGTTCTCAAATTCCTAGAATTTTTAACAATGCCAACAGGACCTCAGCTGGCAGCTGTGCCCCCTACTTAAATACTCTGGTCAGTCAAGCGAATCGTAGAACAGGTGACTCAAGAGCGATATCAAAGAAGTAGTAAAAATTGTTATACAACTTCTATATACTAATATATCAGAAAGAGCTGGTCAGTCAGTCAGAATATACAGGGTAGTTCGTAATTGAATGCTAATCTCGAAAGGTGATAATCCACAACCGCTTTATTAATGAGATACAGGATGTTGAAATTTAACAAAAAAAAAAAGATTTTCCTCAATACCTCTAAATTTTGGTTCTCTTCAAAATACATTTTTCTCATGATAAAGATTTTCTTAATTTTCATCATTGGCGTCCCTGTTAACATTCTCTGCCATATTTTTCATCGAAATAATGACACGCCACTGTTTTTTTTTCAAGTAAATATTATTTTTGTAATTTTCCTCTACCTTTCCATAAAAATGGTCACCTGCCTTTTGCTTGTACCTATGCCAGTTTTTGTTAGTCTCAATTTCGTTTTTTAAATCGAAAATTGTTCGCCGGACAAAAAAACGGCAAGGTACCATTTTTATGGAAAGATACAGGACAATTAAGAAAACCTTCATAATGGGAAAAATTCATTTTTAAGCGTACCTACCTTGCATGTACCAATATTAAAAGAAAACTCCAAAGCGGTTTTAGAGATATTAGAGAAGAACTTACCAACTGTGTTCTAGTAAATGATTGACTAATATACATAACCCTCATTGATATGTATTATAGAAAATGTGTAACAATTTTCAGCTTTAATAAAGTCATTTTGTTAACCCGGTAAATCTTTGATGTCGCTCCAGAGTCACCTGTTCTACGATACGCTTGACTGACCAGAGTATGTTTGTGTACACATCGTCTACAAGTAACTAATTAACCAAAAACCAGCTTTAATAAACTCAAAGAAAACTTTTGGCTCTGGCTCTTGGGCTATAAGAATGGCACCACAATCGAAAGTACCGTGTCATTACAAAATGAGGTTCTCCTTTGAAGCAGCGTGACGTTCAATTCAATTGTTCTTCGATATCTGATGGAGATGATTGGCTCACGCTTGTATCAAGTTCGAAGGAACATGACGAGCGCTTTTAAAAGAATTCATTCCTCCTCCAGTGCTCATGATACCTATTGATTTTACTAATCATTGGTGAAAAATGTATCGAGAATGATAATGGAAAAATGTGCTTTGTAATCATAACGTTGCTAATATATTTTTTGTTTGTTCTTTCTTCTTTGCTGGTGTCAAAGCCATGAAGTTAGACAATCCTACAGCCAGACAAAAGGTCAATCAGTTCTTCGTCTTTGGCAAAAACAATAGTTGAAATCTTCTCTTCAAGGCAAGGCAATTTTTTTACTTGTAGTTCTCAAGATGATATTGAGTAATTTGTTTTTATGGAATTTCTCGGGGCTATATGCCACTGGCAACTCGAAACAAGTGGTGAGAAGACCTCACTCCAGAATATACTCTCAAAAGTACTGATTGAAGGAGGAAAAGAACACGATACCTTTCCATTTGAAGTTTCTGGAATTGATATGAGTTCGATAATGAATAAACTCGACGAAGTCACTAAATCATTGGAAGATAAAATGAAACAAAACTGAAGGAGTCTGGAAGATACACTTCACACTACTTTAAAATTGTGTTGCATATAGTCCAAAGAGGGTATGGGTTGCTGCTTCAGTATAATAATTCCATATGTACTAAATTATTCATGATTTTCGGATCATCCGCAAACATCTCCGTCAAGTGCGACAAAACACATTTCAGGTACTCAAATACTCGCATATTATATTTGCATGAGAAGGTAGGAGTCTTTAGAAACGATATGAACTTTTCCTTTTTCTTCTCCTGAAATAACTGAAAATTATTTCCCTGGTGTCTTATTTGAAGAAGAAATTTATCATTTATTACATGTTCGGTTTTTTTTCAGATTCGAAGGAGATGCGCGTCGTCTGTTACTACACGAATTGGTCCATCTACAGACCCGGTGCCGCAAAATTCAGCCCCCAAAACATCAACCCCTATTTATGTACGCATCTTATTTACGCCTTCGGAGGCTTCACCAAAGACAACACGCTCAAGCCATTCGACAAGTACCAAGATATAGAAAAAGGTAAGTGCAGAGTATTTTAAAATAGTTATTTATGATACAAGTTCGTAAAGTATGACTCTTTTGTACGAACGAGAAGTTTGTTGAATATGAGGCGCAGAACCAGGGAGCAAACCTACGATAATTCCGAGATGTACTGCTGAATTCTAGTAGTTTGTCAGTTTACTGTTCCTTCCTTCTGCATGTTATGCATGTTTTGGAATGGACTCTGCCCGGTCCTTGATATATTCAGGCCTAGTGAACTATTTCTCGACCTTCTTTTTAACAGTTTTGGTGCCATCGGTAAACCAAGTGTCATTTTCCCTACATAGGTCAAATTTGTTACTAGCCCAGACCCATTTTTGAGAAAGGGCCACTGTGTTGGACGTATGATAGTTGATCGTTTCTAGCATGGCGTCTCAGGGAATTTCCAGAATCCATCATGCACTCCAGCATAACGATGTTCCTCAAGAAACATTTGCATTTGATGAAGTCTGTATGTTGCCCACCTTGCCTTCCTCTTCAGAACTATATGGAAAGGAAAAACCCATGTAAGGGCTCCATTGCTGCCATTCGTTACCTGTCATCTGTTACCGCCAGGCATGGTTGTCTAGCTCATTGGGATCAATCTGAGCCATATTTTGGCCTTTGCTCTACCAGACTGCAGACAAACTACAGACAGATGACTGGTCGTATGACAGTCGCTTATATCCAATATACTTGTTTTGGTGACTTGTCACGTGTTCTTCCACACATTCTACGATATGGATATGGTCTCGCGGATATTCCAGTTCTGCTTTCTGCAAATGAACAATTTTTCTGGAGAACGGTAGATTTTGTGTAGATTGATAGACAGGTTCTTCCTCTCAAACCATTCATAAAGGACGTATGAGTTCGTCAGTTTTGTCCTTCATTACTAGGATCGTCGGCATTTGATTCCAGCTGGTTTCAATATGAAAGTTCCACTTTGTGAATAGTCTTTCTAGTTGGGCTTTCTATCATTCAACTGGAACATTGTAAGAGTACAACCAGTCCACAAAAGGAGAAAAAAGACCCTACCCAGCAACTACAGACCTATCACACTACTATATAACTCAAAGGTTATCTCAAAGCCATCGATATCGAGCTCGTGAAATACCTAAAACGCTCGGGAATTATCAGTGATCAAAAATAAGGTTTGTAGCATCAAATATCAACTAGTGATCTGCTTGCTTATGTCTCACATATTTGGCAGCAATCCATCGAAAAATATTGTGAACCTTCCAAACTTTCATCTTATGGCTTGCTTCCCCAGTTATTCCCCAGGAATATGTTTCCACCAGATATTACGTGAATGATCAAACTACACTTAAAAGTCCTTGTAGGTTTGTTTACCTGTCATCGACTTTTAGTAAAATATGTTGACTATCGACTGTGGAAGAGGAAGAGGATGGAATGACAGGCTGACAGAGCAGTATGCGCATCCGCATTCAAATGGAATTCAAAGTCTCACACAGTATTTTGAAGATCCCATGAACGACCAATTAGTATGTCAGAAGTGCGTAAGCTGAAATTCACTGATTGAACAAATGAAAAATCTACGTGGCCTGCTCTATCTCCAGATCTGACATAGTAGGACTGAACTGCTCATCATCAATTTCTGTCCTCCGATCTGTGAAACTCTTCTCATCTTCAAATAGAATTTCAGAAGTGATTTATTGTGTAAATCCCAAATGCATTTCCTGACTGTAGCTTCTTTCAAATCACATAACCTTTATTTTCCAGGTGGATATGCAAAATTCACCGGGTTAAAGACCTACAACAAGAACTTGAAAACGCTCATCGCCATAGGAGGGTGGAACGAAGGATCGTCCAGGTTTTCTTCGATGGTGGCAAATCCTGACAGAAGGAGAGAATTGGTGAAAAATGTCATCAAATTTTTAAGACTGAATCACTTCGATGGCCTGGATCTCGATTGGGAATATCCGTCGTTCAGAGATGGTGGAAAGCCTAGAGATAGGGATAACTATGCTGATTTAGTGCAGGTATAGTACAATTGTTATTATTATTATTATTATTTTAAATAAATCATGTACACTTGGACTGCACTGTTTGGAACCTTTCATCCCAACACCAAACCGCTAATTTTAATTCGCAAGTATAAAGTTCAAAACTCCGGTATATTGAATAAATTATGAAATGAAGTGGCTCTTGGACCATTCCCTGAGGCACCTAGATAGTTTTCTAATTGACTTGGTGTGCTTAGTAGATGATCGGGATATATTACAGTCGATTGACGCCATATTACAAAATAATTGTCATTCATATGGATTACTGCCCAAACCTCCTTCAACAGCATTGAAAATTCTCAATTAACTTTTATTACCTAAAGATATCTTGTGAGTTTTGATTTCGATTTGTAAACAAGCCATTTTCATACATCACCCAGTTTTCGTTTCTAGTTCATGGAAAGATCGAATGAAAATATAGAATACATTTCTGTATAACGAGTTGAAGTCAAGGATGTACCTTGAAGAGGCCGGATACCTACTTTCAAATTAATTGACTGTCATTCCTAAGACAAGTTCTTTCAATTGATCTACTATTGTAACATAATAGATTCGTAAATTTTTATTTTGAGAAGCACGATTTTATCCACGTGTTAATATTCATAATCTGACCTTTAACTCGGTTCTCTCCTTTTCCACACCTGTAGAGGTATGGTAATCGCCGGAAAAATAAATAGTTACGGAGGTACAATATATCGGCAAGACCATACTCAAGCAGAAATTTTTTTCTAGAGCTGTAACGTACAAACAAAAAAAGTAAATCGAATCTTTGGATTATGGTAAGATCAGAATTCCTCAAAAGTCCAAATGCACCTCATTTGTTTTGGCTATTTGGCAAGTTGTGAGAATTTCACTCAGAGGCAATTTGCTCCTGTAAGTAACCAAAGATTACCTGACATTTGCCATGACCTAGGGAAAACCAATATATTTCGGACACTGTGTTGAAAATATCACAATATTAATGAATGTTTTAGTAACTGGTCAGAAAAAGAAAACAAAACATTTTCAAAGGTAAAAATGAAAACAAATTCAATCCTAGCTTGCTATGGAAGACCATTGAATAAAATGATTGGCGATTGGATAGAAAAGCACGACAAGAGAGAAATGCACGACAAGAGAGAAATATTTTACTGTTATTTTCATTAATTTTTAAATCAGGAATATCAGTTTTACGCTTGTCACATCAGTTTCATTCACCGACATATTTTTCAATTATTTTTCATGATTTGACTGCAGTTAACTAATTTGTTATCGTTGATGTGGTTGAAATATAATTCAATATTTTTTTTACAGGAACTGAGAGAAGAATTCGAAAGAGAGAATGAAAAAACAGGAAGACCAAGGTTACTTTTAACCATGGCTGTTCCTGCAGGAATAGAATATATTAACAAGGGATTCGATGTGCCAAAACTAACCAAGTAAGTGAACAATTCATATTACAGAAAGGTCTTCTTTCTGTTCATACTATTACCAGTTTTCCGCGAGTTCTTCACGATAATTCTGGAAAAGTATCCAAGCAATGTAATTACATTTTCTTCGTTGTCCATCAGCGTTTAAGTTTTATTGTTCTTCCCCTCGAAGGATACATATTTCGCAAGGTTCTGAGAATTTGAATGAAAGAAACCGACGGACAAAAAAGTCGAGTATATCATGGTGGATAATTTTTTGAACTTTTTTAATTTTCATTTTTTGAATTTTGAATTTTCGTCCGTATTTTGACGTGCTTATTTGGGATCCATGAACGAAAATGTCGAAAACTCATCGGAAATATTTTTGACGCCAAAAAAACCATTTGAAAATTGATTCAGAGCTGACCAACTCGAGAACGGTTAGAGATAGACGAATTCTGCGAACACCAATCGATTCAGAATGGCCGAATTGATATGTATTGTTTATTTCGAGTCAATGGAAAAAAATGAGAATTACTCGAAAAAAGTTGCAAGGGGTTCACCCCTAAAAATTATGAAAAATACTAAGTTGTCACATCGACTTGAAATTCGCACTGTATACGTAAAATTTCATGCTTATTCCGAAAATGTATGACATTCATGTACTCAGATATAAGATTTAGCCGGAAAAGGGTGTTCAAGGTAGAAAATCCAATTTACTGAGATTTTGCATTTTCAATTTTTCTAATTTAAAATTTTTGTCCTCGGGCGTATTTTGACGTGCTGATTCCGAATCTTTGAACGAAAATGTCAAAAATTCATCGGAAATATTTATGGCGGCAAAAAAATCATCTAAAAACTGATTTAGAGCTGACCAACTCGAGAACAGTTAGAGATAGACAAATTCTGCGGACGCCAATCGATTCAGAATGGCCGAATTAATATGTATTGTATATTTCGAGTCAATCGAAAAAATTGAGAATTACTCGAAAAAAGTTGCAAGTTCACCCCTAAAAATTATGAAAAATACTATGTTGTCACATCGACTTGAAATTCGCACTGTATACGTAAAATTTCATGCTCATTCCGAAAATATATGACATTCATGTGCTCAGATATAAGATTTAGCCGGAAAAGGGTGTTCAAGGTAGAAAATCCAATTTTCTGAGATTTTGCATTTTAAATTTTTCTAATTTAAAATTTTTGTCCTTGGGAGTATTTTGACGTGCTGATTCCAAATCTTTGAACGAAAATGTCGAAAACTCATCGGAAATATTTTTGGCGGCAAAAAAACCATCTAAAAACTGATTTAGAACTGACCAACTCGAGAACAGTTAGAGATAGACAAATTCTGCGGACGCCAATCGATTCAGAATGGCCGAATTAATATGTATTGTATATTTCGAGTCAATCGAAAAAATTGAGAATTACTCGAAAAAAGTTGCAAGTTCACCCCTAAAAATTATGAAAAATACTATGTTGTCACATCGACTTGAAATTCGCACTGTATACGTAAAATTTCATGCTTATTCCGAAAATGTATGACATTCATGTACTCAGATATAAGATTTAGCCGGAAAAGGGTGTTCAAGGTAGAAAATCCAATTTACTGAGATTTTGCATTTTCAATTTTTCTAATTTAAAATTTTTGTCCTCGGGCGTATTTTGACGTGCTGATTCCGAATCTTTGAACGAAAATGTCAAAAATTCATCGGAAATATTTATGGCGGCAAAAAAATCATCTAAAAACTGATTTAGAGCTGACCAACTCGAGAACAGTTAGAGATAGACAAATTCTGCGGACGCCAATCGATTCAGAATGGCCGAATTAATATGTATTGTATATTTCGAGTCAATCGAAAAAATTGAGAATTACTCGAAAAAAGTTGCAAGTTCACCCCTAAAAATTATGAAAAATACTATGTTGTCACATCGACTTGAAATTCGCACTGTATACGTAAAATTTCATGCTCATTCCGAAAATATATGACATTCATGTGCTCAGATATAAGATTTAGCCGGAAAAGGGTGTTCAAGGTAGAAAATCCAATTTACTGAGATTTTGCATTTTCAATTTTTCTAATTTAAAATTTTTGTCCTTGGGAGTATTTTGACGTGCTGATTCCGAATCTTTGAACGAAAATGTCGAAAACTCATCGGAAATATTTTTGGCGGCATAAAAACCATCTAAAAACTGATTTAGAGCTGACCAACTCGAGAACGGTTAGAGATAGACAAATTCTGCGAACGCCAATCGATTCAGAATGGCCGAATTAATATGTATTGTATATTTCGAGTCAATCGAAAAAATTGAGAATTACTCGAAAAAAGTTGCAAGGGGTTCACCCCTAAAAATCATGAAAAATACTAAGTCGTCACATCGACTTGAAATTCGCACTGTATACGTAAAATTGTATGCTCATTCTGAAAATGTATGATATTCATGTGCTCAGATATAAGATTTAGCCGGAAAAGGGTGTTTAAGGTAGAAAATCCAATTTTCTGAGATTTTGCATTTTCAATTTTTCTAATTTAAAATTTTTGTTTTCGGGCGTATTTTGACGTGCTGATTCCGAATCTTCGAACGAAAATGTCGAAAACTCTTCATAAATATTTTTGGCGGCAAAAAAACCATCTGAAAACTGATTTAGAGCTGACCAACTCGAGAACGGTTAGAGATAGACAAATTCTGCGAACGCCAATCGATTCAGAATGGCCGAATTAATATGTATTGTATATTTCGAGTCAATCAAAAAAATTGAAAATTACTCGAAAAAAGTTGCAAAATTGCAAAAATCAGGAAAAATACTAATTCGTCACATCGACTTGAAATTCGCACTGTATACGTAAAATTGTATGCTCATTCTGAAAATGTATGATATTCATGTGCTCAGATATAAGATTTAGCCGGAAAAGGGTGTTTAATGTAGAAAATCCAATTTTCTGAGATTTTGCATTTTCAATTTTTCTAATTTAAAATTTTTGTCCTTGGGAGTATTTTGACGTGCTGATTCCGAATCTTTGAACGAAAATGTCGAAAACTCGTCGGAAATATTTTTGGCGGCAAAAAAACCATTCGAAAACTGCTTCAGAGCTGACCAACTCATACTTCAAGGGGAAGTTACCCTCACAACTCCCTGTATATCAATTTGCGACTGTTTATTTCTTCACCGTTATTTTCTACGGTGTTGAAATAATATGTGTACAAATTTTCACATTTTCAAATTGGTAGGAAATTGCTCAAAATATGAGTCATACTTCAAGGGTAGTAAACCATTCGAAAACTGACTCAGAGCTGACCAACTCGAGAACGGTTAGAGATAGACAAATTCTGCGAACGCCAATCGATTCAGAATGGCCGAATTAATATGTTTTGTATATTTCGAGTCAATCGAAAAAATTGAGAATTACTCGAAAAAAGTTGCAAGGGTTCACCCCTAAAAATCATGAAAAATACTAAGTCGTCACATCGACTTGAAATTCGCACTGTATACGTAAAATTTCATGCTCATTCTGAAAATGTATGATATTCATGTACTCAGATATAAGATTTAGCCGGAAAAGGGTGTTTAAGGTAGAAAATCCAATATTCTGAGATTTTTCATTTTCAATTTTTATAATTTAAAATTTTTGTTTTCGGGCGTATTTTGACGTGCTGATTCCGAATCTTTGAACGAAAATGTCGAAAATTCATCGGAATATTTTTGGCGGAAAAAAAACATTTTAAAACTGATTCATAGGTGACCAACTCGAGAACAGTTAGAGATAGATAAATTCTGCGAATACCCATCGATTCAAACTGAGAATTTGAACGAAAAAAAGGACTAAAAAGTCGGGTAGGTATATCATGATGAAACTGGGTGGATGAAAAAATTAACAGTCGAACGTCACTAAATATAATCTTTATTATGGGCCTTTCACAAGACAAAATTGACTCCGAGCTGCTTGTTGCTGATTACCCAGGTGGATCTTCTTTAGTTTTTGAAAGGGCCAATGTTATCTTGAGTGATTGTGCACTTGTAAAAACGGTAATGCTAACCACCCTTTGTGAACGCATCTTACCACTTTTTAATAGTTATCGAAAAAGGAGTTCTTTTTGAGCTTGCTAGCATCTGTCAAGAATACACGAATACAAAAAGCCGTTCATACTTGGGGAAATCAATGAAATACATTCTGAAAAACACACTCAAACGATGGCACAAGTAACATGAAAATAAAATACTCTATTGAATTAAAATTCTTAAGAACGAAAAAAGTAATGTATTATTCTGATTGCAGTGAAATTAAACTAATATTATACAGAAAGGATGTTTTTTTTATATAAATCCAGCGCTTTGCTTGTCAATAGCCTTTCCTTAATCACGGCAATATGTACAAAAATATCTAGCTATAGTATATTTTCCTTTCAGATATTTAGATTGGATGAATATATTGAGTTACGATTACCACTCCGCTTTCGAACCAGCTGTCAATCATCATGCACCTCTCTTTCCGTTAGAAGAAGATAATGAATACAATTTCGACGGAGATTTGAATATCGTAAGTATTTAACCGAGATACTTTTATTTATGTTTTGGTAAAGTCACGCAATAAATTATTGCATATTACTCACAACATAGTAATCATGTATTATTTTATTCATAATCAATTACTTGTATTTTAATTTTTATCGAATATTATTTTCAAAAAATTCAACTTCAATCAATAGCAGCCGGTTATTCTGGCCAATCATCGCACGTTAAAAGGTAAGACCTCGTTAATCCTTGGCTCGCACAAGTTTCGACTTTTGAGGGCTGCCGTTCGTAAAAGGACGACAGCTGGTTAACGGAAAAAAACAATTTTAATAATTTTTTCGTTTTGCCAGCAATAAAAAATGTATATATCCAATATGATTCGTTTTGGGAAAGTAATCTGAATAAATTACAGAAAGTATTTTATATTCATATACCAAACTAGTTCATTTTCCACTGTTAATTGTTTTTCTCATCTGATTTTTATATCTCTATATCCTTCACTTCTCTCACTCTTTAATAATAATTTTTCATTTTGCGTCATTGTATACTCCTGTAACTTGGTCCTAGGCCTGTTGTATGTATTATGTATACAATCAAATAAATGATGGTTTCCAATTATTTTCTCAGGACCATACCATCAAACACTATCTCAAAATGGGTGCACAGCCTAACAAACTGGTACTTGGTATTCCTACTTATGGGAGATCCTACACTCTTTTCAATCCGGATGCCTTTGAAATTGGGTCACCGGCAGATGGACCAGGAAGTATGGGAGAAGCTACCAGAGAAAATGGCTATTTAGCTTATTATGAGGTGAGTTTGAAGTTGTACCAATTTTAATGGTGGTTATAATAAAAAAATGTTTGAAGAGCACCAAACTAGAGTTGAACAACAATAATAAAACCCTTAAGGTCGTTGGAATAGTCCTCACAGATCTTAAGAATAAAGCTGACTAGTTGATAAAAGATATTATCCTCGTATAATTTCATCTGTATCGAGTACTGCATGTAAGTTCGGTTTATCGCATCCTTATGCTGATGTTTCTTCCTATTATAAGATTAAAAAAACGGAAGCCGCTTTTCCAAACATGCGCTTGTTAAATCTAGTTTCCATGGATATTTTTGCCTTACCTATGTAAAACTTTCAACTCTTTCATATTTATGGTAAAGTGAGGCAGCTGCTGAAGAATCTATCATGTCTTCAACTGAGCATTTCAACCGTTCACGAATAATCACATTCCAAACTTACAATATTCGTACTGATTGATAACAATATTGAAATTGTTTACAGATATGCGATAACGTCAAAAACCAGGATTGGGAAGTGGAGCAACCTAACCCCGATGCAATGGGTCCCATAGCCTTCAAGGACAACCAGTGGGTAGGGTATGATGATGAAAGTATTGTAAGGAAGAAAGCTGAGTACGTTGCAGATAACGGTTTGGGTGGGATTATGTTTTGGGCCATAGACAATGACGATTTCAGAGGAACGTGTCATGGAAAACCATATCCACTAATCGAAGCTGGAAGAGAAGCATTGTTGAATGCATATGGGTAAGTACTCACCATGACGACTGAGGGCTTGTGTGTCCCAAGACAAGAACAGATCATTTCAACTTCTATTTCCTGACAGAAATTGAAGAATTGAAGAAAAGTTATCATCAGATATTTTTTTACAGTATCACGGAGGACAATTTGGTAGAACCCCCTTCGAAACCATCAAAAACTAGATCCAGAACAAAATCGAAACTCTCCAGTAGAAAAAGTCAGTCTGAGAACGAAAACGTTGTTGAAAAGTCATCTTCTGGAAGTAGGAGAAGAAACAGGTGAGTCACCTCAATATTGATACTCCAATTATAATCCACCCCTACATAAAGTAATTCAATCACTGATGCTATCTTTTCCTGACTTATAACCCTTGTTTCAGTTATAGTTCTACCTGCTCTTTCCTCTACTAATGTGGTTGACATTATCGGTAACTCTTGGAATCTGTTTCTGTTTTGGAGGTTGTAGGTCTTATTAACACCTCTCTTCCCATCACTGTTGGTGATGCGATATGGGTAAAACTGTATCCTCGCATTCATGTTTTGGAAGTTGGAGGCTTCCCCAACCTGTCCCATCACTTCGGGTGTGATGGTACACTATAAATAACTCTACAACATTGGGTACACCTGGAGAGATCTCTCACGGGGTGGCGAGCGAGTGTAGGCATAGGCTCAGTTCTTTATTTGAGTTTTACATCAACCTCATTGCCTAAAGTTCCGTAGAGTGTCCTCTTTCAAAACCGGCCCTCCATTTGATAAAACATTCCGGGTCTTCGACAAAAGGAGTTGATGGGCCAGTGGGATTTTGTCTGCCTTGGGAATCATCGTGATTCTGGCATTTTTCTACCTCCTTGAAAAGAGCCTAAGTCGCAGGCAGTTGTTGATAATACTCTGGAGGCTTCTTGAAAACACTCTTGGAAATCAGGTCTATTTTAGGGGCTTTCTTCACAATGAATCACCTAATCATCAGGACCTCGGAGAGTGATCTGGTGTCTTCTCCAGCATTATAGTTCAGAGTGTCTGATCTTGTCATCTAGCCAGATATCTCTCTATCCGAACTGGTGCTTCATTATGCCCACCAAGACATTCTCACTACACGTGATCAATGGTATCCACAGGTATCTACTATTTCTCAATATACAGTAATATCATTAATTTAGGATTTTTAATGTGAAATAAATGAAAATTTCAACATGTCGAATTGAACATACCTACTTAGCGAAACGAGAGGAAAGGAAAGGAATGAATAATTGTATTATTCTTAATAATCCATTTTCATTCGATTCAGAATAAACTCGAATAAAGAAGAACCAACAGAAGCACCTGTGGAAGATTCCAAGAGCAGAAGAAAAACCCGAAGAAAGAGCTCGCGGGAACGTGAAGAAACCACCAGTTATAGCAGTCTGAAAGTGGTAACACCCAGTTGGACTACTCCCGCGCCGCCATCGACACCAGATTTAGATGGAGGTATGTACGGATTTCATATAGGGTGTTTCGGAAAGTGTCATTTGTTTTCATAGTACAAACTGAAGCTAACGAATTTTTTTTCTGAATCGTACAGTTTTTCGTGATGAAGCATTCTATGATAAAGAACTACCGGGTTATATTACCTCTATTTTTTAGTACCACTATACTAACTATAACTTGACATGACAACCATCCTACCTTTCAAAGTATGAATGTGTATTGCTGTCAATACATTCATTCATTATCTCTTCTATTGTTTCATTGGTTTTTTATTGCAGCTTTCAAATGTGAAGATGAAGGTTTTTTCGCTCATCCAAAGGACTGCAAAAAGTATTTCTGGTGTCTTAGTGGTGCGGGTGATTCTGGACTTGTTGCCCATCAGTTTACGTGTCCAGCAGGTGAGCTACTAATTATTTTCAGCAAGTATGTATAAGGCTATAAGGCTATAAGGCTAAAACAAGCCAATGAAGTCGATATGCGATAAATTGCCAGCAGTAACATCAATACTGAAGTAACAGATAAAGGAATCTATTAGTTAACAATGAGCTTATCAGGTTAGAAACCAGATGTCCTGCCATGTGTAATGTAATTCAACGTTCGTCGTGGTATTAGCCAGGAAAGTAGTTGTTTTCTGATGGATTTTTTATAATATTCCTATTGTTATAGGCTTATTGCAGTGAGCATCCTGGTGTGGCAGGACATCTGGTTTCTAGCAGAAGTAACACAAAATGAATAAGGGAGTTGAAAAAATTACTCTTGTCTTCTGCTTTGTCGAATACAGCAGCGTTATCACTTCAAGCTATATGTGCGATGATAAGTTGTGCATTGTCTGAAACTTGAATCATTCTAATGAAGTGAGTTTGCGTCTGTTTTATAAATATATTAGGAAAAATGAGCAGCATACGGATACCTAGGAATTCTAGGAAAAAATATTCTCGATCAGGATTTGAACCCACTACCTCTGGAGTGCCGATACAGTGCTCTACCAACTGAGCTACCGAGAATACATGCTTTTCACTGCATATTGGGAGACCGCTTTCTCCTAGAATTTTGATTTTAGATATTAGTTACACTCACCCACAAACTACACCGTTTGTGAGGTGTTGGAATACTATTCCATATTGGTTCTTTAAAATCGCTATTGAAAAACTTAGGTCCTTATCCAACAAACTAGGCTGATGGTGTACCAGATGGAAATGAAACGTTTCGTTGAAAACCCAGTGTTACGATTTCATGGCTTGCTTGAAACCATATGTAACTGCTTTCTGCCAGGTTCCCGATGATATAGTGATTAGTAATCAGAAATATCCATATAACCCGAACTTTTTGAATGGTGCTGAGTAAACCCTAATAATATAATTTTTCCAGGGTTGTACTTCAACAAAGCTGCCGACTCGTGCGACTACTCCCAAAACGTGCTGTGTAACAAAAAATTACAAAAAGCCGCCAAACCAACCACAAAAGAGGAATCTTCTACCAGCTCAACGACACCTCCAACTACAGTATCAACGTCGCGAGCACCACCAAAAATTACGGCGGCGACAAGCAGAACTACTTTCAGACAGACGACAACCACAGAGGCCTACGACGATGACGAGGTAAGCAAGCAAGTTTTTAAGCTTTTTAAATTTGAAGAGTCCACATAGAACACTGTCTTGTCTCGACCGTAATCAAGTTTTGTGGAAGAAGAAGGAAAACAATATGTATTCCACAGTACAAAGTGGAATACTTGGGATTTTCTTCTTCAGCTACTTCTAGTACTTCTTTTTTATTAATTTATCAAAAAATACATATTGTTTTCCTCACTAAATCTCACGTGGGGGAGAATAATAAAATTGATTCCCATATGCTGCAAACATTATGGCCCACACTGTTCATAACCTGTTATAAAACAATACGTGAGAGTTTTTTCATCATCAGAACACGGCTCCTATTCATATGTATGTAATAACCTAGAGTAAAACTTGTCATAAATCGACATATACTAAACAAGCTGTATTAAAGTCATCAATGAGGCAAGTTCAAAACGTCAAAACTATGGATGCAGATTTTATTTCGACATTTGGTGACAAGCATACATCACAACCACCATTCTTCATTTCTTCAAACCTTCAGCGTATCTCGTAGTAATAGCCTGGACTGTAGACAAGAAGGGATGGACAGTCGGTAAATCCACCTTGGCCAGCGGAAGTCCCAGCGGCATCATGGGTCTGTAACCCGTGTAGTTTGGTAGCGTCTTATCATGGGACAACCTTAGACGGTCCTCCTTTATTAGGGAAGTTATTTCCTCCTTAGTTTCCTCTGGAACAATGTTCCTCAGAGGATCCACACACGCTCCGCAAATCACAGGTGGGTCTTTGTGGATCCAAAATTCCCTGGTGGGGTCCGAAAATCCTCTTCGTTGGGTGTCGTCCCATGTTCTACCTGCAATTAAATCAAAAAGATACGTGAATATCATAACGATAATCGTGAACGACCAAGATTTCTCCATTTTTACTCTATCCACCTATGATCTGGGATATTACGGAAAGCATCGGTCAAAAAACAACTGCTCTCTGGCTAATACCACGACGGACATTTTCCCTGAATATTCCCTAAAGTTCTGTAATACCCGTCGCTAGGGTGGGTGCAAACAACTACTTTTAAGTCGCCCACCCAAGGAAGTTTATTGTTATTAGAATTGAAATTATTATTAATTAAAGGCAATGATGATAAATTTTGGATGTCACCAAACCAAAGTACTGATTTGAGCTCAGATCCCCAATAGTCCTCAGGCCCGATATCGGTATTGTGTTCTTCTTGTCGAGTTGTACAACATGCAATTTGCGGCCATTCTCGGTAGCGGGTAGTTTTTCTTTTGGGGGCTTCCGCAAACTTTTTGGACTGTCGGACAACTAGAATGCCCCAAACAATTTGTCCGACAATATTACCACTAAATTTTCCATATTTGTATTAAGCGATTTTGAAAAAATGAGATGTGAGGTAATACATCGACCATGTTTATGACGTCATAAAATTTATCAATCCACATCTATTTTTTTCAGAAATGTTTAAAAAATATATGGAAAATTTAGTGGTAATATTGCGGACAAATTGTTTGGGGCATTCTGGTTGTCCGACAGTCCTAAAAGTTTGCGGGGGCCCTAAAAAATACGTATTGTTCAATTGGACATGAAGAACACATATACGAAGTATCAACGGTGAGGTCATCAATTTTTTTCTCCGGTATTGGGCCTGAGGACTACAAGAGCCAAAATAATTAACCCAAGACTTCAGCTACTACTGGTTCTTCTATTTCACCATCTCGAAGAACTTGATTGTAGATTTGCAAGTTCCGCTACGGCTTCACAATTGAGTGGACTTTGTATGAACCAGCTTTATTTACGAAAATAAAAATTATAAAAACATTCAAACGATGTGTATATTATAGGCCAAAAATAATAGAGCCTTTACTTTAACATTCTCTTGCTATTTCTTATAGTTTCGAAACTTCTACCCCGTCCATTGAAAAAATACCAACATTACTCAAACATTTTGTGATAGCGGTATTTTTCTTATCAAAATCAATCTCATTTCACTCACCTAAAAGTCTGAATTTTTCATCGATGGGTTTGTGGAGCTCGGTTTGTAGGGACACCGTATCTCTCGTCTCAATTTTTCCTATCTGTGGTATAATTTTCTTATAGGTTTTCGTTGCCTCTTTTTCCGCTCGTCGCCATTCAGAGGTGTACATGTGTTGGCATAGGAGATTTCTCATTTCTACATCCGGCACATCGTCCATGCTTACTGAAAAAGGATTAAATCGATCGATTATTGAAAATTGTTGAAAATTTTAAAATTATTTATTTTCTCTTAACGTGGGTATCAAGGTATCAATTGTATGGGAAAACCTCACGACAGACTCTCAAATACATCGAGAGGTTTATGGTCAAGGTGCTGTCTAAATAATTTCAAACTTGTCATATCGCAAATTCCTTTAAAAGTTATGAATTCCTCAGTCTTCGTGAAATGTCATAAACTTTCACTACATGAAACTTATAAATATAAATACAATTCTCTAAACTGAAGGACGTCTTATACAGCTTTCACCAACAATATATAACGGTGCCAAAGTACTACGAACCTGTGGGCAAATTTTCATTTCATTCAAGCAGAAATACACGCCATCTAGACAGTAACAAAAAAATGATTCTTCTCTGGGGGCCAGGACTTGCCGGAGTAGAAGAAAACTAGCAAGCAACTACCTGTAGGTTCTATATTCTGGAATGTGGCTGTGGCGATGGGAATCACAACAGATGAATAATCTGTGATCATACCAGCTGACGAAATTCCACATGTAGAGCCCCTAAAAATATTCAAAAGTTTGTAGCTTGGGTGCTGCTTTAAGGAAGCAGGGGTGGGGCACCATCAATACCCATTTTTTTTTCCTTTCTTATGCTGGTCCTTTCTTAATGGTTTGGTTGGATTTCATATATTTTCCGGTTTAGTTTCATAGCACCTAGGTACTCCATAACTTTAGTCCCCTGTACCAGTCTGTACAAGTTCTTCACAGGTTGACTCTTTTATTCTTCGGAAGTTAGGGTTTCCCGAATATTGCCTGTCTTTTGCTGTCTAATGCCTCCCATTCTGACAGTACGTGTTTGGCAGTTTCTGTCCCTTTTGCAGGAAAGTTCTCCATTCTACAGTCCCATTTTGTGCAGATGTTTTCTCATTGGACTGTGACCAGCGAGAAGGCCCGTTTTTTTCTAACTTGATTCTTGCTCAACTTGACTAGTTCTTCAGTTTTGTGTTTTGACGATTCTTTGATGTATGTTTTCCTGTGGTGCATGAGAGAGGCTTTGTTCCGTTTCTCCCTTTGTTTTCGTATGACCCAGTCCGAATGTATCTTCGAAAGTCAGATTTAGTAATCCCGAGGTCGGGTTCTGGGCCGATATATGAAGTTGATGAGCCCTTTCTGGCTAACTCATCAGCTTTTCCATTGCCTTCGATGCCACAGTTTCCTGGAACCCACATCAAAGTTAATTTACTGTGTTCTGAGAAAACACTGAGTTCTTCTCGGCATTCCCATACAAGTCTTGATTCCACTTTCGGGTTCATAAGAGCTCTCAGTGACGCCTGGCTGTCTGTGCACATTTTCATCTGTGCATTTCCCCATACTGATTTCTCTCGCGCACTTGTTTCTAGTGAGACAGTTTATCCCCTCACTTTATATTCCAGAACCAGTTCCTGATTTTGGATCCGTCCGTATACCAGATCCTCTCTCCAGGTCTCCCCCTGATGTTATTATTTGTCACTTCCATTTTATCTTATATAATAACCTCGAAGTTAATGTTGAAGAAGTACCCAGGAGTCATGTGGTCCGTTGGTTTCATTTCGAGAATGTTACCTCCTTCATCTTGTTGTGATCCGATGTATTCCTCGTATTTTGTTGCCTTAAAAGTCCCATTCTTGCCTCTCCCATGATTGTTATGTCAATCGGTTGGAGGTCCAAGAGTGCTTCCATGGCTGATGTTGTTGTTGTTTTCATAGCTCCCGTTATACTAAGACATGTAAGCCTTTGTACTTTACACCAATACCAATACTAATACACCAACCTCAGAAGAAAGAAAGTAAACCGATTGGGATATTGATAAAATGAATAAAAACGTCACTATCCATCAATGCTACTACGAGATACTGACCTGATGGGGTCATATAGACCCTAGGTCTCGTCTTTATAGCCTCTTCAGTCCCTCTTCTCGGAATCGGCTCTAATTCTCTGAATGGCTTGCGAGGATCCGTCTGCACAATAGGTTTTGGATGCAGCAAGAGATCGAACGGAATATGTACACCCTCTCGCCATTCAGCGAAAGTCTCCTGATCTTCCTCCCTCTTCGGTTTCGGAGGAGGGGTACGGACCTCTTCTCTTTGCCTCTCGTAGTGGGAAAACTCTCTGGGATTGTTGCAGTACTTTTTGTAATCGTTCTGGTATGTCGTGGAAGCCTTAAATATGTCTGTTTTGATTTTTTCATCATAACAATCCATTTTTGGTTGATCGATCAATATAATGACTTGACATTGACGCGACATTGATATATTCACTCGGACTGACAAACATACAGGGTGCTCCATTTACGGGATACTAATGAATCAGAAGGTTGTGTCGCCATTCTATTTTTCTATACAATAAATTCTATTTTGGATAGCTGAGGACGATATTTTTATTCATTTGAGGATGGCAATAAAAACATTCTCTGATACATATCCCATTATAATCGTTCATATTAGTTTTATGAATATAAAAAAAAAACTAAGGCCACGCTGGACATTGAACTACATCTGATAGATATTGTGAAAAGACTCTAACTGAAAAGAAAAAAGCTGAAAGTGAAAATTCGCATTTTCATTCCGATAGTTGATTCTTTTAATTTTCTCTAGTTTTCATCGAAAATACATTAAATAAATTAACATGAATACCTCCCAAGAGGTTATCTTGAACGATGGAAAATAGCGACTAAAGTTTGTCTTTCAGCCACATATGATTCCACAACAGATTTAATGAATATCCTATTCATATTTTCGAACAAAAATTAAAATCAAAAAAAGAGTTTTACCATATTTTCAAAATATTTTTAGGGTCCTGTTGTATTGTTTCTATAAATTTTCATGAATGTTATCTTTCTATAATACAAGTGACGGTTTTTATATTATATGTATTACTATTATCTTTTAGTGAAATTTTAACTATTCTAATGATCATTTCATTTTCTAGGATGACTTTGAATATGAAGATGATGACGAGGAAGAAGATAAAACAAAACTGAAAGAAGAGGATCCAAGAGTTATCAAGGAATTGATCGATTTGATAAAGAAAGCTGGTGAGTGTCAGAGTATTATTGTCCATTATCAGTTTTAAATCAGAAGCAAAAATACTATAATGTTTAAAGAGTACTTTCCAGACCTACAGAAACAAACAGTGGCACAGCCAGGGGGGCTTTGGGGCTGCAGCGCCCCCCAAGCCACCAAATGACTATTAAAATGATGGCGTAGAATACGGAAAATATATTGAAAAAAATTTAGAACTTTCGAAAGTATTTTTTTGAGGCGGTTTTATATGCTACGATAGCATCCTAGCGCACCTTTTATATTTATCGCATTTTGCGACCATAAGGAGACACATTCGTTAAATCCATAGGTATATAGAAAGAAAGCTAAGAAAATTTCCTACAAGAGGATGTTATTGTTTGCTGACCTAACAGTTCGCTTGTTGATGTTATAGGTGGTTTTGTGTGCTAGGATGCCGGATTCGTGCGATACAATTTTTGTCGCACATTTATCTTTGTTTTATGGTACATCGTGTCTCCGAACATATTCAAATCATACATTTTCGTAATCAGCGTAAAATTTTGAGTATATCGGTGGTAATTTCGATTGAATCTGATGACTTTGGATTTTTGACCATTTTTAAGGTATAACCCTTGGATGTTTTTTCGGCTGAAAATTCATTTTGTGCCGATCGATTCGAAAATCACAGCATATACTAATTTCGGCATGCTGAATCGATTGGCATTCGCAGAATTGCTCTATCCCGACTCGGTCGTCGTTAGAGGTTGCAGGTGCCATTTTCTTATTTTTTTCTATAATATATTCGTCAAATTCAATCTTTTTTCTATAAGCTGACTGAATTTGAAATCGAGTGCTGGTCAAACAAAGATTTGGTAGGTATTGTTTTTCGTTTTTCGAATACTGTGTTATGTGAAATTGATAGCGTAGAATACAGGAAAAATATTGAAAAAATTCTAGAATTTTCGGAAGTATTTTTTGTTGACGATTTTATGTGCTAGGTTACGAGATCCTAGCGCACCTTTTACATTTTTTGCATTTTGCGACCATAACGAGACAAGCTCTGATAAATTGTATGTTCAGCCCCCCCCCCAAACTGAAATCTTGGCTGCGCCAGTGAAAACAAAACTGGTGTTAGGTTCGAATTTTTAGATGGCCATGGACATTAAAGAGAATAACGTGATATCTTTTTAATCAATAGAAAAAAATTGGCGCCCATTACAGGAGCCCATAGCTGCAATATTTAACTGTACCTCAGTACCTGAAAACTTTTATCATTATTAACATTTCTAGGTGGAATTGAAGAACTTGAAAAACAGCTGAGGGTTTCAAAAGATTCGTCTGCGCAAACACATCAGTTCACTACCCAGACCCCTATCAGTAAATCCCTCGAGAGGGTGCTAAGCAAGACTTTGAAGAAGACACCTGCGTCAAGAAAAAATGCGTAAGTTATTTTGAATTATTCCGTACAGGGTGTCCCAAAACTCAACGTCATCCTTTGAAGGGCTGACAGTCCAGCTCATGACTGACCAGAATTTCACAATATAACCTTAGTAAAATATCGATAGTTTTGGAGATATTGGCACTTTTATGGATTTCGTGAAAATCGAAACCTTTGATCAGTATTTCGAGTGCCGCAGGTATAAAACTTCATAGTTTAATATTCTAATTTTTGTTATGCCATCCCGAATAACCCTCCTATTGATTACAGTCCAAAATGAAAGCAGTGCTGCCATACCCTGTGGAGAAAAAAATATGGTTTTCTGTAAAGTCGGTTTACGGGCGATAATGTTACATGATATCGTCATAAGAAAACATTGATGAAAAGTTGAATTGAATATTATCACTGAATTATAATTATTTTGTATAATACAAAGGAGTTCATTGAAAATTAATTTTTTTTTGATAAATTACCATGACCATGACCAATAAGCCCATTGATTTTTCAGTTACACTGTGAGGAACAGCAGAGGACCTCAGAATGAAGGACTGAGAAGCAGCGACGAGAAAGTATCGACTAAATTAGAAACAACAAGAGGAAAGTTATCCTATACTTCTATTTCTCGAAATAGGTAATGAAAAGTTATTTTGGCATATCAGTCAGTATTTCATTCCCTCCGTTTTTTATTTAGGCCTACTACAGTAAAATCCACTGATGATGAAGACGAAGAAGAAAGCGATGATATCGTAGATGACAATAAGAAAAGGAAAACTACCGAAAAGTCTATAGAGTACGTCAATATTAGGAGAAACAGAACAACATCCACGACTAGTGAACCCGAAAACAAAAAGTAAGAGATTTTTTTCAGTAGGTACATGTAAATCAGTTCACTGTATTTATGGGCATTTAGTTTATTTTCAACTTATCTCGAACATTCCATGGTCTTCAGGTCAGTTTCATAGTACAGGAACTCAATTCTTGATTACTTACATTTCGGATATCCATCATCTTAATGGTTGAAAGATTCTTACTCTTTTCAATTTTTCACAAAGTTTCAATGGCATGAATCTGCGATCGTTTTCAATAATTGAAACGTTGTGAAAAATTGGAAGAAGTAGAAATCTTTCAATCATTTAGAAATATAAGTAATCAAGTTACTACATCGTTACAACCTTCAAACAACCTTCATTCTCATAGGATGAGGGAAAACAGGTTGATATTTTGATATCATACTAATCATTAAGGAAAGTAAAAGCTCAGGCTTATGTGACATAGAGAAATAGACTTGGGGATTTGTCTTTGGAATACTTTTACTCGCTTTTTCATCAATAACTTTTCTGCATATACAAAAAACCAGATTGATCGTTATATTTGCAGACGATACTTGTAGTTTCAGTATAGAAATACATTGATAAGTGCTCATATACAGATTTCATCAGGTCTCCCGTCTATCAGAAATTTTCGAATAAAATTGTTAAACTTATTTGGCTTTATGCAATTTTCAAGTTGTACCCATGTTTTACTCTTTTGCTATAATTCCTGAACCTGTATAGTCCTTTTAACCATGTAGGAGTATTATACAAAATAGTTTCTTATCTTTGTATTCTGCCTGTCGATAGTTGTGAGTTCAATATTTATTCCCACAGAGTGTTCAACAGAAACCAGATATTGGGAGAAGACGATGATATCGAAGAAGATGAAGAGGACGATACCAGCAGTAATAAGAAGACTCCCCAGTACGTTAATATCCGGAGACCAAGACCATCAACAACTGAAGAACCAGAAACCTCTAAGTACGTCCAGATTCGGCGTGGAACAACGGAAAGCACTCAAGCTTCTACGGAGGCCAGTGATGAAGGAACTACATCAAAGTACGTACCATATCTGGGGGAACATTTTTGTTTTTTGTTTTTTCCGTTAACCAGCTAGCGTCCCCTTACGAACGGCAGCCCTCAAAAGTCTAAACTTGTGCGAGCCAAGGATTAACGAGGTCTTACCTTTTAATCCTAGCACATGATCAGCTAATAAGTCAAATCACTTTGTTAATCCTTTTGAACTCACTAAAATATGTAGGACAGGTCATATACAATACAGAATATAAAATACAAATCCACAATTCAATTACATAAATAAATTAATAAAATAAAACAGATTAAAAAATTAGTTTTTCTACGAGCATAACCTAATTATTTTGTAGTTTGGAAATCAGCCACCTTACTTTGTGATCACTTTGATTTATTTTTTTGTTCTCCAAAAATTGAGCAGCAATAGAGCACTGTCAGCTGACGTCACAACATGGCGGTCATGGGAAGACAAACAAAGCATTTGACATTTGATGAAATAGAAATTCGTTTTTTGTGGGTGTTAGTGGATGATTGCGATTTTTATAAACGTTACAGACATTAAAGTGAACCAGAAAGATTCACGTAGCCTTATGGAAAATGGGTTCAAAGGGTTTGTTTTTGTTCAGTTTGGTTTGTTTGTCCCCCTATGACATTGTTCCGCAACTGTCATATTACGTCACTGACAGTGCTCTGTTACTAGGAACAAACGAACCTAACCTAACCTAACTATCAACAATCGTTTGGTCGAAATGATTACTCAGAATTTTCATTGGGATGATTTTTGATGGAATCATTTATTTTGATGACTTCTATATCCTGTAAAAAAATATGCCTCACTTTCGAGAACACTGTGTAAAAAATATGTTTCCATAATTTTATGTATATAAACGTCAATCTAGCATATATACTGCAAATACATTAAGATAAAAAACTTCTCTTCTATATTTCAGATACAAGACAATACGACGTACTACTACCACTAGCACTCAAGAACCCACAGAAGAAACATCCTCTTCCCCAAGGTTAGTCACCTCTGACTGGTTGAAATTTTTATTTTATGAGACTTTTTCTATTTCAGTGATGAAACGACAACTTCTCCTTCAACTTCAACTCCTGGTAACCCAGTAACCCCAGTCAAAAAGTGCGTATCTTGATAATTCTTAACGGATTCGAGACTAAATTTTCTGATTCAATTTCAGATACGTCAATTTCTTCAGACGTGGTTCTACAACTGAAAAATCCACTATTGACGAAGAAGGCACTAGTTCAAGGTTAGTAGCTCCTTCATCAATCATTTCAATAGTGTCTATTCAAAAATGCTCGATTTGTTTATACAAGAATGTACCCTATAGAATCAGTGTTTGGGCTGATTCTTCACTCAAAACTCACTCTCCTCTTTCAAATCCACATAAGCTATTTTTTGACACCTTCAATTTCTGGCAATAACATATCCTAAATTATTAATTCATTTCAGAACATCTGAATTACCAGCACTGGAACTAGATGAATCGACGGTATCATCCATTATAAATAGTGAAACATCAGGGTAAGATGAAATAAACACATGAATATTGTTAAAATATCTCACACACTTCAATTACAGATCCACACCTGTCACAGACGTTACAGTAAACTCGGATAGTCCACAACAGATCACTAACGACCTCATAAACAACATTTCATTGACTCAAGAAAGTATATTTTCACCTAGTGATAATTTAAACGAAACCAATATTAGCGAATCAAACCTCGAATCTAATTCAACAAGCCAATCTCCATTGGTATCAACGGAAACTAGTGTAGACGCAAAGAAGCCTGAGAAGAGACCACAACTCTTCCAACCAAGACCGTTCTTGAAATCAAGCCGAGGCACTACAACACCCAAACCCATAATCGAAACAACAACGCCAAAGGTGAGTCAATCAAACTTAAAATATAGACTCAAGACTGACAACTCTCAAATCGAAGAGGAATCTGTACCAATAAAACAGTACAAAACCAGGGGATCGTCTAGGTTCAACTCTGACAACTCCGCAAGGCAAGATAGTGAAAAGATCGTTGGCGTGTCCCCACAAAAACGACGTATTTCCACAACTGAAAAGTATTTTGAAGACAACCGAAGCTACAGACCCTCGGAGTTGGCAGACCTATCATCTCTAACTGCTGTAGACTTTTCCAAGATCAAAGAACTCGATTTTGGAAGAACAACTCATCGAAGAAGAAGACCAGTGACAACGACAACAACAACGACGACGGAAGAGCCATCTAACGCAAATGAAACTAGTTCAAGAACACCGCCCAAATCGAGAAAGTTCGCGTCAACCTTCGGCAGAGGTAGAAAAATCATCAGAGTTAATACAAGTCAAATCAATTCGAGTTCAGAAGTTCCACCAGTGACTAAAAAAGTTCGCGGATTCGGATCCCGATCGACCAGAGCACCAGAACCTTCAACAACAGAAAGTGTCTCTTCTTCTCCGAAATCTCTCAATGTCTCTCCTCGCAATCGAAAGATTATAAGACGGTTCAGAGTCACTAGTACAACTCCAGTCCCAACACAGACGGATGACGATGAAGTCGATGAAGACATTCTGAATGAACGTTCAAATTTGTTCTTGCAAAACAAAGACTCCAGTTTTCAACAGAACAGAGTCGAAGATGAAAATGACGATGACGATCCAAGTATCGAGGAAGACGAAAACATAAAGCTCTCTGAATCTAACATAAGGGAAAACAGCGCTATTAATAGTTTCGGTTCTGATCCAAAACTGAGGGGAAAGTTGACTGGTTCAGGAAAGTCATATTTCTCTGGGAAGTCTTTAGCGAACGAAAAACTCTCAACATCTACATATAGTTTTCAAACAAGCGGTGTTCCAGAACAACCAAGTGGGAGAATATCAACGGAACCAAGCATTGTAGTTCGTACTAGGAAAATTATCAGGAAGTTGCCTCCTACAGAAGCTACGATCACGAGTGAAAAGGAGTTTGAGCCAGAACGAACTTACGGGCGCAAAAGAAAGGTCATTCGTAAGCTGAGGCCGACATCGGAATTCAACAGAATAGAGAACAACAGAGCAAGCGATAAAGAAATAACAGAGAAGAGCAACACGCTCAAACAGATAGAGCCTACCATTGAGACAACAACAGTGGATAATGTTCCTGAGCACTTGAAAATACCGCTCTTAACGGAACATGATGATGATACTGATGAAACTACCGAGAATGATCTAACAGATGAATCACAGCCTGCTACAGAAAAACCTATCGCACCGAAAGAACCCACTTATGATTCGGAGACTAGCACAGTAAAAGAAGCTGTGGTGCCGAAAAGATTATTCCGACCCAAGCAGTATACGCTCAGGAACAAAAATGAGTCCAACATTCTTGAGGTTCCCAGTGATTCTGTTATAACGAGAATAAGAAATAATGCCAATGCAAACGATACCAAGAGAATCGCCTCTAGAGGACGGAACAAGATATTCAGGCCAAAAATATTCGAATCGAGAAATAGATTCAGAAACAGTAAAGAGGAATCAGCGTCTTCAGAAAGACGTTCTTCGAGTACACCAAGATACAGTTCCTATTCAAGACGACCGATTATTCTAAAAACAACCGAGGCTGAAATAGTAAGTTCAATTGAACCTGAGGTAAAAACTGAGCCTGGTATAGTAAGTTCAACAGAGGCTGTGGATGAAGAGTCAACAAAGTATGAAACAGTAGTTTCCACTGAGCCTGAAACAGAAACTTCAACTGTGTCTGCAAGAGTAATTTCAACTGAGTCCGAGACAGCGAGTTCAACTGAGTCTGAGAGATCACATTCAACTGAAAGCGTGTTATCATCACAAGTTTCTACAGTTGTTGATGAGTACGATGACGATGAGGAATTCACTGACGACGAAGAAGACAAGATAAGTCCAGGAGTTCTAGAAAAACATATTACTGTTTCCACATCTACAGAGTTGCCCTCATCAAAAGTCACGGAGTCAACTTCAAGTAGATACAATCGTTTGAGACGTCCAAGTAGTAGACCATACTTTTTACGATCCAAAACCACTACTACTGAAAGAGCAGAAGAAATATTGCCAGAAGAAAATGAAACAACGATGTTGCTGTCTACAACACCAACTCATACACGCTTCATCACTTCGTTCAGTGAAAATAGTAGCTATCCAGCAACCAATGAGTTTACGACAGTGGATGCTTCTGCCAGTGAATCTGTAGATACTTTCAATAACACTAATTATGAAATGAATAATATCACTGTAGTATCTACAACTGAATTTGTCACTACAATGAATGACTTAGAAACCACATTGATACCAGAAATTCACACAGGAGTGGATTTAGAGATTACTGCTGATGATGTACAAACCACTGAAGGGGCAACTCTACCAATATCCTATGAAGCCACGACTCCAGAGAGCCTTGAAACTAATGAGATTGATAACACGATTTTCAACGACTCGATTTCATACTTAGACTCCACTACTCCAAATGTAGAACAAGAATCTGCAGAAATGTCTTCTGATACTACAGAACAAATGAAAACGGAACCCACTGCCATTCCTGATTCAACAGAAGATTTGGACACGGTCAAAGAAACAATCAGTACAGTTTCAAGCCCACCAACTCCAGTATCTTCTACCGAGTATCATCGAACTTATTCTCTGAGACCAATAGGTTCTAGACCAAAGTTCATTCCTTCAAAGCTGAAAGATTTGAGCATAGGACACTCCACTGAATCATCATCGAAAACTAAAGTCAGTAAAGCCTACGGCGGAACCCGGTTCAGATCAACTACAGCTGATGATTCGTCGATAAAGAACGATGAAGTTGATGAATCGGTTTCGGAGAAGAGTGCGATTGCGGATCGTCCTAAGTTCGCTTCCAAATTTGCTACCACTGAGAGGAATAGATTCAATAAGTATAAAAAAGGATACAACAGTGGTCTTCGAACTACTGAGAGGGTAGAAAATCCTGTGGTTAGGGAAAATAATCAGGTAGAAAGTAGTTCTGCAGTCAACCGATTTTTGTACAGGTATAGCACAACGAAGCACTATGATCTGAAATTTGTTGATGATGATAATGATGATGATGAAGAAGAAGCGCCTACTGAAGATGAGGATGACGACGTTGATGAGGACGAAGGAGACTTTGAAAATGAAGAAAAAATTGCTTCAGACACGACAGCTAGCAAAGCAAATGTACCAGAGTTCCCCAAGAAACCAGTGACTCGTTTATTCAATAAACCAATTTTCTCGAAACCAAGCACCGAAGACTCTAGAATCGAAGAAGCTTTGAAAGACATCGATACTGAAGCTATCAAGAACAGAAATAAGTCATTGTTCTTAAAGAAGAGGATTATGAACACACCTTTCGCAGGGCTTCACTCATCAACAAGCCCCATGACTACTGAAGTTGAAGAAACCACATCAACTGATAACGATATCGACTCTCAATACCTCAGCACTGAAACGCCAATAACCGAAGTGGGTAAACTGACTGAATCACAAACAACTGAAGTTCCCACAACAATTCATCATGTTTTCGAGTTGTCTGATGACCCCAAACCAACCACAGAAGCTCTGAACGACAAAACTGAAACCACCACAAGCAGAGTTGAGAGACTCATTGAAGTGAATAGAATCACCAACGTGGAAACTAAAGAGGAGCACGTGAAGAATCACGAGGTGGAACTGAAGACCAATGGGGGCTCAACGACCCAAGACAAAGTAGGGGAAGTTAACAGGATCACTGTGATCAAGGTGGTTGATACTGATGGAAACGAAAAGGTTCCGATTTCCCCGGTTTACATACCAGTGAACTTGACTACAACAGAGTCTGCGATCAAATCTTCAGTTGACATGATCATACAAATAGCAAAAGTGCAGGAGATACCAGCGGCGGCTGTGTTGGGAATGGTGAATCTGACCAACATCAGCGTGTCGCTCAACACGTCCAGCATCCCTCTATCTTCGAACAGAGAAGGAAAGAAATTCGAGATATTTGGTGTTGGAGGTAGCAAGATTGCAGACAACAAGCACTGGGACCAGTTCGTAGGAAAGGCAGACATAATCGATGGAATATCCAACATTAACGTGATAACTCCACGGCCAGCCCGTAATGCGGAATCCTCAACGATTCCTTTGGAGGGGCTGTTCCAAACCGAGGGTCCGACGCTTTTCAGTAAGAATCCTACGATCGGCGATGAGTTGTTGGAGGCAGACCATTCGAAATTCGTGAACGTTCGAGTACTTCATCCAGACGAAAGTTTGAGACCTAATAAAGAAGCCAGGAATATCGGCAAAGTGATTCCGATCAAGATCCTGAAGCAAGACGACGAGGAATATGCTATGAAAGCTGACGTTGTCGAAATTCCGGCAAAATCTAGTTTTGACACTATAAGAATAGCCCCAATCAAGGTCCAGATGTCAAAGGCAATTGCTAATAAATTGCCTCTGATCAGGTTGGGTGGTAAAAACTTGCAGCCAGCGCCAGCGTGAGCGTTATAGAAATTATTTGACAGCAATAATTTATTATTTTTAGTGATATTGTTACGTATGTATATAAGTTGTCATTGTTGTTATGTGAATAGAACTACTTAGTTTGTATGTGAGAAACTGACATGTAAATAATTTGCACTTTGTAATATATAAGCACGATCTATTTTGGTAAATCTTTTTCTTCTTTACGTACCACCGATATCCACTAACGAATAAACTGAAACAATTCAAGAACTAAGTTGAATCAGATTGAAGGGGGGGGTCATACAGGCTGTGCAGCCTCAGTCGTTATTGACTTGAGACAGGTCTGATAGGTATTCAGAAATAAATGGGAATCCTTTTTTCAATATAGCGATGAAGTTTCAAGGTTCTATGTTTATAATCATTAGAAGGGGTTAGGGCGTCTTACAGAAAAACTAAGTAATATTTTTCAAAGACCCAACTATATTTTTAAGTTCATAAAAAATTAGTATATTTACAGAAACTTTTCTTCAAAGTGAAAGTGCATAATTTGAACGTGTATTATACAATTTCGTATATGAAAGCAGTTGACATAAAAATATTATTGGAGAAAGTAAATTATGCTTAAGAACCAGGAATAATTTTTAATAAGAAACTTATGATAGAGAGAGAGTTACAACTACTCAAAAAATTAGTTTTCTTTTTCAGTTTTTAGTACCAAGTTTGCCTATTATTCTTTAACCATCTATCAGTTAAAGAATTCAACTATCTTGTAAATTCTTATTCTCTGTTTCTGCTGTGCTATTTCAAGAAAAATGCAAAATACCTACTTAAAATTTTGTCATGACCGATTTTGATATGAAGTAGGTATAGTTTGAAAAGATTAAAAAATGCTGAAGAAATATCAATATTCATATAGTAATATTTATTCCTTAGATTATAACTATACAATGCGAAATACCAAAAAAAAAACAGCAATAAGGACAAAGTTATATACATATAACTAGTATAAACTTTTTTTATTTTTATTTGAAAATATGAACAGGATGTTCATGAAATCATCAGTTCTGCGACTGAAAGACAAACTTTAGTCGCTATTTTCCAACGTTCAAGTCAAACTCTTGGGAAGTATTCATGATGAAAAGGGGAACATTCTCCATAAAAATTAAAAAATAAGAAATGTGATTTAGGTAATATCTAACAGAAACTTTTCAATAGCATTCTCATTCTCTCCATCATTAATTCATATGACATTTCATTTAAAACTAGATAAAAAATCAACCATCCGAATGAAAATGCAAATTTCTACTTTCATATTGTGTATCTTCACAATATCTTTCAGATGTTCAATGTTCAGCATGGTTTTAGCTGAGGAAGTAGACGTTTTGTGTTAGATATATTACAAAAAAATCACATTTTTAATTTTCACTAGAGAATGTTTCCCTTCTCAACATTAGTTTACAATAGTTGAAAAAAAAATTATTTCGTTGAAAATTCCTATAAAATCCTTTGTGTCTTGCTCAATTTGAAGTAGTTGAACATTATCAATATCTATGGTCTTATGAGGTAAGTGATTACAGTTTCAACTGACGTTTTCTTCCGCTTCTCAGCTTGTATCTAATACTTTCCTCGCTTCTGCCATTGTGACCTCTATCAATACAAATCAGCCACAGGCAAAATATACAATGTTGAATGTTCCATAATTATATTGCTATGACTAAAGATAAATACTGGACAGTTCATGATTCGTTTATTTACAGCTCCAAATATAAGAATAAATTCCAATAACTAATTATCAACTCAAATATACTGATACAATAATCTGACTTCTTCACTTTTTGGTCGGAGGAAATTTCACTTTCAGCTTATTTCCTCCCTTAACCAAGGATGATGGAACAATAGCAATGAACCAGGCACGTGTACAAGGGGGTTAATTACCACCCCCCCATGATCGAAGAAAATTCAGTGTTTCTGTCTCAAGAGTATCCATATCAATGAAGTTTTCCGTTTCAATGCTCGGTATTACTATTAGCAGTGCCCTTTTATAAAAAAAAAACCATGCCAAAAGTGCCTCTAAAAAACTTGGTTGTCTGTTTCGTGCCAAGAAGTATTTCACTTCCCGTCAACTGATTATAATTTATAAGGCACAAAATCTAACTGGAATACTGTTTCCATATGTGCATCACCCAAAACACACATTAAAATTTTTAGATTCTGTCCAATAGAGAGCCATTCCTCCCGTCGGTAATATTTCGCTTACAAGCTCGCTGATTTCTCTGAAATGCCGCAGAAAAGTTACACCCGTTCCTACCTACTTTCCCTCGGATCTCACGATGTTCTCCGAACAATACAGGCTTTTCCTTTTCGTGAAAACCAGACTGAAGTTGCAAGGAATCATTAACTATACTGGTGATGGTCCGTTCATCTTCATTTTATTATACAGAGTATATCTTGAGAGTATATCTTGGAAGAGTTAAATTCATGAAGAATCGATTTGAAATTTCAGTACTTACTTCCGGTTAAATCGAGAAGGAACACAAACGTCATTGTTTTGAAGGAAACACCCCATTTTTTATAATGTTTTGAAATCTACATATAATTTAGAAAAAATTTGTATGCATATCATACTACATACCTATACAGGGTCCTTCACGACGAGCGTTTGTTAGGAATATTATGCAGAATCATTCAAAATAAAAACTCGTGATTGTCGGTTTTCGAATATGGCCTTCTCAAATAAATCATTTTCCGGTCTCTTTCCGTTATACGGGAAGTAAAGGCCAATTCATTATTTCAAATGGAACACCCTGTATTTCTTTACATTTTTCAATTACCCAGCAGATTTTAGGCCAACTCTGTGTAACAATGCCTATACTCAAATAGGTTAGTTTTCGAAATACTAATGTTTTTCTGAAAAATTTGACAGTTGGAAATGTGAAATTTCACAGAATTACACCTGAAGCATCAAGTCATGAATAGGTCCATCGAATTTTCAAAAATAATTTACAGGGTGGTCATAATTTCGACCTTAAACATATCATCGAGAAAAATGATGAAACACGATTTTTTCAACTCGAAACCATACACTATTCTATTATTTTTGGATACTACGGAAAAAGATATAAAACTCTTAAAGAATACCCTAAGCTGTTGTAGATACTCGACCTAGTAACCAAAATGTCAAAGGGATGGATGACGGTAGGTTTTTTGCAAAATCTTATTTTTTCCACCGTGACGTCAGGGGAGCATATTTTTGATACTCCTCAATATAGTAGGTATTTTGACGACAAAATATTGTACAGTACACTTTTTTATACAGGGTGTTTCATAGAGAGGACCACAACAGATTTTTTAAGGATTAATTCAACAATCAATTCATAATAATCCCAAAATATTTCAATCATTAATAGGGGAATAGGTGGGAAAAGGTTTAAAAACAAACTGTAAAATTTTGTAACCTGTTCCGAGGTCCGCAACATTGTCAAAATTGCAATTAATTTGAATTTTGCTGTAGACTCTTTGAAAAAATTCCAAAGGTTCTGCAAATTTGGAGTAGTATTAAATATATTATTTCATATCTCGAATCAAGTTTGCAACCAATTCAAGTGTACGGAGTATTTTTTTATCGACCTATAATGTTTTTCTTTGATATACCATAAGAAAAAATTCCAAAAGTTATGCAAACTTGACAGATATACTTACTAACAGCGAAAATATATTCCGAATGGTTGTACAGATTTGCAACCTTTTACATTGACTTGAACATATATATTTTTTTAATTCGTGGTTATCAAGGTGGTTTCGAAATAATTACAAAAGTTTTGAAACTTTGTTGCAAATTTTGAAAACATCTATTCTGATGCATTCACAAATTTGCAACCTTGTACGCGATCCGGAACTTCATACAATTTGCAAAAATCTAATTTTATAATAATTAGAATTTTTATTAGAATTTTTCCGATGTAAGTATCTGTCAAGTTTGGAAAACTTTTGGAATTTTCTTGTGGTATATCAAAGAAAAACATTATTTTTTGATAACAGGCAAAAATGTTCCGTAAACTTAAATCGGTTACAAGCTTGATTCGTGTTATGAAATAACTCCAAATTTGCAGAACTTTTGGAATTTTCTCAACGAGTATACAGCAAAATTTAATTTTGACATTGTTGCGGACTTCGCATCAGGTTGCAAACTGAGATTTAGTGCTTTCTTGATTCACCATTCACTTGACCAAAGTTTTTGGAATTATTGTAAAATTTTCGCTTAATGTCTATTGTACTGGCCTATATTATTACCCGTTTTCAATTGCGAAACACTCCTAGTATCAGCACGAACTGGTCCATGTTTATTTTTTGTTCATATTCGAATAGGTTTATTTCATACTCAAAAATAGACAGGTAGATTAGGAAAATGAAACACAACTGAAATATCACTTTATTTTCTAAAGGGCATATTCATAACTTGTCGATACAAACTAGGTATATCATTCAGATAAAAAATAATCAGCAACGATACTAAATTGTCTATTGGGCAATATGAATGGTATAATTACTTATTTAAAAAAAAGTACATATTATATGCTTTTCCCATTATTAATAATTTTATTAGCCAATTGTATGCTCGACTGAATAAACGTTTAGGTGTGACAAAACTGTGAAATAACAATTAGAAAATAATAAAATCTAGGCCTTACAAATAATGCTTATTCGTTCTCATAAATAAAATATTAATATTGGGTAACAACAATCAAATTATCCGCAGCTTTCACTATAAAAACTCTATTTACCTAGGATTACTGATTTGTCTTCCTTTACAACGTTTTTTGCCTTTAAAAGGCATCCTTTCTCTAATAGAAGGCACAAAAGTGAAAGGTAATTGAACGGACATTCGGTAACGTGCTGGATATGACCGGGTTAAAAATTCAAATCAGTTCTAGAGATGATTGTGTTATAGGTAGAATCGTAATAGCTGAATTTTAACGAGCTGGTAATGAGTTTCAGTTGTTTGAATGAAATTTAAAATTTCTTTTAATATTTATTTTTTTACGTTCCTTTCATTGATACACAAAGTGCTCCACTGAAATCGAACCAGACGTTTTCACTCGTATTATAGTTAGAATCTATTTGACAAATATTTTTTTTTGTTTAAAATAAAATTTGTTTGAGATAAACAGAACACTATTCATTCGTTTTCAAGATATTAAACAATTTAAAAAAAAAATCATTCTTTTTTCAAATTCAAAAGAACTTTTATTAGAAATTCCGTTTTTTTAGCAAAATGTTTGTCTGAAGGGGTTGTCGCACTCAACATTCTCAAAAAAGGTGTTATGACAGCTCAAAAAAAAACTAAAACTTAATATGGCTTTATACTACTAAAACTGAATGACTAGACCTAATATTTTGCCAAAACTTCTACCTTTCAGAATATTAGGTCTTCTTATATTGTATATAAAAAAATTCAATAGTGCATATATAGACCACAAGCCCATATTACATTTTGAAGGGGTCACATGAAATACATATATCCAGAGCAATGCTGCTATATGAAAAAATAACATCAGGCGCTATGCGGTCAATTCAGAGCGGCCCAAGTGACTATATTAATGATAATAATAATAATTTACCATCAGAAGATGTTCTTTTCAGACAAGATATTCTCGTACGGCATTCCTAACGTTAATCGATTATAAAATAATAATCTCCTAGAACCTACCGCCGTTCCCAAATAATGGGACCGGGAGCCAGGAAAATTTTTCAATTTCCGAAAATTAAAAAAAAAAATCCTGGCTCCGGTCTCAATATTTTTGTACTGCAGTAGGTTCTAGGAGATAATTGTTTTCATAAACTACCAACCAACCAAGGAATGCCGTACAAGTATATTTGTTCTGAAAAGCACATCATCCGATGGAAGATTATATTATTATTATTATTATTATTATTATTATTATTATTATTATTATTATTATTATTATTATTATTATTATTATTATTATTATTATTATTATTATTATTATTATTATAGTCACTTGCACCGCCCAGAATTGACGGCATAGTGCCTAAAGTAATTTTTTTCATGTAGCAGCATCGTTCTGAATATATTTTTTGCTAAGTTATTTGACCCCTTCAAAATGGGCTTGTGGTCTAATGTTTTTTCACGCAAAAATCAACAAAAAACAACTGAATTATTCTTGCCAAAGGAATGATCTTGAAAGCGAATATGATCAATTCTGTTTGTCGTTTGTAACAGTCCAGAAAAATGTATAGAATATTTTATGAAGCCGGAATTATATACATTTTGTTCTGATTCCTAATAAGTGTAAATAATGTACCCCAATAAGAACATCAAGCCTTGCTTCACCATTTATTAAAAAATGTTGAAACGAGTCGATTTTTATTCAATTTGTCAATTTACAAAAATTCTACGTCATAGATACCTAAAGTATATAAAACAACCCTCTTTGAAAATATTACATGCAGTTCGGTAAAGGTAAGCATAGTTGACTCATATCAGAAAAAAAAGTGGAGGTACTTACCTACGTAGTTTCATCTGAATAAAATTCGCAGAGCCCCTTACTTTTCAATACAAATACTCTTTTATCTTAAAATTGAACACTTTTCAAACACTAATTTTTCAGGCTAAAATTGCACAAACTGCCTCCTTCTTGTCGACACTATCAACGTTTTACATAAAAATTAATTTTCTTTTCATTAAAAAAAAACCTAACCTATGTAATTTTTTTTGTTAGTTGATGAAACATTGCCAACTATTCAAATTAAAATGTTAGCAATAATTACCCCCTCATTTTTAATTGGTTTAATTAGCGTCATTACTGAAATTCATCAAATTGTCAAAATGTATTCAAAAATATTTTTTTTTAATGGTGAAAAACATGGAACCATCGAATAATTTAATTCAAAATAAATAACCCCCCTCTTCCTCGAAATAAATTGTGAAAACCCGTGAAAATGAAATTGGAAAAATCCTTTAAAATATTGATGAACATGAGACCAGCAAATAATTTGATGATGGATAATATGAACCGCCGTATGAATCCATACAAAAAAAGTACAAAATACTCTTAACGTAAAAATCTTTTCAAAAATAATATCTATTTATTAATAAACTATCGAGCTGAAAAGTAAAAAATTATATTTAGTGTATGAAAACAAAACACTTTTTTAAATTTAAATATTATCTTAAAAGCGGAGGCTTCAACTCAAGTCTAATAATTGACAAGTTACCAAAAAAATAAATCTCACTAAAAAGTTATAGGTTATGTTTGCTACGAAAAAAATGTATTTATTTCAATGTTAAAACTTTAGTTTGCGTTGATTGGCATATATGTAGATTGTGTCGACAAGAAAAAGCATTTCGTTCGATTTTTGCATGAAAATTTATATTTTGAAAACTACCGATTTTCAAGATTCAAAACGGCATAACTCGAAAAGTAATGGGGAGCTCCGCGAATTTTCTTCCCATTCGTATTCAGGAGATGAAACGACGTAAGTACAGTTTGGCAAACATAGCTGAAACTGTGAAACTCTCACTCCTTGCGCGGAAGTTTGATTTTAAGTGCCTCATGACAGAATATATCACGGACTATAAGTCGCTCGTAAGACTAATGCGCATCATAGGAGTGTATGTTTTCTCAGTTTCAGCTATGTTGCACTGTAACAATACTTTTTTATAATTTTCGGTAAATCGTTGGTTAGAGTTACCCCCGATCCTACAAATTTTGGTCGAACAAAAAATTTCGGGGATACGGACTTATCTTTGAATGATAACAGGCTTTTTCAGCAAAAGTTCCTACCGTGAAAAAATTAATAAAATTGACACCTTCTTTTAATCAGTATAATCCACGTCCGTATCACCGAAATTACTTGAGACCGCAAAAAATTTCATTTGGATTTTTTACTCAAGAGACACAAGAGTTCCAAAACTTTTCAATTTTTTTTTTTTTATTTGATGGCTTACTCTAACCGAAGATTTACCTAATTTTCTGATCTGAGTCCGCAAAGTTTACCTGTACCTCGCTCCACCCCTCATTCTGCTTCCAGTCGACTTGTTTCTGCAAAAAAATAACAAATCATTTTGGCTTGTACGTTTTTGTATCGGGACACCCAGTACGTCTTCATACTGCTTCCCCATATATCATCATTTTCATACAAGTAACAATGGTGACAAATCATCCTCGCGACTAGTTTGTGTCACACCCACATTTATCGGAAAAACTTCTGATTTCAGCGACGCAACGCGACGGTTTTCAACAATTTCAGAGTAGGCGTGAGGCGCAAATCTTCCACAACCACGACCACAGAGCCTTCAACTGTTTCGACTACAGTCTCAAGACCGACTAAGATCAAACTGCGCAGGAAATATCTGACGAGATCGACAACTAAGAGAATAGAAAGTCAAGGTGAGGTCTTTCTGCTGGATGTTGGAATGTAGTTTTAAATGGGTAATGGGGTATCATCTCAGATAATTGAACGTGGAATTTGCATGTACATACCTACCTTGAGTCTACTGAAATCTTCCTAATATTCTCTTTCATACGGTGTGACCCGCAAACTTTCGGTAAATTGAAAACTGACAAAAAATATTCACCGCTTTTTAAGATATAGATTCTACGAAAGCGTTTAATAGCCACAAATTTTTTTATATTTTTCCGACTTCAAACTGAGAATTTCCACCTTTTTTGGAATTTCATTTTTCAGACGTTGGAGTCAGAATTTACGAGATTAAAATCGGAAGTTTGGAGTTGAAAGTCGAAACTCCAAAATTAGAGTAAAAAATTCCAACTTCAAAATCAGAATTTCATATTAAAAATGGTAACATTCTCCTTGAAAATTGAAAAATGTAAAATGTGATTTTTTTGTAATATCTAACAGAAAACAACTACTTACCCGGCTAAAGCCACGCTGGACATTGAACTACATCTGATAGATATTGTGAAAAGACTAACTGAAAATAAAAAATCTCAAAGTGAAAATTCGCAGATTCATTCAGATAGTTGATTTTTTTAATTATCTCTAGTTTTCATTGAAAATTTATCAAATAAATTAGATAGGGAGAATATTATTGAAAAATATCACTCACAGAAACCGTTCATTTCATTGAAGCAAGGTTCGCTTCTCTCGCATTTAATAACATTCTCCCTATCTAATTTATTTGATGAATTTTCAATGATAGGAAAAATAACATTTCGAATTAAAAGTGAATGATTCTTTCGAATTAAAAGTCGAAAAATCCTAGTTTTCTAGTCGAAATTTTCGAGTTCAAAGTCGGGAAAATGAAAACTTCGTGGCCCCTAAAAGCTATTTGTGTATTTAGAGCGCAAAGTGATGGATGCCGCTCGACAAAGACAATAATAAATGTTTTCTAGAATCAACGACACCAAAGCTCAGGCCAGACAACCGCTTCAGATTCGTGCCCAGAAAACCAACCAGACGCACCACTCAGAAACCACAGGATTCAACTATAGAATCAAGCAGCTACCACACAACTTCGGAGAATGAACAACCGCTCGATAAGTTCACGGAGCTAACTGATCTTGCTGTGGCACTTCAGTCCATCCAGAAAGCTCCGATACCACAGGAAAGTGCACCAGTAATATCACTGAGAATGCCTCAAACAACAGAAAGATACGTGAATAAGAGATCGAAAATTCCGCAGACCACCCCTCGGAACGTCAATAGGGTTCATTCTAGAGGAACACGTCCCCAGGTGATATTGAACAAGACAATCGTACCAACTGCGCCAATTTCGTGTAAGTATTAGTATGCTTTTTATTTTTCGTTTTAGGAAAAAAGATTATTCTCCATGAAAAGTTTTGCATGTTCTAGAATCTAATTTTTAATAATAAAATTTTGAGCAACATAACATTGAAAAAATTGCAAGATCGACTTTGCACTTAACCTAATTTCCTTACCTGAATTTCAAGGTCGGCCTGTCAATTGAGTTAATTGCAAGATCGATATTGCATTCAGGGTAATTATGAGATAGATCTAGCAACCATACAGTATTTGTCGGAGAAGATATAAACCTACATTTATAAAAAAAATACATGATACGGACTTTAATGGTAACTGAATGTACATATCTAGAAATAGTATTCCATTTTTCCTGAGACTTGCACAATTTCTAGATCTTGCTCCTTCATGCATACTAACAATAATTATACTATCATCTGTTACAGCTCCCCAACCTTTCCGAGCGCACCCCAGCACATCTCCTTCGCCGCTATTCATCACGTTCATGTCACACACACCGCCAGTTCACCGTCAGCCTTACCGCAAAGTCACTCCAACAGTTTCGACGTCCTACTCTCCATCATCGGACTACGATTTCTACCAAACCGCCGAAGGAGGTACCGTAGCTCACCTCCCGGCGCACAGCAAGGTTCTCCTCCACAGCAACGGGGTCATCGAATGTCTGGACCAAGGAAACTTCCCCCACCCCGTTTCGTGCAGGAAGTTCATTTCCTGCGCGGAAATGGGCGTTGGGAGGATATTGGGGTGGGAGTATACGTGTCCGAAGAATTTGAGCTTCGATCCGATCGGGGGGATATGCAATTGGTCCGCGGATGTCGGATGTGATGAACGATGAAGTGAATCTAGCTCAGAGTAACAAAAGTCACAGAGAGGCCCTTTCCATCCTTGTGTTGAAGGCAACATAAGTGACATGACTTTGTTTGTTTACAAAGCCTTATACCATGTTATGCCGTATTCATTCGGGTAGGAAGTTATATTCATGGACTTTTAAAACTACAGAAATCAATGTCCATATTCAAATTTTTTGTAGATACGCTTTTTTGCTTAGGACGGTAGTGTAGGAATACGCATGGCATCTCTGTCTTTTATCACTCTGAGGGACTTGGTGAAAAACTCGTGTCACGTGCTATATTAAAATGTAATATACAAATATACATATAAGGCCCTGAACAGACTATGAGATACGATGAGAATTTCCAGGAGAAATTTCTTGTTCCATTCATTATACAAATATACTAATAAACTTTTGTTTTTTGTTTTTTTTTTATATTTGTCTTCTTACTAACCAGAACTACCCAGTAAACACAAATCGCTGTTTCGACACCGAAACATTGCTCTATACCGTCACATAAACTCAGCAAACTGTAGCTGCCCGACGGTTCACCGTATCGGTGGAATGTTCACTATGACCGCCCGGAACTCATTTCGCATAGCGATAGCGAAGCGAAACATACTCTATCTCTGGTACACCAGGAAGTGATAGCGTGTGCTTCGATTAACTTCGTTTCGCTTCGCTTTACAAACAAGATCCACAGACTTCGCTAAATGCCAACTAGCTTAATGCTTCCCAAAGGAAGCAATAAGTAACAATTTAAGAAGAAGAAGAAATAAACTTCAGCGACTGACTGGGCATTGGGCAAGAGCAAGAGGTTGTAGGCGAGGTGGCGCAGTGGTTTAGCGCTAGTCTCGTGATCCAAGGGTCCTGAGTTCGATTCTCCAATGAACCAGACTTTTTCATTAGAAATTAACTCTGGGTTATTGAAGAATACCTTTCCCACGTTTTCATGATTGACGGGACTACGAATAATCATGCTGCTCCATAGGTGGCGCAAGGAGTTAGTAACAAGGCCTAGCCAGAACACTTGTATGAATGGGTTATATGTTGTGCCACATGTCCGCCGTCTACGACGTGCCAGCAATATTCAGGAAAAAAAATATTTATAATATGTGATGTTTGAAAAATACACTTGGGATGCAGTATGGCTTCGAGCCAGATTACTGCATTCCCCCGATACACCTCAACTGTCTACGCCGGTTGAAGGTCGGATGGCAACGGATTTTTCGCAGTTGGGGATGTCCATATAGCGCCTTAAAGGAAGCTGAGGACAATAAATGATGAGAGAGAGAGAGAGCAAGAGGTTAACGCCGTTAACGGTTAACCTCACAATCCTCACATTAGTTATGTTTTAAGTTTTAATGTTTTTTCAATCTGAAATTTCAAAACAGAAAATATTGTAGATACATGTGTAAACGAATTCATATCAGACATATCCAAGCTCCACAACCAATATCAGGAAAAATATGCCTGCTACAAAAAAAGGTAGCATTTTACTTTACAAAGGAAGTAATTTCTTCAGGCAAAGACTAGTTTTATCTGTATTGAGTGGAAAACCCGTTAATATATCCGAAATACGTACCTCAGAAGACGAGCCAGGCTTGAGCGAATATGAAGTGAGTTTCATCAGACTGTTGGATAGGGTGACAAATGGACAATTTGTTGAGGTCAGCGAAACAGGCACAACTGTTTATTTCAAACCAGGTTTACTCTATGGAGGTGTAATAGAACATGACTGCAACTTGCAGAGGGGTATAGGTTAGTATATTTTTCCTGGATTCATAAAATTTTTGGCAATTTTAGTTATTGTAATGTAATAGTAATCAAAAGCTTTATGCATTAAACATTAAATCTCAATTAAACATGTTTCCACAGGTCAAACAAGTTATTATCATCTTCACAATACCGTTTTATCATCTTCACAACACCGTTTTACTAAAAAAAAAAACTGTAGGGAGACAGCCTTGTGCGAATTTCAAAATAAAATAATCATTTCTATTGAAAATGGTAACTGGACTTTTCTAAGGCATTTGACTGTTTGTCATCAAATTGTATCAAAATTATCAAGGTATGGATTGAGGGGAACACCGTTTCAGTTGTTACAATCTTAGTTATCTGACAAAATAAACAAAATCAGTAGTTACTCCCAAGATTATTACTTAAAGTGTCCCTCAATGATCAGTGTTAAGCCCTCTATTTCTTGATATAATTTCAGTATAAATAGGGTTCACATATTATTTTTTTTGTATGTATGTGTATGTAGATTATAATGTTTTAGTCTGTAGTATGTGCTTTATAGTTTTAAACTTTTGTCTATTGACATTTTTCACAATTTGTTTGTATTTTTGTACAAGTCAATTGCTGAAATAAATATATTATTATCATCATTTTCAACAAAAAATCATCAACTGCTGACTTGCATTTGCTAGGCACACATTTTCGACATTATTTCGACCTTGTTTTCCAGGATATTATTTAGAAGCGTTAGTAATGCTAGGTTTATTCTGCAAGCAGCCTTTGAATGCTACTTTGAGAGGCGTTACTTCCAACAATATCGATCCCTCCGTTGACGTTGTAAAAGTATCCATGTTGCAGACCTTGAGGAAATTTATTCTGGATGATGAAGGCTTGGAGTTGAAAATTAACAGAAGAGGTATGCTTAATAATGACCATGGTACTCTTATTTCACATTGGTAAACAAAATACCCAACAAACCTAAAAAGGGGCAAGATAATATAGTGCTATTATTAAAAGCTTTGAATGATTATATTTTGACAAATTAGTAATTTAATCAATAGATTGTAGTGATTATCAAGTATATTTATTGGACCAAAAAAATATTTTTTAATAATTAACTATTATTTAAATTTTTCTATATTGATTTCGGTTTTTTACTGGACATCTTGTGATGAAAATATTTGTTTTTCATTCAGGAATGATGCCTTATGGTGGAGGCGAAGTAATTTTCAAATGCCCAATTCGAAAACAAACGAGGCCCATTCAGCTATTGGATGCCGGAATGATAAAGAGAATCAGAGGAACAGCTTACGCCCTGAGAGTATCTCCTGCTATGTCGAACAGGATGGTGGACAAAGCCAAAGGGGTCCTGCTAAACTTCATACCAGACGTTTATATAAATACAGATCAGCGTAAAGGAAAGCAATCAGGAAATAGTCCAGGATTCGGGATTCATCTTGTAGCAGAAACAACAAAGGGTGGTTATTTTTCTGCAGAGCAGGTAATTTCATAATTGAGATAATTTTCTTCTGATTTTAATTTAGTGTGGAAGTTTATTTTTACTGCCCTTAGGGTTTATATCTCTAAGATTGAGATACTACTACTATTTAAAACTTAATACTGACAAAGCCTCAAATTAATTTATTGAACAAAAAATACTGGGTTAATTTCATAGAGTTCAAGGTCAGTACAATTATAAAAAAATCATACACTAAGAAAATTAAGAAGTCAATCATCCAATTGACAGATTCCTATAATGAAAATGAAATAATGAATATACTTCCAGTAAAGTACTAAAGGCAAGTCTATCCCCACTTCTGGTAATGTCATGTTTTTGGGTATATATCTTGATCCAGTGATAAAATGGACACCACATACAAATCCTATTATATCCTCAGTAAATGTTCACTAATGAATAGTTGATAGATAGTTAGAATAAGGTATGTGGGCGGACGGAGCCATAAGCATGTAGGCCTCTCAATCGGGACTTTTTGTATGTCTACCTAATGAAAAAAAAATCATTCTAATTGGTTGAAAATGTGAGTTTTATAAGAGTGCTTCCATTTTAAATGGGCCACACTGTATATGACTCATTTAATATATATAATTTATTATTATATATTTTTTGTAACAAATAGCAATGATTGCTAAATAATGTTATGTATTTTTTTTATTTTATAATTTTGTCAAATTTGAAATCTAGAAATGAGCTAAAAGTGTGTGGTAGAGGGGTGAAATATTATTTGTTCTCTTTCTTTGTTACTGTAATTGTAACAGATGAATTTTTCTTCCAAATTTGCACCATCTTCACTTCATACTCTTTATAGCATACAAATTACATATATTCCAGGTATCCACCACAGCTTCAAACGGTGAAGAACCCTCAGTTCCCGAAGATTTGGGAGCTGCCGCGGCTCAAAGATTGCTCTATGAAATCTATCTCGGTGGTGTTGTAGACTCGACGTCACAGTCCCTTGCAATCCTCTGTATGGCACTGGGTGACAAGGACGTTTCGAAAATGGTCGTAGGACCACTATCGGAGTATTCCATCTGGTTTCTCAGGCACTTGAAGGACTTTTTAGGCGTTACTTTCCAGATAGAGCCTTTCGAAGACGAAGAAACTGAAGGTGATGGATCTTCGAAAGTTTTGTTGACGTGCGTTGGGATAGGTTATACTAATATTAGTAAAAGGACTATGTGATTTTTTTTTTTAATAAACTATGTGTATGAAAGAAAGTTGTTCATATTTTTGTATCTGGTTCAAAAGAAAACGAGATGAAACATGTTTTCATTGTGAAAGAGATCAGTATAAAACCTTACATCGTAGGTGCTATTACAGATATTATTTTTCTAAAAGTGATATCAGTATTTAAACCACTGGAGTGTATGACTGCATATAAGTTAACTGTCGAACGTCACTCTTACAAATTACCACAATAATATTGAATAATATACAGTGACCGCCAAAATGTATGTACCATATGGGAAAAAAGTTTATTATTAGAGTACTGGAAAAAATATTCCGGGGAAAAGTTTGTGCATGTCCGATAACCAAAAAATCGATTTTGACACATGTCACGTGGTCGCTGAAGATGAGAAAAGCATTTTGAATTATTTAGAAATACGTGTATACATATACTTTATGCAAAATTCTCTCTTCATTTATTATGATTCTCTCTCTTACTGAGAAAGGAAACGTGGGTTTTTGAAAGTGTTCATATAAGTACATTTTGTCAACGCATTTGTTTATACTCCATCATCTTTTTGGCAATGCCTAGTTTCAGATCAAAATTCGGTTTAAGACACTTTTCAGTTTGCACCAAATAACACCATTACCTTGAAGTTCTACACAAACACATTATGTCACTTTGTTGAAAACACTTGAAAAGCACTAACACTTCCATCAGATCTTTCACAACACTTAGACACTACAACAATTCAAACAATTAGCAATGTTTCAGTTACAAAACGTATGGAACCTTCAAACTCATTACCAATTACACTCTTATCAATATGACCACTATGTCACAAAGGTTAATCCAAATTAAATACCCTTCCACAATGTTTATATTATGCAAATAACTGCAATATTACTAATGTAAGTAATAATAATCTCAAGTTTCTCTTTGCCAATCAAGATTGCTTTACGTTTAACTCCAACTACGTGAAAGTTCTCCTCAACTTAGCTGGTATTTTGTACATGAATAATTCCGTCAATAGCAATCTCATTGCAATCTTGAAAATTCCTACACACTGTAGTTGTTGAATCTACACTATCATCGTCCATTTCACCAATCTGATTATTTCCGTATCAATGATGTTAAATTTACTGATCTGCCTAAATCTTCCAAAGATTGGTTGCAATACTACTTTTTGAATTGTACATTCTTTGTAACTAGCTGCTGCCAACCAGTAATAGTGCCACAGTTTCCAATTCAAAGTATAAAATATCATGTTCATTTTGCTTCAGAAATCTTCTGCATCCACATATTTGAATTAGAAGTTTTGTGCCAATTACATTTCTTGAGTTCTGCACAAAACACTGATTTACTTGTCCAATTCTAAGAACCCTAGGGACACAATTTTCGGACAAATCTTGACCTGGTAGTCCAATATCTTACTTTAGTATGTTTCCGTTACTGATCTGTCTAAAATTTTACATACCAATCTCTTTTGAACTTTCGTATACATTGGGCTTTCCAATCCCATCATGAAGTATATTCACATACCAAATTCACTTAATTAACAATTGTTCTACAATAATTATTTATTATCATTCTAATTGGTATGAAATTTTGGCAATTCATATATATACCCAAAGATTAAAAGTTGCAGTTCTAGTTCTAGTGAGCACTGTGGAATTAAGTTCAATCATCTTTCTAGAAATAGGTGACAAATCTTTAATAAGAGTTCAAGTAAACTGGAAATACCAGGAGCTAGTCATACTTTTCACTTATCCCACTTTGATATTTATTATACATACAAGTATACACTTATAATCTCACTTTACAAATAAATTCACTTTGACTTAAACACACAGGCACGGAAGTAGTAGAATCGAAAAATTGAGAGGTTTCCTACATATTAATCATCAATCCCACTTCACAAGCTAATTTCTAACAAGTTGTTAGAACTCCTTCACAATACATTGTCTTCTTGGCTTGATATGAAAATAAATGGCACTGTTTTTAACAATTCCCAAAGACAGGAAACATTTTACTCACAAGTCCCACTTCATATAAGCCACCTTTTTTAATCGAATGTAATCTTTAGCTTGACTGTCCATCAGACACTAGAAATTAGTTGAATCATTCCTCATCCGATTTCAAAGACAGCTGAACACTTCATTCACGAATTTCACTTCACAAAAAAATCAGATTGCTGAAGGTCTGACCTAATATTACTTTGTGTTGAAATGTAACACTCCTAGGCACAACAGTTCCACAAAATCAAAATACTTAAGCAGGTGAACATTCGTCTTACCAATCCCCAGAAACCGGGAATTTTTCTTTAACAATAACACTTCACCAGCAATTTTCCATTTTTTTTTTTTTATTTGCAAATGTTACACAATTTTGGCAAATGTAACACTCCTTAGAAGCTCGTCAAATAGAAATACTAGACCATTTCATTTACCAGTGCTTCACAAAAAATATTTTTACAGTGCTGATCTTACCTAATGTTACACAGTTTTCATAAACGTAACAGTTCTGGCGATGATAGTCCTTCAAATCGAAATACTTGTGAGTTGGGCTATTTTTCTTGCCAATTTCCAGAGACAAGATACATTTTCAATCCTAGTAAAGTTTTCTCATCTGTATTTCTCTGCACTGCATTGGAGATTAAAGTTTGAGGCAATTTTGGTAATTTCTTTTCTCACTAGCAGAATATTTCATTCTTTCTGAAGCCACATCCATAACGCAAAATCAAACTTAACAAAACTCAAGACAAGTCAAAACTTCCATATGTCGGTGATTCCATTATTTCCACTTCCTAGAAAACGGTGTTGTATCCTATGATGATATTGAGTATGATATCAGCTGGCTTGTATTTGAAAAAAATTGTACTGAAAATCACAATATTTTACAACTGCGTGAAAAATTGCATTTGAGAAAATTCATAACTGGAAATGATCCTTGTGATGAAAACCAAGTGAAAATCCGGTGATGAAACATCTAAACCAGAATTTCCCAAAAAACTTTTAATAAAGAAACAAGCTCTTACAGTACGTACAGAGAAACATTGCTAATAAATGTGTGGCCATTTTTTTATTCTACTTTTATTCAAATTTTCCTTGTAAACTTGAAAAAAGCCAGATCGTAACACCATTTGTGCTGACTTTTTGATAAAACTGAGTTTTCAACAAAAAAATGACCATAGTATAACACATCTTGATTTTAAATGCTATGAAAAATTATTAGAACTATTTTCATATACCCTAACAATTTGCTACGTTGGATTATATATTTCCATTGACTAGGAACCTACCTTTTAAAATTATTGACAAAATATTTGCCTGCATAAATGTGGTGTATTGAGTTCTTAAAACAACTACACAACGTACATTTACATACTCTAATATTTTATAAGAATTTTGAATTAGATTGATAATGAATCTATTTTGAATTACGCCCCACCAAAACTAATGGGAGAAACTTCAACTTTTCAAAAAGATGAAAATGACCGAGAAGAACATCAATCAGTTTTATGTGCCATTTTGGTTTTTTCGATTATACTCATTTGGATAAAGTTCACAAAATCAGTGTCAAAAAAATACCTGAAGATATTCTGGTATGATTCAAATTGTATCATTAACAAAAAGTAGCCCCCAGAATACTTGAATGTTAATGTTCAAAAAAATTAAATTGAAATAAATTGAAATTTAAATTTCATGAAATTGTCAAAAAAATACTCCAAAAATATATAAATCGGACAATTCTTGCATACTTTTACATCAAAACATGCCAACTGCAAACATAAGCAAACCATTACATCCCAAACACAATTGATATCAAGAGCACCTCAGTTCCTGTTACACTTAGCAGCAATATGTCCTTTGAGTCCACAATTATAGCACAAAGGAGCATGACGACATATCTCTGCGGTATGTCCAAACTTTTTGCAAGTGAAGCACTTGTTCCTAGGATACTGTTCAGCAGCTAGACGTTTCCTTGGCCTTGGCTCATACTCTTCTCTGACAGGAAACTCTTCCATCACAGGGTACTCTTCCATCACAGGAAACTCTTCAACTAAATCAATTTGACGCAGGCTGGGCCTCTGCCTCTTCAAAACCTCATAACTTTGATCCCGAACAACAAGCTCCTGCCGAGGCTCTATCAACCCATGGTTGGGAAGTTTGCACAAATATTGGGAATACAAACTTTCTGGGGTCAGAAAATTGTACGATTTAGCTTCTCGCTGCAAGAAGGGATCCATCAGGCCAGCAATGAGGCACGATACTGCATTAGCTCCAGAGATTTTGCACGCTTCAATCAAATACATTTTGCTGAAATAATATTGAGTGATTGTCTCATCAGGTCTCTTGATTCTGGCAACAAGCAAGTGTAAAGTGGTAGCAAAGTCAACATTATCTGGGAAAGACTTGGTGATGAGCATTTTCAACTCTGGCCAAGTGTAATCATATGACTCTAGTGTTTTGTACCACGATTTGACTATGCCAGTCATTTTACTCTCTACAAATTTAATGCAAGTTCTTTCATCAAAGTTTCTATCCAAGCACTCCTCGCTGATCTGGTTCAACCACATAGAGGTTGTGAAGTTAGTGTTTCGAGGAATTAGTTCTCCTGAGAACTTCGTGTCGTTTTGTTCAGTTGGAGTGTTCCGACTGGGTTCTTGTGCTTTTTGTTGTACGATTGTTTCCATAATTTTCTCCAAGCGCTCTAGACGATCTGTGCTTACAGTTCCTCTGGGCTCTTCATCATCTTCCACCACTATAGTTGTGGAGCCGCGAAAGTCGCAGATAGAGGGATCCACAGGATCTTCTGAAGCACGGTTGTTGTTTGGTCTGGAACTGTGGGAACCTGCTCTAGAAAAACGTTCTTCCGGTTTGAACTGTTCTCTATGTTTATCTTTCGACGCACTTTTTTCATGTCCTCTATGCTTTCTTTCACGATTTTTATCGTGATATCTGGAGTGTCGTTTGAGTTTATCATTATTCTCGTTGTTATCCCTTCTAAAGGGATGAGACTTGCGTTCTTTACCGATACTGCAACTACTCAAAGAACTAATGCTGAAACTTCTCTCTCTTCTATATTCGGACTCGAATCTTATTGGGCTTCTACTCCGTCTTCGCATCATTTTCAAATAATTCTTTCCTTCACAAACCGAAACCTAGGACTATACAAACAGCACACCAATATTCGCAATTCTTACGCCCGAGTTTTATATCAATTGGTGAAACAGAACTCTTGTCTATGGGTGCAACCGAAACCACCTAAAAAATAAACCCAGTATTTTTCGTCTTTAATTCCACTTGATAACAAAATTTTTAGTAGTAGATAAGCTACAGTATACACTGTGAGTTATTTCAAATTATAAAAAAGTTCGCGAATAATCGAATCATGAAAAAAAGATGCATTACTTCAACTTTTAACCTCACTCATCAGTCCCAGAACTCCCAAGAGTCCCAAGTCCCAGACGTCCCAGTTCCCAGTCGTCACGTCACTAACGTCTCAAGACTGTCACCGTCACTGTCACAGCACTGAGGTGTAGCCGTAGCCTAAGATGCCCGCACTTTCCTACACCTAGTGTAATATACATTCGATTTATGGTATTCGCATACGACGAGTTTTTAAATTCAATTCATTGATAGATAATGCGCATTCGTGCTGTCAATGCTGTCATTGTCATTAGTTAAACAATAAACAAGGATAGATTTAAAAACTTGCCCATCTTCGTTTGCAGATTAATTTGACATATTCATTTGTTTGAACTGCTCTCAGCTACACTACTCAAAATGTGGTGTAAATTACTCTACACCACACTTCGTTGCAAATGAATAAACTGACGATGTTACAATCGAAATAGTCTATCTCTCATTTAGTAAAATTACTATTTCATAGTTGGCAATTCTGAATGACAGCTGAATTATCAAGAGATCTGTGATAAGTGAGGTTAATATTAGTTCTATGCACTGTTGAATGTACCAATGTAGATGAACGATGAACGCTTTGTAATTTTGTAATGTTTACTGTTTTACTGATATATCAAATCCTCAAATACTAAGTCTTCGTAGAAACTTATTTCAAAATTATACCATAATCACAACATAAACCTATACCCTATACTATCCACAAACCTGTGGGCTGTGATACGATCGATTAGTGTGACGTCACGCCACCTTTGTTGGTGATAGTCTGGATGTCAACAAAGCGTAGCGGCTATTGGCTAAAGTCGGTTTATTTGCATCCAATTTGCACCTAAAGTTATTCATAAAAATCGCAATTACCCACCAACACCCAAAACGAATTTTCATTTCAAATGTCAACTGCTTTGTTTGTCCGCCCATGACCGCCATGTTGTGACGTCGGCTGACAGTGCTCTTTCTTGCACTACGCACACCTCGCGTGCTGCTCAGAGTAGTAAAAGACATAGAGATGCCCTGCCTATACCTACACAAATACCTGTTTTGAAGTGAACATGAACTATCCTTTTCTATACAATTTGTGGGTGAAGGGGGTGACGGGTGGTGAAATGTTATAGGTAGTTTGTTTATATTTAGAGTAAGGACCATAATACAAACGAAGAATGACAACTTGATTCGAATGAAATGAGCGGGCATATACGAAACTACCAGAATGAAAACGGATTCTGATTGGCGAATTAGTGAATGGTGTCGAGAATTCGCCAATCAGAATGGGTAACGCGCGACGCGAAAATCAAAAACGATACATTGGGAACTCATCATCCTTACCTCAGTGTGTTACCAAAATGAAATTGATATGACCAAGGGCAGGTTTTTCAATAGCTAAGTTCAGAGTTAAGACTAGTTCATGCAAATGCGAAATTCGCAAAAATAATATCTCATTTAAATTCCATGAAATGAAATGGTAAAAACATATATTTTGTGCGAATTTCGCATTTGCATTAACTAGTCTTTATACACATTTTAGAGTTTTTACTTTTATAGAGCTACTGTTACAACATTGTGAGTGGGTATAAAATGGTTTTTAATTAGAAATTTCAAACATTTTATATCACTATCACTATAAATAGAACTATTTTTTTCTTGAATAATTGAATTTTCTGTCTCCTATTGTTGAACTTTTTTTCAGTTTCTGGCTAAAATTCAAAAAAACAATAGCTGGTGTAAGTCCTATACCATTATTTTGTGTTCCAATTTTCGAAACTATTCAAAAGTGCTTTTTGTTTAGTGCCTGAAATTTCCAAGCACTTTCTGGAAGTGCTCAATGCTCGCGAGCATTTTATTATTGAAAGTGCTCAATGATGAGTGATGAGTGCTTAGTGCTCACGAGCACATTTTGTCAGTGCTCGGTACAGCTTCTGATACATATATAAATCTTTCAGGCATTATATTCAATACCCACCTACTATCTTCCCAAAATCTTGTTCAGCTTATTTTGCCTACAAAAATATATGTAAATAACTAGCAGCTTTTTGCCCAAAATAATATTTAAACGCATTTTCAAATGATACACATGAAAATCACAGGATCAATATGTCCATAACACATCTTTTTTGCCTTCCTTTACACAAATTATGAGAACATTTATGCATACTGTTGCAACTGTAACTCACACTCAATCATTTTGAGTTGAAACTGGCTGTTACTTCCATAAATATTTTGGTTTCCCTGAATCTTCTGGTTTCCACAACTCTTTTGGTTTCCACGACGCTTTTGGTTTCCCCGACTCTTTTCGATTCTCTGACTCTTTTGGTTTATCTAATTTTACGTTTGACATCTTTTAGTTTCTTCTTTATTGCTGGTGCATCGCTGAAACATTTCCGTGAAATCATGAACATTTAAATGTAGTAAATATAAGCTAACAACGTTGAGTTAGTTAGCATAACAACTGAAATTATGTTAATTTTAGCATATTTGTAATTTAATAATGTTTTGCACCTTGTCTCAATTCTACTACAAAAGTACCCATAGCAAAAATCTAAAAGAAAACAAAAACAGAAAATTACTAATTTGTGACTGGATAACATCAGTTTAATACCCTGCAAAAGTTCTATTATGTATCGAATGCCATGGAACTAATAAAAAAATAAATTATAGTTTGACAAACTAAACAAGCTCTTATAGTAATGTAGGCTAAAAAGTAAAATATGATCTTAAAATTAAGTTTAATTTTCAATAAAATAAACCTAAAAAAAAACTTTTTAGAAAAAAGCTTTTTTGTATATTATATCCAAGGCTTTTTTGACATCTTGATTTCACTTAAGTTAAATTTTGAATTTCAACTTACTTTTTGTTTCGACACAAAGGAGCAATATGTCCCTTCTTTCTGCAGTTCGTACACTTCTTTGGAAACCAACAATTAGCTGCTAAATGCCCTAACTTCGAGCAGTTGAGACATACTGGTATTGCCTTTTCAGGACGTTCACCCATATTTCTCGAAGATACGTTTCCATAATCCGGGTGCCTAGGATGAGAATATTCAAAAACAAAAGAAGGATCTCGGTGCCATGGTTCTATTTCATAATCAGGCCCCCTTCCAAAATTAGAAGAATGAGGTTGTTCCATTCCATAATCAGGCCCCATTCCAAAATCAGGATGAGGTTGTTCCATTCCATAATCAGGCCCCATTCCAAAATCAGGATGAGGTTGTTCCATTCCATAATCAGGCCCCATTCCAATATCAGGATGAGGTTGTTCCATTCCATAATCAGGCCCCATTCCAAAATCAGGATGAGGTTGTTCCATTCCATAATCAGGCCCCATTCCAAAATTAGGATGAGGCTGTTCCGTTTCATAATCGTGACTGAAATTAGGATGACTGGGCTGTCCCATTTGGAATTCATCATCAAAATTAGGTTGTCCCATCATATAATTAGGGAGATTAGGTTGTTGTATTCCATAATTAGGAGCATAGGGTTGTTCAGAATCAACATAAGAGTGATTTGGATGTTCCATTCCAGAATTAAGGAAATTGGAACGACCCAGGCGTCCCTTTATATGCTTCTTAGGATGATTAGGCTGATTCGTTGTAACTTTATGATTTGGCCGGGCCATTTTATCCTTGTGATTAGCCTGATCCATTTCATCCTTTTGATTTTGCTGATCCTTCTCATCCTTGTGATTTGGCTGATCCGTTTCATCCTTATTGTTGGGCTGATCCTTTTCACTCATATGACTGAGCTCATCGTGATCAGGAAGCTTGTCCAGATAAAGAGAATATAAGCTCTCCGGAGTCAAAAATTGATAAGCTTTGGCATCCGTCTTTACCTTAGGATCCATCAGTCCATCAATGAGGCAGGACACTGCGAAAACTCCAGATATCCTGCATGCATCTATCAAATACATTTTGCTGAAATAGTATTGGGTTATGGTCTCCTTGGGTTTTTTGAATCTGTTTACCAGCAAACGTAATGTGGTAGCAAACTCGGAATTATCAGGGAAGGTCTGAGTAATCAACATCTTTAATTCAGGCCAAGTTAAGTCAATGGAACCAAGAGTTTTGTACCAAGACTTTACTAATCCTGTCATTTTAGTTTCTAGGAACTTGATGCAGGTTTTCTCATCAAAACCTCTCTCCAGGCATTCCTCATTGATCTTATTCAACCACATTGATGTTGTGAAGTTGCTGTTGCGAGGAATAAGTTCTAGTGAAGTTACTGGGCCATTAGGTTCCGTGGGGACCATAAAAGCTGATGTTTCAATATTGTTTTTTACAATTTTTTCAATCATTTTCTCCAAATTCTTCATACGACTGTTGCTGCGATCTCTTTCATCTTCTTGACTGCCATAATGACTGTGTTCTGAAGGGGATCTATTATTCTGAACCATTTTGGCCATAATTTTTTCCAAATGTTTCAAGCGATCCTTGCCAGAATTCTTTCTGTTTTTCTGCAATGTAGAACCACGAAAGTTGCATATAGAGGGATCAACTGACTCTTCCATGTCAAGGATACTGTCCCTATAATCGTCCAAATCAGAACCAGACAAATCGTCACCTTTTGATTTACGATCATGTCTGTAAAGACTTCTTACACTTCTATTGGGACTTTTTTCATGATCTCTCAAGAAATCTTCGTGGCCTTCGGTTTTTCTTTTTTTGTAGGGGCTGGGAGAATGTTTCCCATCTCTACTACTATTCCTAGAACTGATGCTCATACTTCTTTCTCTCCTGCTGTCTCCGTCATATTTTGAGTGATCAGAAGGACTTACCGGACTATGACTTCCTAGCATCATTTTTGTTTTCCTTCAAAACACATTCGATATGTTAACAGGTGTTTGAGTTAATTTTTTTTATTTTTTAAAGTACTCATCAATCAAATCACTAAAACAAAACAATTATTGAATATTCTGTAAAATGTTGAAAATTCATTCAACATCAACTTACTTTGTTTTTTAAATAATATATTTTTTATGTTGGTAATGATCAAAACAACCACATGGTCCACAGGTATCACTGGTCTGTGGGCTCTGTGCTCAGTGTGCTCTGTGCCTCTGTGGCAACAGGTACAACTCTCAGAGTAATAAAGTACATAGAGAGGCCTTTTCTATCCTTGTCTTGGAGGCAACAACTTTTTGTTTACAAGCGAGGGCCTATACATGTAATTGTGAAGTCCGTATTCAATTGTGTAATTTCGTTTACGCCCGCCTATTTCATTCGGATCACGTTGTCGTTCTTCGTTTGTATTATGGTCCTACTTAGGATGGATCACTTCAAAACAGGTATTTGTGTAGGTATTGGTATTGGGAATTCAACATAAGGGATACTCCCTTTGGTGTCAAGTTTTGACACTATAGATAAGTACATTGAAATTATTGTTTTGGTCAAAATTCCCAAGATTTTGGCTATTGTTTGTGTGCATTTTGTTGAACCTGTAATCATTATTGATAAGAGATAAATTTCTGGTACATATAAATGGTTAATATTCTGTTCTTCTGTTGACATAATGTACTCGAGAGTAGTTCAATTTCTGCCACTTTGGCGCTGGCATCTAATGTTGAATCCCCAATAGGCATGGCTCTCTATGTTTTTTATTACTCTGAAATTCATATCTCAGAGTAATAAAAAACCATAGAGATGCCTTCTCCATCCTTATCTCGAAGTCAACATAACTTTGTTTACATGCGACGACCTTATACATGTTAAGTCCGTATTCATTCGGGTAGTTTCGTGTATGTCCGCTCATTTCATTCGGATCAAGTTGTCATTCTTCTTTTGTATTAGGGTCCTTCTTACTCTAAATGTAAACAAACTGTCAATAACATTTCAGAAGTGTCATTCGAATTTTCCGACAGAACTAAATATATATATATATATTTTTACAGACGCTGTATTTTTCGCTTATCGGAATTTCTAAAGACGGTTCATTTAGGGCCAGTTTATCAATGTCGTGTTAGCGTACTTTGACTCCCGGCTAAATTTGACTGGTGGTTAGAATGAATGTGACATTTGCTAAATGAAGGAATCGACTCACATTCTAACCATGAGTTAAATTTAGCTCAAAGTTAAAGTACATTGAAAAACCGGCCCTTACAATACTGCTAATGGTCCGTTTCTGGAAACGGATACTAAAAAACCGCCACCACATACCCATAATAGACCAAATACCCGAATTCATGGGAAATTCTTTGTGGATATGTGGATGGCCGGAAAATTCAGGGTAAATTTTAAGTGAATTCTAATAAAATCCATAAAATGTCCGCGAAGGGAGTGAGGGTAGCTAAATGTAAGTTTTGAAGGTTGGGTTTGGATACTATTTTTTTTTAGATTTGTGGCTGAAATATGCATCCTTTCGAAAAAAGTTTGATGTAAAAGTTGTAGATAATGAAAAAATGTGAAACTTTTGTATTAATAATTTTTGAACATTACTACGAAAGCGTAGAAGGGCCACACAAAATATTATTTTTATTTTAAAGACTTTTCCGACTTACATCTCGGAATTCCGACTTAGATCTCGAAATTCCAACTTGGATCTCAGAATTCCGACTTAGTTCTCGGAATTCCGACTTAGAACTCGGAATTATTCAGGTCGGAATTCCCAGATGTAAGTCGAAATTCCGACTTAGAACTTATGAATATGATGTGCCAACTCATCATTCACAATAAGTTCCTGCCCTACATGATAGTTCAAAATACTATAGATTATTCAGGTATATTTTACATTATCTTATGACATATACATAGTTCACTGTGGTTCTGGAGTTGATTCTGGTTACTACACCTTAGCCAAAGACAGAACGGACTGGTACAAATTTGATGAACTCGACCTCCTGGAGCCTATGGAGACACCATACATCCTATTTCACGGTAGAGCGGATTTTTCACAATTCGACTGACTTCTTTAGAAGTTTTCAACCAATGGATTCCAACTTTGCAGATGATGTGGTGCTGCATGTTTTTTCTCATTTCCCTGCAGCTGTGAAACTGAATGCGCCACCAAAATAATTTAAGCAATATGTTAAAACTTAACAACAATAAACATATTCTCTATTTTCATGAAAAGTGAGCTCACACTGTATTATTATCTTATGGTCTTGGTTTAGTGGTAATCAAATTATTTTCTGTTATTTCAACAAAGAAATAATTTTATTTTTCCAAATATAACTCTTTGGACGAGTTGAATATCTAAATTTTCTCAAGGCTATTGTCCAAATCTCAATGTTTTTCAAAACTTTCTTCAACACTATCAATTTACCCAATTTTTTACAATAGAAGTTTTCATAACATATGTAACACACACAATTTCTCAACTTATCTTTGTCTCATTTCTTTTAGTAACATACTTAATATCCAAACTTATAACGAGTTGAACATCTGAATATTCTTAAGGCTACTGTCCAAATCTCAACGTTTTCAAAACTTTCTTGAACAGTATTAATCCTTTGCCCTTGGAAAATTTCCTCCATGCCCAAAAACTACTCTTGTGATACCTCTACGGGGTGTTTCTGAAATGGATGCAAATAATATATATTTCTCTCTCTTCGTCTCTCTCTCTAATCAATTTTTCACATTACAAGTTTTGATAACAAGTAACACAGACAATTCCCTTATTCCCAATTCTACTTATTTTTCCCACCAAACTTTTATGAGTTGAATATCAGAATATTCTTAAGGCTACTGTTCAAATTTCAATTTTTTTTTAAACTTTCTTCAACACTATCACTCTACTAAATATTTTGCATTACCAGTTTTGATAACATGTAACACAGTTAATTTATCAATCTGTTTGCCTCATTTCAAACATCAAATCAAATACACTTTTATAGACAAAGCATTATATAAAGTCAAGAAAATACAATAGAAAATTGGAAAAAGAATAGTTAAAATATCAAAAACATACATGCCTTTTGTAGATGAGGAGTGGAGTAAATTTTGTCTGATGAATACAGTGTACTACAAAATTCATCACTATGTCTCTATTTTGAATTTCTTTATTACAAGGGATGCTGTTCCCTTCTACTGGGGTTTCCTCAAAAAATAATGAAATAATACAGTCAAAATAACAGAATTTTATGTCGATATAGTAAGACAGTTATGCTTATACTAATTAACCTATACATGAATGAAATCAAAGTCCAATTAATATATAAAACATAATTTTTCACTTCTGGGCTCTATGTGAAAAATAGCCAAGCTGACAAAAATCACCCGGGTTTGAACTTCATATTATAGGCCATCTCACATGGTTAACTTCAGACTCTGCAGCATGTTGGGATAATATATTTCTAAATTCTCGATTTGGTAGATCAAATATTACGAAAATGGCAAAATGAAACTCCTAAATAACTTCTCTTCAGAACTTGAAACAAAATACATAGAGATAACCTAAATAAACAAATTACAAAACAAATTACATAACAAAAAATTATAATTATTTGAAACAAATAAAAGAAAATTCAAATGATATGAAAAAATAAATCAAAATCACAAGAAAAATAATACCGAGAACATTTCAAATCACTTTGAAACTCATCTCAGAAATAACCAAGAGATGGCCAATTATTTTAACCATCATTTTATAAATATGGGTGCAAGTATGTTGAAAAACATAAAGCAACAAACATGTTTTAACTCCTGTAAAAATCAATGAAAATACCCTCATACATATTTCAGCACCACTTGAATACATCATAAACCTTATTCTCTAATATGGTGTTGTCTTCCTGGGGTTAAAAATTTCAGTAATAACGCTCATATACTAAAAGGAACACAAACCAATAAGTGAATGAATAGTTTTATTAAATCTTTCAAAAACTGATCCACGAATTTTATTAGCTAAGAGATATAATGCCCCAATCACTTCTACTACTCTATAAAGCTCTGGTACCATTACTTCTTCGCTACGCAATACTAGTGTGGGGTGGTCTACACAGAAATCCACTATATGATTGAATTTCATTCAAAATTATATACTGAAAGTCAAATAAAAAAAAGGATAACTGTTTCTCCTCAATATCATAATACTCCAACAATATATATGCAATATCCAATATCTTTATTTCTTTATCTCTTTGCACAATCAGCTTGGGAATGAAACAATTCATAATCTTGTTGATCACAAATACTGTATACATGACATGACCAAGAACCTCCTACAAATCCCGTTAAGCCACAAAAATAAAACCTATCTATCTATCATGTACCGATCTTACAAGGTTCGGTGGAAGAAAAAGTTTTGTGGAGTTTTGTCACCACAAAAATTGAGCTCCACCTTTCATTTTCAGTTTATTTTGTCACATAATATTTTTTTGTTTTTTACCATATTGAAAATAATGAGGCCGTTTATTATTATTATCATTGAGAAACGTGAGGCAATTTTTATTAGTGGTTTATTTCTGCTGGCAGATTTTTCAAAGGTTACTGGGAATAGAAAATTCCCGTCAGTTTCATTTCATCAACAAACATGATCTTCTACCTGTAATCCCTGTAGATAACATTCATATCTAAATCTTTCATACTTTATGTTCGATACCCAAGACTGTCTAGGCTCATACCGAAAGCTTGTTTAGCTTATTTTGTCCAAGAATATATCCAGTATCTTAACTAACTTCTGGAACAAACTACAAAATATGTATAAGTAGTAGCTTTTTTCACCATGCCCAAAATAATATTTCAACACATTTTTTTTTATACACTGAACAACATGAAAATCAGGCTCAATATGTCTGTAACCACAGCTATTTTGCCTTCCTCTACTTGAATTATAAAAAAATATGTGCACACTGTACTAACTCTAACTCAATTATTTTCCAATGAAACTGGCTGTTACTTTCCTGGATGTTTTGATTCTCCTGACTTATTGAGACAAATTGATTCATTTGCTCCGCTTTGAATTTCCCGACTCTTTTGTCGTCTTTGGCTCTTTTGGATCCTCCTTTTTTGGTAGTGCTTCTCTGAAATATTTACGTCAATAAAAGAAATATACTCAGTATAAGGTAACAAACTTTTTAGGTTTCTCAGACTCTTTTGTCATCTTTGACTCTTTTGGATCCTCCTTTTTTGCTGCTACTTCTCTGAAATATTTTTCGTCAATAAAAGAAATATACTCAGTATAAGGTGAATTATGTAAATTTTTGCAAATTTGGCATTTAATACAACTCATATTATCATATTCTTGGAAAAATTTTAGAAAAAATTGAAAACTTTACCATCTCTCTACTTCGAAAAATTCAATTTGTTGCATGAAAACCAGTTTGGGTTTCGAAAAAATCGATCAACCATGCAGGCTGCCTCCAGAGTGGTGGAGAACATAGTAGAGGACCTTGAAGGCGGTCGCCAAACATCCATAAGCCTTTGTGATCTTAGCAATGCGTGCGATTGTGTCAAACATGAACTACTGATCAAAAAGGTTCAAAATCAGTGTGTTAGCTTAAATGGAAGTACTTCTAAATTTGAGCCCATAAATCATGGAGTTCCTCAAGGCTCCGTTCTGGGCCCACTTTCGTTTATTGTTTATATCAATGCCTTTTTTACCACATGCAATCAATTACTTGTATATTATTTGCTGATGATTCCACATTGATTCACTCAACTCCTTCAGGTGTGTGCCCAAAATATATATACTAATCTTGTATTTGAAAGTAAAAGATGAAATATCCCAAAAAAAAACTATTAGGCAGCAAACATAATATTCAGTATGTCCTGTAGAACCATAGAAAATATACAGCTAGACAGAACTAAAACTATACAGAAAATAATAGCAACAACACGAGAAGAGGCATAGTCAATTCTTATATCCAAGACTAGAACCATTTAAATACACTCCAGCTTTTTTGACACTTTCCTTAACTTAAATTTTTAATTTCAACTTACTTTTTGTTGGGGCATGAAGCAGAAATATGTCCCTTTTCACTGCAGATGAAACATGTAGTCCAACACTCGGCAGCAAAATGTCCTCTTTTTTGGCACTTACGACATTTTAGAAATGGATTTCTTGGAGGTTCATTCATATATTCTGGGTTATTCGGATAAGGGTTATTCAACTTAAGATAAGGATTTGGCTGCCAAGGTTCCATTTCATAAAAAGGGTCCATCTCAAAACTAGGAGGATGAGGTGGTCCCATTTCAAAACGAGGCTGATGAGATTGTCCCATTCCATAATCAGGACCGAAATTAGGATGACTGGGCCCTCTTATTCGGAATTCATCTTCAAAATAAGACTGTTCCATCCTATAATTAGGGGGAATGGGTTGTTCTACTTCATAATTAGAAAAATTGGCTTGCCTTGGATGTCCTTTTTCATACTCAATAGGATGATTCATTTCATCGTTGTGATTTGACCGATCCATTTCAGCCTTATGATTGGGGCGATTCATTACTCCCACATGATTGGGGCGATCCTTTTGTCCCTTATGATTTGACTGATCCATATCACCCTTATGATTTGACTGATCCAATTCATCCTTATGATTGAGGCGATACATTTTATCCTTATGATCGGGTTCATCTTGATTAGGAAGCTTGTCCAAATAATGTGCATATAAGCTTTCCGGATTCAAAAAATTATGAGCTTTGGCATCCCTCTTTACCTTAGGATCCAACAGTCCGTCAATGAGGCAGGACACTGCAAAAACTCCAGATATCCTGCATGCCTCTATCAAATACATTTTGCTGAAATAGTATTGGGTTATGGTCTCCTCGGGTTTTTTTAATCTATTAACCAACAAACGTAATGTGGCAGCAAAGTCGGAATTATCAGGGAATGTCTGGGTGATCAACATTTTCAATTCAGGCCAAGTTAAGTCATTGGAACCAAGAGTTTTATACCAAGACTTTAGCGATCCTGTCATTTTACTTTCTAGGAACTTGATGCAGGTTTTCTCATCGAAACTCCTTTCCAGGCATTCCTCGTTTACCTTATTCAACCACATTGATGTTGTGAAGTTGCTGTTGTGAGGAATCAGTTCTTCTGATGTTACTGGGCCATTAGGTTTTGTAAGGACAGTAAAGGTTGATTTTTCCGCTTTGTTTTTTACAATTTTTTGAATCATTTTCTCCAAATTATTCAGACGACTGTTGCTGCTGTCTCTGTCATCTTCTTGAGTGCCATAATGTCTTCGACTGTGTTCTGAAGGAGTTCTACTATTCTGAACAATTTTGGCCATAATTTTCTCCAATTGTTTCAAGCGATCATTTCCAGAATCTTTTTTGTATTTCAAGCGATCATCACCAGAATCTTTTTTGTATTTCAAGCGATCATCGCCAGAATCTTTTTTGTATTTCAAGCTATCATCGCCAGAATCCACAGTTTCATCCTGCAATGTAGAACCACGAAAGTTGCATATAGACGGATCAACTGGCTCTTCTATGCTCTTAGAATCGTCGAAATCAGAATCAGAATAATCGTCGCCTTTTGACTTAGGATCACCGTGTCTATAAAAACTTCTTGCACTTCTATTGCGACTTTTTTCAAGATCTCTAAAGTGTTCCTGGCTTTCGGTTTTTCTTTTTTTGTAGGACATCGAAGAATGTTCCCCATCACTACTACTCCTGGAACTGATGCTCATACTTCTTTCTCTCCTGCTATCTCCTTCATGTTTTGAGTAACTTCTACCTCGCGGCATCATTTTTATTTTGATTGTAATCAAACACCGAAACAGACAATATGCACCACCACGTTAGCAAAATGCAAGGATATATTTACTTGGCTTTCTTTTCATCCAAACGATATGTAAACACAGGTTTTAAAGTTTTCAAATTTCAAAGGAACTCAACTTTGTATTTATAATTTTCTTATTCAATTAACCATTAATCAAATCTTTAAAAAACTTAAAACCATGTTTATGAATGTTGAAATAATGCTCACTCAACGATGTATTAATGATAATAAAACCACACTAACAACCACAGCACAGCGTCCACAGCTAAGATATATTTTCTAAGCTGTGATAAAACATAAAACAATATTTTTGTAGTGTATTTGCAGTTGGTAATGTTGGTATGTTTTATGTTGGTAATGGTACTGCATTTCTTAGATGTTGCTTCAAGCTGGAGCATTTGTCCATTGCTTTCCGCTATGCAGTGATCCGCCCAACCCCAGCCTGGTTGCTGCCGTGAATAATTTTTTATTTATTTTCCTTCCCAGTTCATTTCTGCATACACTGACTGATATCGGAGCTTTGGAAGCGGAAGCGGTATGAAAGGTACTATCATCTGCAAAGCTGTTCACTGGACATGAGGTAGCCCCCAACAAATCATTGATGTGAAGAAGGAAGTGTTGGTGATAGAATGGATCCCTGCGGAACACCAGCATTTATTGGGAAGGCAAGCCATAAGATGGAAGTTTGGCTGGGAATCCTTGGTGCCAAACTCGATTAAATATGTGAGATATAAGCAAGCAGGTCAGCAGTTGATCTCTGTTGTGTATTGTTAATAAAAATATCACATTGTTTACAGTGATAGTCTCTGAATAAAATAGAACATGGAGTGAAATTCGTTCGGAGAATAGAGAGACATGTCCGTATGTCTTTTGTGAAGAGTGAAGATTCGTAGAGGGATGGCGGAAACGGTGGACTTCACAAACACCATCAAATTTTGTTCAATGCACGTACTGAATAGATGGCGAACGTCACAAACACAACCTCCATTTAGGGGAGTGTTGAGTCCCAGAGATTCAAGCCCCCTGAGCTGGAAGCAACACTTTTAAATGGAACGCATTGTGTGTCCTTCATACTGGTTTCATGCTGGTTCTGTGTTTCATGCCCCTATAAAACGGCGGTTGTTCGAGAGGCAAGGGGAATGTCAACCGATGCGGTGCAGTGCAATGGAACGCAAGGTCATACGCGGTGGGTAGCGCTAAGGAGCTTCTCACATTACATAGAAAGCAGCTTTTGATTGTTCACCATAATGGCAGGGAGTTTAAATCATAAGAAAGGGAAAGCATACAAACTCAGTTGTCATTAAGTCTAGTTCATGCATATGCGAAATTCGCAAAAAATTATGTTTTTTTCATTTTTTGCATTTACATGAACTAGTCTTTAAGCTCCCTGCCATTAGAGCGACCTATCTTGACTTAATGCGCCTAAGAGGAAGCAAGAGCCAAAACAAACTAGAGAAGCTGAGTTCGGCTTGCTCACTCTTTTGACTCTATTCACTCGGTAAGCACCATATGCGTTCGGGTATAATGAAAAGCGTCCAAGGAGTGCGAATTTCAGCGTTCGGGTTCTGTGACGGGAGTGGATAGAAGTGACTCCAAAAGTACCACCTCGACCCATGAGGGCACAAGCTAGAGCAGCTCTTTTTCTCTCTGGGTCTCTGGTTTTAACCTAAAAATGTTATGCAGTTCGAGCAAGGTCAAGTCGAAGCACCGATAAATCATTATTTGAAAATAGGTGATCAATTGTGTTAGTAGATATACACTTTGATATACATGTTCTCTTTATTATCAAAAAAGTCGTTCGGGAACTTCGGACACAGAAAACCGCGGTGCTTCAAAATTTGCCACCTGTCTTTATCCACTTTAGGTCCACTCTCACTCCGCTCCAACTCTAGAGTTCGGATTGGTTATAAGGATTGGTTATAAGGAGGAGTTACATCACTGAAAGTGCGCGCCAAAGCAGCATTAGAAATGCCAAAATGACGTGCCAGAAACGAGAGCTTCAGTTTCAGTTAAGAAGAGTACTTCGACCACGGAAACCAAACCAACCAGAACAAAATTTTCAAATGTTTAGTTAATTGACCTGGCATATCGAGCGGTTTTGGTTCACTAATATTAGGCGAAATAAGTATATGTAATAAGGTTTTCAATAGAAATAAAATCCTAGTTTAGGTGTCGGGATAGCGTCAACTTTATTTTGAAGCAAATGTTTCACAAAGTAGATATATTAATACAGATTTTCTACAAATATACACCTATCATTTAAAAAGAAATCATCCTCAATAAATAATAACTCTCAATCACATACAATTACTTCAATTCATCCAGATAAGGAACGTTGCTGAGGTTTCCAATAGAAGCCAGAGATATTTTCTGTCCAGCTTTCCTGAGAGCCTGCAAAAAAAACAATTCATTTGTTAACAAAAAACCAATTTGTATGAATACAGCATATATTAGAATTCACAATGAAATAATGTACAGGGTAATTCCTAGATCATATTATTCAATAGAAGAGGAATACGCTCTTTTTAAAGATCAATAAACCTAATTCAGAAAATTGGCGGTGGTGAACGAATTTTTATACTTACACTTTGAACATCAGTTGTGGAAACAGAATCAACAGCTGCAACCAGCTGACTAGCAGTTTGGGGACAACCAATTAAAACAGCTTGTGTACCGATGTCCCTAACAGCATTTGTACCGCTTTCAGCTTCCAAAAGGATTGAAGATTTGAGCTGTTTCTTGCCTGTGAAATAAACCACATACAATTATCTACACTTTAGCATAAGGATGAAGGATTGAGAAAAAAATGTATTCCCTCCCATTATTTGAATAAATCTTGGGTTGGCAGTCTTTTCCTTCATTATGTTTACAAAATCGAACATCCGAAAGAGTTCGATTTGAGAACAAATGACATCAGTTCCTGTTATTGAGTTCGAACTGATCCACTTGTGGTGGGAGTTTTGAAAAAAGGAAAATACCATCCTTATAAAGCTAGCAGATTAGCAGCTGAACAGTAAACAAACACAACCGTAGATATTGGACCAGGAAAGATCTTCATTGGATGGTATCATTAAAAGTTAAATTAAAGTAAATTTTCTTAATTTTTTGAAGAAACAATTAATGGTGATGTGTATTTATCATTTTCCTAATTCTATTCCAAGTCTAAATGGTACAAACCACATTTATCATTCTTAGTTTTCCATAACAGATGTATTTGGAGACATGGGCAAGAAAATCCACCTCAGTCTCCCGATTTAAGCCCTCTTGATTACATTCTATGGAGCAGTCAAAATAAAAGGGATAAGATCTTGAATTGAAGAACATGGGAACCAAATAAATTTACAAAATAACCAGCCTTGAATCAATAAAAAATGTCATTCAAACATTCCAAATCGACCTGTTACAGAGACTTTTTCTAACTTATAAACCTCTATCCTTCACTAACCTCTATTCACATCCTCATCAGAAACGTTTCCACTCTTCAACAACTTAACAGCGGAGTCAACCAACTTTCCTGCCGATTTAGTTGGGGCTCCGACCAAAATACCGAAAAGGCCGGAATCTGAGTAACTGACATTGATGGCTGTCGAGGAGTATTCTCCAGCACCGACCGCTTTACTGAAGAGTCCGTTGTCGTTGGTGCCCCATTTCACTTGGGGCCCAACGCCGAAGGCTCTTTGGAGCACGGCGAAAGCCAGCGCTTCCTTGGAGTTTTTCAGGGAAGCACCTTCTCCTGCTACGGCGACGAAGGCTAGGTCTCCACCCTTGTTTGATCTGAAACGGGGATAAATTCTACGGTTAAGCCATACTGAATGTTGAGCCACGTTAGGTTAGGAATTCTGTTAGTATCTCAAAATTTCAAGTTACCTTCTCGCAATTTCATTAATCCGATTAAGTATCTCAGAATTCCGTGTAAATATCTTAGAATTCCGACTAAGTATCTTGAAAGTCCTATTTAGTATCTAGGAATTTCAACTTAGTAGCTCCTATTCTAAGTCACTAACTCGGAATTGCATAATTCCGAATTTTTACAATAGAATTCCGACACAACTTGGTGTCCCAGAATTCTAACTTACCAACTCGGAATTTTTTGAATAAAAAAAGTTCCGGAATTTTATGAACTTAAAAAGTCCGTGTTAGTTTCTTGGAATTTTTACTCAGAATTAAGGAATTTCAACTTAGTATCTCACAATTCCGATTCACTAACACTAACTCAGTATATCATAATTCCGACTTGGTACATTGGAATTCTAACTTATTCGGAATTTCATAAATACGATTTATTATTTCGGAATTCCGTGGAATTTCGAAGAAGTATTTCGGAATTGTGATTTGGTATCTCTGTATTCTGACTTAGTATCCCAGAAATCAGAACTCAGAATTTCCTAATTTTGACTCGGATCTCGAAATCCTAACTTACCAACTCAGAATTTTATAAATTCAATTTTCTATCTTGGAATTTATTTATTTACTGGAATTTTTATCCAGTATTTAGGAATTCCAACTAGTATCTTCGAATTCTCAGAATTTCAGAATATCATATCAATAACTCAGAATTTCATCATTCTTGTGTTAGTATCCGGAATTCCAATTTACTATCTGAGAATTCCAACTCGCATTGAATTTTATAATTCTGGTATCTTGGAATCCTAACTAACTCGGAATAAATTCGATTTATTATATCAGAATTCTAACTCACTAAATTAAAATTTTAAAAATTTGATTAAATTTCTCGGAAATCCGTGTATCTTGGAATTTCGACATTCTAACTTACTAACCCGGAATTCTTACTCGAAATTTTATAAATTTGATTTAATATCCCGGAATTACATGTTATTATCTTGGAATTTCGACTCGGTATCTCGGAATTCTGATTTAGTATCAGCATTACAACTCACTAACTCGGAATTTTATGAATTAGGTTTAATGTATTCCTGAGATTTGCAATTTCATTCCATACATCCAATTACGTCTACCAATCCGCTCTCAATAGAATTAAAATAACTTGTAACAAATTTTCACAGATCCTGTTTCAACATTTCCTGATAGTATCTTGGAATTTCGACTAAGTATCTCCTCGTTAAGGTAACTCAGAATTCCGTGTTAGTAACTTGGAATTCTGACTTGGTATGTAGAAATTCCGACTTACTATCTCCGAATTCAAACTTATTAATCAGGGTTTCATAAACCCGATTCAGTATTTTGGAATTCTATGTTGGAATTTCTTATTCTCGGAATTCAGACTCAATATCTTAGAATTCCACTGAACAACCCAGAATTTCATAATTTTGACTCATTATATCTTGGAATTTCTAGTAACTAAGTCAGAATTCTGGACACTGCTTTTTTTTTCAATGAAACATACCTGAGTTCACCTCCTTTGTAACCTGAAGCATTGGTACACCCTTCCCCAGATTCGATTTGCAAAGTCTGTGCAAACTGAGAGAGCTCAGTCTGATCAAAGCCCAATCCTACAACTGCCGCACGTCCGGACAAAAAATTGCTTGAGACGTAGTGCTGGAGGGTTTCGCTGGAAATCTTTCCAATCTGCGACTTCGGTATGAAAAGAGAGTTACCCAAACCTCTACGGAATGCAGCATTGTGGAGTAGGTCAATTGCTCTCAACTAAAACAAACAACATGGAGTGGTGTTTCGGCCTTCAATCACGGATAATACCTGTAGAGGCCTTGTGGCAATATCCAAATGCAGCCTTTGTGTTATATCTGACAGCTCCCATGGTTTGAACACTTGCTGGGTGGCGACTTCCGTAAGGAATGGTAGAACCTTCTCAATTGCTTGACGTGTGCCTTCCAGAGTGTAAGAAATAGTCTCACGATCAGATGTGGCTGTCAAGTTAGCACCAACTTGCTGAATGTTACGAACGATAGCAAACTGAGAGGCGTTTTTTGTGGATAGGCCTGCTGCAGTCCGTAATACGTGTGTGACACCCATGTTGTCACTGGATTCATTACGACTGCCAGCTCTGTAATGAATTAGCAAGAGAAAATATATATCTAGTCTATAGAATATAATCTGAGAACACTTACCTGAAGATGATAGAGACTCGAGCTAAGCTGGAGTCGTTATCAGCAGATACAACAACCAACTTATTTGAGAGGGTAGTGGTTTTCAGTTCGTAATTGGGATTCCCACAAACTGGGGCGAGCTGGGCAAAGCTTCTACTCTGAAAGTTAACAATATTAAAATTACGTCAAGATTGAAGAACGTCGATCTTACCGATACGATTCGAAGAAATGGAGCTTTCGTTAAATTTGAAGCCATGTTCCTGAAAATGCAATTATTTACTTGAAATTTATTGAAGAAAGGGATGTTGATGTTATATAATTGCACTTTGGTACCCTAACCTACATTTAAGCATTAACATTTAACTGACAGAACAGAACAATCAGATTTTGGTAAAGATTGATTGATGTGAATAAATAAGAGAATACTAATTGTAATTAAAATGATTAAATATAAAAAACTTACCTCAAATACTATCCGCTCCTCTACAAAAAAAAATTAGAGGAATGTCAGTGTCAGATGTCAATGTCAATATCACTTGTTTAGTATAGGCGTTTTTCATTTAGGAGTGTTAAGCCCAGAGCTCGAAGCGAGAGGAATTTTTGGAACCAGTTTTATTCGCGAAATGCGTTCCCACTAGGTGGCGCTAAAAATTTATGCGCGAAACAATATTATACATTCAGTATTGAGGCACTGCTCAAATACGCTTAGTAATGGAACTTTCGACTTTTGCCACCATGTCAAGTTCTGAAGCTATGAACACTAAAGAATATCTTCAGATACACTGCCGCTTATGGCAAGAAAGACCTGTCAACTTTGTATTAGTTCAACCAAATAGTTATAGATGTCACACCTTTTGCGCAGACTGCAAATAGGTTCCTGTTAGTAGTAGTTGTTGTGGAAACCAACCCTTCAACTAAATAATTATAGATGTCGCACCCTTTGCGAAGAATTCGAATAAAAGTTGCGTTTTATTTGTTCCATTTCCGTAGTGGTGAAGGAATAGATTGACATGCAAATGTCAAATAAACGACAAAGACCGAAGACTGGAATCTGGAAGTGGATTTAAGAAGAAAACAATTCTTTGAGTTTGATTTGAGGGAAAGTTGATTTTTGTTTTGTGAAATATTTTGGTTCGAATACTTAATACTTGCTCAATAGAATAAGAACTTCAAATACTCCAGTTTCATGTTTGAGGCCACTGCTCCAATTATGGCTCAGGTGAGCAGAATGCTGGTTCAGAACTATATTTACTTTTTATTTGTCCACCAACAATAATAAAAACTTTTTTATAGAACGCAATTGAGCCTATGCAAGTGGATGCACCTCCCGAAGATAATGACAACAATGAGGAAGAGAACTATATCGTCGAAAACCCTTCACTGGACCTAGAGGTTTACGCCAATAACTATGTAGGTCTCGCTAAGTTATATCGCCTCATCTACATAATTGATCATTGTCCCTCGCTTAAACTGGAAGCTCTAAAGATGGCCATATCATACGTTATGTCCACATACAATGTGAACTTGTATCAAGTTCTACACCAAAAACTAGCGGAAATCACAACAGCTCCCAGCGTTCCTGATGTTGCTGCCCCTTCGACGTCACAGGATGTGCCTACGGTTGACAATGTGTGGATGGAAACTAGAGCCAAGAAAGCTGCCTTGAAGCTTGAAAAGTTGGACAACGACTTGAAAAATTACAAAACCAATTCGATTAAAGAGAGTATTCGTAGGGGTCACGATGACCTCGGGGACCACTATTTGGACTGTGGCGATTTATCCAACGCCTTAAAATGCTACTCCAGAGCCAGGGATTACTGTACAAGCGGAAAACATGTGGTTAACATGTGCCTGAATGTGATAAAAGTGTCGGTGTATCTGCAGAATTGGTCGCATGTTTTGAGCTATGTTTCTAAGGCTGAGAGCACCCCAGATTTCTCGGAAACCCAATCAAAAGATGTAAACCAGGTGATTCTCACAAAATTGAAGTGTGCGACGGGTTTGGCAGAGCTTGCTACGAAGAAATATAAATCTGCAGCTAAACATTTCCTGTTGGCCAATATTGATCACTGTGATTTTCCAGAGTTGCTCTCTGCCAACAACGTGGCCATGTACGGTGGTCTTTGTGCTCTAGCTTCATATGATAGACACGAATTACAGAAAAACGTAATTTTTAGCAGCTCCTTCAAGCTCTTCTTGGAACTGGAGCCCCAGCTGCGTGATATCATTTTCAAGTTCTACGAATCGAAGTATGCATCTTGCTTGAAGTTGCTGGACGAGATCAAAGACAACTTGTTGCTTGATATGTATATAGCACCACACGTTAACACGCTTTATACTCAGATTCGAAACAGGGCTTTGATCCAGTACTTCAGTCCGTATTTGTCAGCGGACATGCACAAAATGGCAACTGCTTTCAATAGAACTGTCCCCGCCCTCGAAGATGAATTAATGCAGCTTATTCTTGATGGCCAGATCCAGGCTAGAATTGACTCTCATAATAAGATCCTCTTCGCCAAAGATGTGGATCAGCGCAGCACAACGTTTGAGAAGAGTCTGCTGATGGGGCAGGAGTTCCAGAGAAGGACGAGGATGCTGATATTAAGAGCAGCTGTTTTGAAAAATAAAATACACGTCAAGGTATTTTGAAAGCTTGAAATAATGACACTAGGTATAGCAACCCTGCAGATTTCAACAGAAGTTTTTAGGTAGTGATGTATTTTTCAAATGTTTATTATGATAGGAAAGATGAAAAAGCTGCGGTTTTGGTATAAATGGATTGATAGACAGGTATCAAGCCCATCACCTAAATCCTTATGAAATGGTGAGAATGGAAGTAAAAAGCTTTAGATGAGACAAACCTATTCTTTCGAAAAAATGTTTTGAATGTATTGTAGCACCTCTTACTCATTTCATTTGAAATGCCATACATGAAACAATATGAGAACATAATGGGATAGATAGTTCTTTTTTACATGATTTTAAGAAAAATTTTTATATGAACATAGGTCCTCAACCGCTTTTATTCATGAGATACAGGATGTTTCAAATTTTACTTATAGCGAACGGTGGCAAGGTCATTTATACAAAATAAAAATAGAATAGAGCCTAAAACTGACCCCTGTGGTACTTCCATCAAGACTTAACACTGATTGATTTTGTATCTGAACAACCTGACGGCTTTCTGACAAGTAGGAATGTAGAATTTCTGAAGCTGTAAAATTTTAATTTTTGTAGCAGTATCTCAAGACGTGAACTTGATAGTTTCCACATAATAAATAAATCAATATCGAAAATCAATCGAATAAGTCAAAACAATGAGTGTCTTTAGATTATTATCGAAACTTATGTTTTCTCTTCGTTTGAACGAATCATCCTTTTTTTGTGGAATAGGCACCAACCATAATGTTGTTCAACAAGTACTTTTTCATGATTTTCACAGTTGCCAACATAGAAAATCAATAAATATTGCAGATGCTATTTATTTGTAATAAAAATTCAAAAACTTATTCATTTATTCCTGCTTTTCAGAGTCCTCAGCGAGAAGCTGTTCAGCTCACTGAGACCACTGTGGCTCCTGGAACAAGTACGGTCTTGACAGCGCGCATTTAACGTGATATTTTGTTTTCTATTTCTCATATAATTTCGCCTGTTGGATTATATTCTATGAGTTGGCTCAAATAAAGAAAATCTCCAACCATACGTAGTATGTAACAACTTTGACTTATTTCATGTTTAAATTATATGTATATACCTAACTAAAACGATTTTTTTTTTCAACTAAAATACTTCCATGTTTTTTTTGTGGACACTATTTTTCTCATTAAATAGTGTTCTGGTTAGTTCCAGGTTTTAGCGTGGCCTTCTTTGGTAAAAGTCCCCTAATGTTTCGACTGCAGTCATCTTCAGTGGTGTGGACAAGATATTCTTGAAATTTGGGCTGTCTAGTAATGAAAAGTGGATCACATAATCTAGTGTTCTGATCTTACCTATATAATGGGTATATTTGTTGGCAAGTCTTCAACATAACTGCTCCTGCATTTTACTACTGTTGAATTATATCGTTAGATTATTGGCAAAGTTTTCTACAAGAACTACTTTGCAATGCTCTTTAAATATCATAGCTGAAATTATCTTTCGATTTAATGAGCTACAGTAGCAAAGGATTCTAGCTGTTTCATCACACATTTTCCTTTTTTCTCCATAAAAATTAAAATTAATTCGATAAAAAATGGATAACTCCTGAAGTGGAAAATTCTAGTCTGAAACTAAAAGATTCAATCAATTAAAATGTAGCTGAAAACCAAGGAAAAACAATTTATTGAGAGATGGAAGAAAGAGTATTTATCAGATTATAATATTCAACTCTGCATAGGTCCAAAGCAGCAGATACTAAATCTAAATATATCAAAAATTATGAATAATGATATTATTGTTTTCTTATCATGATTAAAGCTTATTTAGAGATAGGCTAGCTATGCATTACTTGTCATTTTAATAATGCCTACTGAGGAGTAACTTGGTTATCAAAATACTTGTGTGGTAAAAGGGAAAATACTTCTTGTTCTCGTTGACACCACACCATTTAATAAAATATATTAGAATTAATAGGAGTACAAAATAAATGCAGTGTATCAAAAACAATATTGTTGCAACTATTCAAGATAAAATAATACACGTACATAAATATTTTATATTCACAAAGCAGTACAATACAAATGTTCTACTTTAGAGCTACAAAAAATGGTGATTCTTTGTTGCTTTATTTTTGGTAGAATCCCTTTTAATACACAGATATACGCACTTTTTAGAGTTGATAAAACATTTTTCAGTTGCATTGAATTAGTCACATTGCATAATCTTCTAAAGGATGGACTCCTAACATTTCATCTGAGAAATTGATATTTGGCACCATTTTAGAAGGCATTGGTACCAAATACTCGATCAATTTGGCACTATCTAGTAGCTCCCTGATCGCTATTTGAGTCTGTTGTTTCCTGTCTGAAAATTCCTTCTCCAATTTTGAGAATCTTTCATTTAATTTCTGAACCTTCTCAGTTGTCTCATTGATGAAAGAAAAGGTAGGATTTGGGAGCTCCAGCAATTTCTGCTCCAGCAAACTGTCCAAGGCATGGAACATTTCTGCCAAATCCAACTGGTCTGTGTTTGTGACTGAATGGAGAGTACTAATAGATAATTTCAGTTCTTTGTTATGCTCGAGGACCAGTTTGTTGCTAGTGAGATAGGACAATAAGTCATCAGACTCTGAGAATAGATCGTGGATGATTTTGAGGTTATCCCATTCAGTCTGCAAGAGTTTTATCCTTTCTTGGATAGTGCCTATATCAGGGTAGGTTGGATATTTTTCATTAAATACTACTTTGGCAAGCGACAGCTGTTTTCTTGCATCACCAATCTTTTCATCCAGATTTGCAAGCTTTGTTACTAAAGTTAATGCCTGCTCCTGAAGTTTGTTATGGTGACTTTCGTAGTCAGCCATATAGTCTCTGGTGATGTTTTCAATTTTGGAGGTACCTGTTTTCATATTATTTATAACTGCTTTTGTTACAGCAGAACTCTTATTTGGTTTAGGACAGGCAAATAACTTTGATGCCTTGGTTTTACATATATGCTCATACACAACTAACTGAGATAACTTCAACATGAACTTTGTGAATTTAAATCCTCCTGGCGATATGAGATGAGATGGCATTATATGTGGAATATCAGCATGATCATAAATAGTGTTAAGCTCGTTAATATATTGTAACAGTTCACTTCGGAATTTGTTTTCTCTTCTGATTTCATAGGGAGGCCAGTTTGTTAACTTCTGTTTTGCAAGTTCAGGGTTGATGATATTCAGTAAGTAATAGACCACTTCATAAAAGGCAGATTTGTTGTTTTTCACGAACATATCCTTTTTAAAAACACGTCTGAAGTCGCTGGATGGTTGATAAAAATAATTAAGAGTGCACAAATTGTCATAAAGTTGCTCGTGTACCCTATTTTCATTTTCTTTGTACTGTCGAAGATTTAACGTCATTTCCAACCTAAAAAAAGTTCAATTTGCTGAAAAATACCTAATAAAAAATATAACCCACTATAAAAAAAACTCTGGACCTCTTCACTAATAGTATAAATAATAATAAATTCGAGTTTGACAAATTGAATATTAAAAAGTTAAAAGTAATCAGTTTGTTGTTTTTCACCGTTCTTCTCTATTCAAAAATTTGAAATCTACAAGCTACATGCAGTGTTGCCAGCCATGCAAACGCAGTGTCGCTAGGAAGATTTTAATAACCGCGTTCGGTATTTACGTCGGACTGATCGGATTAATCTGTATAGTTCGTTTATTGCAAGCGATTGTAGGGGAGGTAAATCTTGATCGTTCGGTTTTTCAAATCCGTTCTGTCAGAGATTGATCTTTTTGCTCGGAGAATTTCGGCAGATCAATGCGATTAATTTGAAAGTGTGAGGTTATATTTATGTTAGATTGATGATTGTTACCATTGGTTTGATGTTGAAAGTTCAAATCGAAATGAAAAAATGATCTTGAAATAGCCACAGTTCAAATTTCGAAGTTGAAGATTGTTTTACAAAAAAATACAATTCAAATTTAAATGTTATAGGTTAACAACATTCTGTCAAAGTCAATCCCACGCTAATCTCGTCCGTTTCTTTCGTTTATTACCGACTGATTCGATTAATTTGTGGCCACGTGACTAAAGTCTGCTGTAATCTACGATCATATTACCGAACTCGACTATAAATGTACCAACACCAACCTAAGAGAACAAAATGTACCACATTGTACTTTGCGAATCTGCGCATGCGCATCAACCTTTGTTTTTTAATTACATAGAACATGAGTCATGAACATACAGTATCGGAAAGTTTTCGTCGGGGGTATGCTGATTTCATACGAGCGTAAAGAATAGCTTGCTATTATGTTGAGAGAGCATTACAATTTCTCCTCGACTCGCTCGAGAAAGGGATATCGACAAACGTCTATGGGGTAGGTGGTCTATGCGTATATGTGTTTTGAGGATATCTGACATCAGTGACATGTGACATCTGTCAAGTGACATGAATTATTGGTTAGGTTTTTGCTTTTCAAGAAAATTCCATTCAACATTAACGATATGTTGAATACCATTAGATTAGAGTATTAGAGGTCAGGCGTGAATACAAATTGGTTGTTAGCTTCATTTGACGATCAGAGTTCAAGGCTAATCTTATCAATTTTTGCGTAATGTGGTTATGTTCTCTTAAAGAGTTCTATTGCTAAACTTTGTAGTCCTAGTGAGTAGATATAATCAGCATAATACCAACTTCTGCCATTAAGAGGAATTTTTCAAACTGGAAATCTTTCTATTCAGAAATCTCTATACATTCTTTGCAGATGTCAGATACAGCAGAGTGTATTTTTTGCAAGATTGTAGCAGGCGATTTGCCTGGAGAAATATTATATCAAGACGACGTGGTTGCTGTGATTAAAGATATCAAACCAGCTGCCAAACACCATTACTTAGCTATACCCAAAGAACATATTGAAAACATCAACAAAATATCCACTTCTGCTAACAAAGCATTAGGTGAGTTATTATGTTGAAGTTCATAGAAATAACCACATATTCAAAGTGAAGGGGACTAGACTCTATAAGAAAGATTTTTCCTATATCAACCCGTATAGACGAAGAGCCTGTGACTGCCAGACCTTAATTAAAGTATAATCCCAATTTTTAGATATTTTATTTGGAATAATATTAGCACCTATAGATCGATATTACCAGCACCTATAGATCGATATTATCAGCACCTATAGATCGATTTCAGGGTTTTGCATACAATAACTATTATCTGCAACAAATATTTTGATCACATCTCCATTTCAAAACCTCAGCTGAAACCGCGCCCGCAAAGTAATGTACACTAGACTATGAGTGCCATCTCAACCTCAGCCTCCCAACCAAACCATACCCACTTGCGATCGCAAAGACCACAATAACAGATAAAGGAATTTGTAATATTCACAATGAGCTTATCAAGTAAGAAACAAGATGTCCTGCCCTACCCTGTTTCTTACTTGATAAGATCATTGTGAACTATTACAGATTCCTTTATCTATAATTTGTTTTTACTCATTTTTGTTTTGGGCACTGTACCTAATTGTAATTTCTTATGTACTCCTAATTGGGCTTGCCCGTTCATAAATAAAATTATCAGAAAAATAAAAATTAACTACAGTGTCGTTACTTTGATTTTTATTTTTACTGACGTATTTACTTCTGAATTGAATGGCGTGCAAACAACTCAAGAGCGAGTCCGTTTTCACTTAATCAAAAAATAAAATATGTACATTATTATTCAATTTTTAATTTATAGTTGATAAACTTATCGAATGTGGCAGACGGGTCCTTGAAGAGAACGGAGGAGATGCAGATGATATCCGATTAGGTTTCCATTGTCCTCCCTTCAATTCGATATCCCACTTACACCTCCACGTAATCTCACCTGCCTCCGAGATGAATTTCTTCAGCAAATTGGTATTCAGGCCAAACACTTGGTGGTTTCAGTCAGTAAGTGAATTTCACGTCAAATAGAATGTTTGAATTTGAATCAAAGGTATCATAGAAATGGAATTTTGTAATAATATTAATAGGCGGAAATTACCGCATGTTTGCCGATAAGCTGTGTTTAGATTTAATGCTGTCGAATGTATATTTCTATTTAGATCATATTTAGATGTACCTTCTTATTTATATTTGATGCACTAAAAACAATATTGAGTTGGTCTGGACTTGTGTTGAAATAAGGTAATAAAAAGAGAGAAAACCAATTTTCTAAAAAGAGTTTAGTCTGTTGGTATCTACAGTCGTTTTCAAGTGAGTTCCACAAAACGGCGAACTGTCAGTCAACAACTATATCTCCTTACGAACATTAAATTACATATGCAGGAAGTATCAATACTGCTGCATACAGGAAATCTTTGAAAATACTGTATCATCTACTATTTGACACTCCAACAAATCAACTTCAATGACGAACGAACAAACTTTTTTTGGAAAAGCATTATGCAATGAACACTCTCAAAATATATCTTGTTAACAATGAAATGATGAAATCTGATTTTATATTAACCAAAAATTCAGGAATTCGCCAACATAACTTTTCCTACCTTGATTCTTTGTTTCAGTGTTTTTTGTATCTTTGTAATTCTAAGTTTTATTTAGTGTGTTGATAAAATTAATTTATTATTTGTATATTTTTCAGGCCGACCAACTATTAGTGAAGTTATCCCATGGAAATAACAAATTGTAACAAAGTGGGTGAATAGTTTATTAAAATTATCATTTTACAAACTCATATAAGTTATACATACAAAAATAGTACTATATCTAAAATTTAATGGAATTCAATAGGGAGGTAGAAAACTTATGTGAGAGGGGGTAACAACAAATAAATCACTTGAAGGCTGAAATTACAATAAAGTATTAAATTCCGTATTGGTATTATTATTATTATTTACAGCTGAAAGGTAACTGTTCATAATGGCCAGCATTTGAACAAACTCAGAAAATGTGGACATAAAATATACATATAAACTGATACTCTGTTCAAAGTTGGAAAAGTTTTAAAGAACAGAGTAACCATAAATCCAAATTAGAATTTGGTTACAGATATGACATGCACATGGAACGTGAAACATAGTTTTCTGTTATACAGTGTCCGCCATAAAGTTGCAGAAACGAACCACAATTAGGGTTATTCAGAAATTTCAATAACAATTTTTTTCCCCATATTTAGCCATATAGCGGACACTGTAAGTACTACCAGGGTTAGCAGAAAGTTTTATAAACTGTATTGTTCCATCCATATATTTTACATACAAAAATACATATTTTTATGAAATCTTCACGCTCGTCAGAGAACACTGTCAATGCCTATTATGATTGAAACTAATCAAGCGGATATTGACAGTGATATAATCTCTATTAAAAAGATGCCGGCTGTCATTTGCAATGAAGTTTATACAATTTTCTGCTACCCCAGAAGATCAAAAAAATATTCAAACCTTATGGTTACTCCATATATATTTTTTGCTCCTTCCGATTATTGAGAATATACAGGGTGAACCACAAAAATACTGAGAAACCCCAGTGCGTATTTCATAACGCTTTATTCTCATAGAAAAAATACTTTCAGATATACTTGTTTTATAACGCCTAGTGAAACATAATTTTAAAAAAATAGGCTGGAAATTTAGTACCGAAACATTTTGATTGCTGGTTTACGAGTTTTGCCGTCGTCTTCTTTGGTAAACATATCCAAATGTTTCGAGTCAAATCAAGTTGTCGATCGGGACAAGCGAAGTTGTCGATCTGGACAAGCGAAGTTGTCGATCTGGACAAGCGAAGTTGTCGATCGGGACAAGCGAAGTTGTCGAACGGGACCAGCGAAGTTGTCGAACGGGACCAGCGAAGTTGTCGAACGGGACCAGCGAAGTTGTCGACAGAGACAAGTGAAGTTGTCGACAGAGACAAATGAAGTTGTCGACCGGGGCAAGCGAAGTTGTCGACTGGACAAGCGAAGTTGTCGACAGGGCCAAGCGAAGTTGTCGACCGGGACAAGCGAAGTTGTCGAACGGGACCAGCGAAGTTGTCGAACGGGACCAGCGAAGTTGTCGACAGAGACAAGTGAAGTTGTCGACAGAGACAAATGAAGTTGTCGACCGGGACAAGCGAAGTTGTCGACCGGGACAAGCGAAGTTGTCGACCGGGACAAGCGAAGTTGTCGACCGGGACAAGCGAATCTGTCGACTGGGACAAGCGAAGCTGTCGACTGGGACAAGCGAAGTTGTCGACTGGGACACACCAAAGTCTGCAGTCGCCAAATCCGCGATTTTCGACTGAGAACTCAAGATTCTATTCGAAAATACCAAAAACAGCATCATAAATGGCGGGCCAGGAAGTAAAGCTTTAGTTTCAGTAGGCACAAGAGTAATTCGTCCATGCCACTAAAGATGCCTGGGAAATTAAGTTGAAATGTTTGGATATTTTTACCAAAGAATACTATAGAAAAACTCGTACACCAACCATAACATTTTCTTGCCGTTTTTAAATTTTAAATCAACCCCTTGAATCAACCCATTCAAACTCATTTTGAGTTGTAATTTGTATTTCAGCACCTTCCTTTTTTAAATTTAATTATAATTTAAAATTGTAATTTATAGTTTTATTAATGTGCTTGCCTGTAAATGAATTAATAAATAACAGTGACCCCAGCCGTGAAAGCCTACATTTGTATACTTATATTCACGTAAAGTTTTTTTCTGAAAACTCCAGGATTCAGCTCTTAGAATTTGTCAGTGTTATTATGCTTCACTCTATATATATATATATATATATATATATATATATATATATATATATATATATATATATATATATATATATATATATATATATATATATATATATATATATATATATATATATATATATTTGAAAAAGCTCGGAGAGGAATAAATGATGAATAACTTTTCAAATAACGGAAAAGTCTTTTATAAACATTTTTATTTCAGTTGATTTGAAGTTACCCTGCAAGAAGTTTGAAAAGGCTCGGTCACTAACAATGTAAAAGTAAAATTAATGGAAATTCAGACCGACAACTAGTGTTGATCTTTTCAGCTCCAACAACCTTTTTAGTATTTTCCGGACAGACAAATTTCTTTGGTACTTTGACTAATTTCTCGCAAAAGACTACTAGATTCATTACTGGAACTTCCGCTGAAAATTCTATGAATTCAGTCTAAATGCGGCGTTTCAGGAGCAACGATTATTCCAGTGATGAAAAGTTTCAGATCCTATCGTTTGAAACACGTACATTTGTTCAATTATATTTTATAAACTCTAATATACACAATATTTATTCCTATATAAGCGATATAAACATTAGTACTTTTCGAGTTTTCAACTCGAGATATATTTTTTCACATTTATATTCAACGGTTTTAAACAAATACAAATAAAATCTAAGTAATCGGCAATTTGTGTGAAAGATGATCACCGATAAAACATTGATTGAATCATCTCACCTTCATGAAACTGTTTCATTCCACGGGCTTCTGGTTAAGCCTCCAATCCGTGGCAGGAAGTACGTTGGACAAACTTGGAAAACTATAAACATTATTTTCAAAGAACACTTATAGAAAATACAAATCTGGACAAACTCACAAATAAAAATATTTTTTAAAAACGAAAATCTCATGTCCAGTATTCAATAATAACAACCATAAATTCACTTCGTAATATATCTTTTGTATCCCCTAGGAGCTTGATAGTACTTATAGCACTAATATGTTTCAACTGTCCTGAATCCTTCTCACTGTCACTCAAATTTTTCGTCTATTTCTGTCAAAATGGGTTTCGGCTTTTCGGTTATTCTATTAACGTCTTCATGAAGACCCTCCAACAGGTACCGTAGGAACTCCTGAGCATCTTGTTGTGCATAACCAATGAAACAAGGTGCGAATCTTTGTATCAGATTTTTTAAGGAGACTGTATTTACCACTCGATCTGATGAATCTTCCGACCATAATTCTTTAATAACCTCTGCAAATGCTTTTATTGAAGCCCCCTTCATACTCGAGATACTTGTGTTAATATCCCTCGTGTATGTGTCCTTTTTCAAGTACTCCAACAACCATCTCGTGTTTGACAAAAATTAGATAACACTGTTCATAAAGCATGTATTTCCAATGTTTTTCAACCCATTGAGGCCTAGTGTTTAAACAGTATTATGGACTACAGGCCTGATGGTGTTGAAGCTGTTTGTGTTGCGTTCGCCTCTGCTGTCATCTTCTGAGTAGTCTCTTATACGGTGATTTTCCCTGTCACTGGAGCGGCGAGATAAGGAACTTGAATTAAGACCGCTGGATAGTGAGTTGGAAGGAGTTATGGTTGATCTTGTAAGTTTTGGGGATGTCGATAAAACTAATTTTGGCTTGCGTAAATCTAAAACTTCTAAAGGTGCACTGTTTTCAATTCTGACGTGATCAGCAACTTTAATAACCAGCTACAGTTTGATGAAGGAAGAGGGACAGATAAACACTTATTCTGCATTTCCACTTGCGTTCATCCAGGGGCGGCGCTTTCCTACACCCAAAAAAGGTAAATTTTTTGTCCAGATTTCCAAATTTCACTTTGATTTCTACATCTTCTGATGGGGACAGCACACTGTATAATTTTTGGTAAGTGATCATAGTTTACCCAGTATATGTATATTTTTAAAAATTTTCTTTAATATTTTCATGATTTTTTATTTTTTATACAATTTCTTTGTTTTATAATCTGTTTGTCAACAGATTTTTATGGGCAATAAACATATACACCACCACCTTCAAAGCTCCTAAGGGTACAAAATGTTGTCACCACTCTGTATAATACTCGTCATTCATTGAAGACGATGATTCAATCACTCTGTTATTGTTATCAACCGATCGATTTATGATTAAACTAAGTTATTTTGTACACTGAAAAAAAAAATATACATAAAATGCAGCGACATCACAGTATGAAGGGGAAAGAACGGAATTCAAATCATGAAGATCTCGTTGTAATGGAGGAGTAAGAACTGAGTAAACATGTTTATGGGACCTATGGCAGCTAGTGACATGGACACGACTTCGGACCACACCAAATTTGGCCCGAACACCACAGCTAGATTTTGTGCGTTCATTTTATTCAAGTCGGACCTTTCCATCACCTAAAAAAAGTTTCTGATGGTGATAAAGATATTTGGAACCGTAACAGCACTCAGTTTCAAACTAACAGGTCTGTGGTTATCAAACTGCTAAAAAATTATTTGGTAAAAGTAACAATAATAACAAAAAAGTATAATTTCTTATATCCTCTACGTAGGAAATGATAAAATTTTAAGAGCAGTTTGAAATATATTTTCATTATCTAAATCGACTACAGTCTACAGTGTGACTCATTTAAGATGCAAGCACCCTGATAAGACTTACATTTTTCAGGTTGGTCAGCTCGACAACGGTTAGAGATAATAGATAACTTTTTGAGCTTTTTTATTTTTCATTTTTCGAATTTCAAATTTTTGTACCCAAACGTATTTCGACGTGCTGATTCTGAATCTCTCAACGAAAATGTCGAAAACTCATCGGAAATATTTTTGGTGCCAAAAAAACCATTTGAAAACTGATTCAGAGCTGACCAACTCGAGAACACGGTTAGCGATATACGAACGCCAATTGATTCAGAATGGCCGAATCAGTATATATTGAGAATTTGAACGAAAAAAATAGACGGACAAAAAGTTCCAGTATATCATGTTGGATAATGTTTTGAACTTTTTTATTCATTTTTAGGATTTTAAATTTTTGTCCTCGAAGTATTTTGACGTGCTGATTCCGAATATTTGAACGAAAATATCGAAAACTAATCGGAAATATTTTTGGCGCCAAAAAAAAATATCTAAAAACTGATTTAAAGCTGACCAACTCGAGAACGGTTAGAGATAGACGAATTCTGCGAACTCCAGTCGATTCAGAATGGCCGAATTAATATGTATTGTATATTTCGAGTCAATCGAAAAAATTGAGAATTACTCGAAAAAATTGAGAATTACTCGAAAAAGTTGCAAGGGGTTCACCCCTACAAATGATGAAAAATACTAAGTCGTCACATCGACTTGAAATTCGCACTGTATCCGTAAAATGTCATGCTCATTCCAAAAATGTATGATATTTATGTGCTCCGATATAAGATTCAGCCGGGAAAGGTTGTTTAAGGTAGAAAATACAATTTTCTGAGATTTTTCATTTTCAATTTTTCGAATTTAAAATTTTTGTCCTCGGGCGTATTTTGACGTGCTGATTCTGAATCTTTGAACGAAAATGTCGAAAACTCATCGGAAATATTTTTGGCGGCAAAAAAACCATCTAAAAACTGATTTATAGCTGACCAACTCGAGAACGGTTAGAGATAGACAAATTCTGCGAACGCCAATCGATTCAGAATGGCCGAATTAATATGTATTGTATATTTCGAGGCAATCTTAAAAATTGAGAATTACTCGAAAAAAGTTGCAAGGGGTTCACCCATAAAAATCATGAAAAATACTAAGTCGTCACATCGACTTGAAATTTGCACTGTATACGTAAAATTTCATGCTTATTCCGAAAATGTATGATATTTATGTGCTCAGATATAAGATTTAGCCGGAAAAGGGTGTTTAAGGTAGAAAATCCAATTTTCTGAGATTTTTCATTTTCAATTTTTTGAATTTAAAATTTTTGTCCTCGGGCGTATTTTGACGTGCTGATTCTGAATCTTTGAACGAAAATGTCGAAAACTCATCGGAAATATTTTTGGCGGCAAAAAAACCATCTAAAAACTGATTTATAGCTGACCAACTCGAGAACGGTTAGAGATAGACAAATTCTGCGAACGCCAATCGATTCAGAATGGCCGAATTAATATGTATTGTATATTTCGAGGCAATCTTAAAAATTGAGAATTACTCGAAAAAAGTTGCAAGGGGTTCACCCATAAAAATCATAAAAAATACTAAGTCGTCACATCGACTTGAAATTTGCACTGTATACGTAAAATTTCATGCTTATTCCGAAAATGTATGATATTTATGTGCTCAGATATAAGATTTAGCCGGAAAAGGGTGTTTAAGGTAGAAAATCCAATTTTCTGAGATTTTTCATTTTCAATTTTTTGAATTTAAAATTTTTGTCCTCGGGCGTATTTTGACGTGCTGATTCCGAATCTTTGAACGAAAATGTCGAAAACTCATCGGAAATATTTTTGGCGGCAAAAAACTATCTAAAAACTGATTTAGAGCTGACCAACTCGAGAACGGTTAGAGATAGACAAATTCTGCGAGCGCCAATCGATTCAGAATGGCCGAATTAATTTGTATTGTATATTTCGAGGCAATCTTAAAAATTGAGAATTACTCGAAAGAAGTTGCAAGGGGTTCACCCATAAAAATCATGAAAAATACTAAGTCGTCACATCGACTTGAAATTTGCACTGTATACGTAAAATGTCATGCTCATTCCGAAAATGTATGATATTTATGTGCTCCGATATAAGATTCAGCCGGGAAAGGTTGTTTAAGGTAGAAAATACAATTTTCTGAGATTTTTCATTTTCAATTTTTCGAATTTAAAATTTTTGTCCTCGGGCGTATTTTGACGTGCTGATTCTGAATCTTTGAACGAAAATGTCGAAAACTCATCGGAAATATTTTTGGCGGCAAAAAAACCATCTAAATACTGATTTATAGCTGACCAACTCGAGAACGGTTAGAGATAGACAAATTCTGCGAACGCCAATCGATTCAGAATGGCCGAATTAATATGTATTGTATATTTCGAGGCAATCTTAAAAATTGAGAATTACTCGAAAAAAGTTGCAAGGGGTTCACCCATAAAAATCATGAAAAATACTAAGTCGTCACATCGACTTGAAATTCGCACTGTATACGTAAAATTTCATGCTCATTCCGAAAATGTATGATATTTATGTGCTCAGATATAAGATTTACCCGGAAAAGGGTGTTTAAGGGAAAAAATCCAATTTTCTGAGATTTTTCATTTTCAATTTTTTGAATTTAAAATTTTTGTCCTCGGGCGTATTTTGACGTGCTGATTCCGAATCTTCAAACAAAAATGTCGAAAACTCATCGGAAATATTTTTGGCGGCAAAAAAAAACATCTAAAAACTGATTTAGAGCTTACCAACTCGAGAACGGTTAGAGATAGACAAATTCTGCGAACGCCAATCGATTCAGAATGGCCAAATTGATATGTATTGTATATTTCGAGTCAATCGAAAAAATTGAGAATTACTCGAAAAAAGTTGCAATTCACCCCTAAAAATCATGAAAAATACTAAGTCGTCACATCGACTTGAAATTCGCACTGTATACGTAAAATTTCATGCTCATTCCGAAAATGTATGATATTTATGTGCTCAGATATAAGATTTAGCCGGAAAAGGGTGTTTAAGGTAGAAAATCCAATTTTCTGAGATTTTTTAATTGATAACCATTCTAAGAGGCAGAGACGTTTATAGTTAGTAAAAAATAAATGGTAAAATAAAGGAAGGTAAAAACCAAACAAGAAAAACACATCGTAATATATTGTGAACTTACCCTGGACAAAAAGCTGATGATATATTTTAATACTTTGTAATTATCTTCTGGCAGTTTTTCCATTACCAATATAGAAACTAACCTCAGTTGCTCATCCTTATTCCAACCTAAAATCAAACACGACATTATCAACATCAACAAGCAAAGTCTGAGAAAACCACAAAAAGTTTTCACTACTCAGTAAGAATTTCCCTGTAAATTTATTAAAATCAATCAACTCACTTTGAAACTGAACAATTTCGTCATATAACTCGTAAGTAAGTAGAGGCTCCTTCAATTCCCGCAGAAACTTCTTTAGTAAAACAGCAGCTTCGTGAGGATCTTCGAATATAACTTTTTGACCGGTATTGGCTATTTCTTTGAGAGATCTCACTTTCACAGCATTAGCAGACCTTCTAAATAAGCCTTCAGTTTCTAAAGCTGAAAACATAAAGATCACAGTAATGAAACTTCCAAGGTGAAAAGTTTTAATGTCTGTAAATCAATTTAGACATTGAAAATGTAAATTAAATATGTAGATTAGCCTCGATTTGAACCCGGAATCACTCGATTTCCAGTTTCATTAATTTTGAAATTTTTTTTTTAAATATATTTTTCATCACATTATCATATCCTTTACTAGTGTTTGTAACAAGAAGTTGCGTTATTAGCAAATACATGCATAAGGTATCTAGCTACCTACCCTCTACTATTTAAAACTTAATACAGATAACTAATCTACAATCAGATGAAAAGTCCACAATGTTATATGCCTGTCCAGAGTTATGCAGTCGAAAAAAGACTGCTTGAAAAGTGCAGAACAAGTTACTTCTTATGACTACTAACGTTGATCAATACATTCGGTTGGATGCGCTGCGACTGTCCACCAACCAGGATACAACTAGCCGTCCAGATTCAACTTTCTTTCCAGATGGAAGAGTGAAGAAAGAAAAAATGTATTGTGTATCCCGGGTGATCCGTAACCAATTTACACCCCTGTATCTTCGATGTCATCTCTTATAGATGTTTCAAATTTTGTACATTTATTTGATATCATGAATGTTCAATTTAGCAAGGATCAGACCAAATATAACACTTCCGGTTTAACCAGAAGCACATCTAATTTTTTAGGTTCAAATGAAAAGATCTTTTACGATTCAGTACAAAATTACCTTTCCAACGATATATCACAATCATACTTCCAATTCATAAACTTTACTGATATATTATAAAAAAGTACTCTTTGTATTCCCCTCGTAATGGAACATTTTCATAAAAGTGTGCTATGCTATATGAAACAATAGCATGCGAGTAACGATAATTCGATGTCAAAGTTTATGATTTGTATGCAGACGAAATATTTTTCCAATGTTTGTTTTTCTTTATTTTTCAACAACAGAAATTCATTTCTTTTAAATGCTATTATGGGATCTTTTGTATAGGTTAGAAAATCCTATCTATATTAAAATTCAAAACGTGATAAGAACTACCAATTTTTGTTTTCGATTTATTTTTTATGAAGATAAGTTGAAAGATTCAATACAAATAGGTATAGGATGGAGATCATTTTCATAAAAAAAAAATAGGGAACAGAAGTAAGCAGTTCTTTTTATGTTTTGTATTTTAATATAGATAGTAGTTTATATTATTTCATCTTCCATAGCACACTATCATGAAAATGTTCCGTTACGAGAGGAATACAAAAAGTAATTTTTTATAAAATCTCAAATATATCAGTAGTTTGTGAATTGGAGGTATGATTGTGATATATCGCTGGAGACGTAATTTTGTACCGAATCGTAATTTATAATAAAAAATTGTACTTTCCATTTATAGTATAGTAAGTTAGAAATTTGAAATGTAAATTGTTGAAGAAAATAAATTTGAATTTGTAAATCAAGAGGTCCCAGGTTCAACTCCCAGCTGAGTCACGTTTTCAAATAGGTTTTCCATTTTTCATTTTCAAGTCTGAACTGCCACGAACTGTCAAAAACAGTCAGTGACTCAGTGATAAAAAAAATGAAGTTACCATCTGGTTGATCTAAATACTCCACACACTGCTTGACTATAGGGGGGATGGCAACATTGTAATGGTCCCGAATATGCTGTAGAGTTACTCCAAACTGTTGCTTGGGGGACGTTGGTTCAAAGGGGGAATCTGCAATGGTCTGTGCTGGGACACCACCTCCCAGTTTCTTATCATGCCTGATAATAGAAGACATGTTTAAATGAATTTTGCTCCATTCGTTCCCAATATAAATGGTAAAACACCCTCAAAAAACAGCTTACAAGTTTTACCATTAATTTATTCAACAGTCATTCATTATTTAAAATGAAAAATGATGGTTCTCAATAAAAATTGGGCTTGAAAAATGTTATATAATAGCATTCGTGTTTCTTAAAGTGATAACAATATAACCAATATATCAATCTGAAAAAAAAGTTTACACCCATTGTCTATTTCCATGAAATAATTTTAGAAGCTTTCGTTAACCATTCTCACTCAAAAAAATACCGTAACAATAGGATTATTTTATTCAAAATCAGCGAAATTATTTTAGGGAACAAATGAATGTCTACCGATTTTAACAAATGTTCACCAAATTTAAAATTCACACATTTTCAACTTGCAAGCTAGGTTAGCTTGCTCAGGTTAGGCTTGTGTGTCATTTTAGGCAATTGAAATTTGGTGAACATTTATTATTTTTGTCCAACGAAAGTTATTTTGAGGAACAAATAATATAAGAGACTAGCATGATGTAAATATTTGGTTTTCTTAATTTTGGTGAGCATTCAGTATTATTGGAAAACAAAAGTATTTTTTTTGTACAGAAAAATTATTTTAGGCAGAAAGTCTAGATAATGCCATACTATAATCTTTTCAACATGGTCGAATTCATTATCGAAAATTTTTTCCTCCTTCAGAATCTTTTTCAAAAATTTCTCTACCATAAATAATTTTAAAGTTATTAGCAAAAAACTAGACCCATGTTTTTTGGAATCTTTGTTTCTAATTTTTGCAATTGAATGTACGTAGGACTTATTTAACTAAAATTTCTTCCCAAGTATGTTATGGGTGTACTACAAGTGATGGTACTTGGACTATTCCTGTTTTTTGTCCACAGATAGATATTAATCCCACATGGTCTTCCATACAGTCCTTTAGAGTATTCAATACAACAGAAAACAATTTTTCCGCAAATTCCTCAACACCTATTGAAATTTATCTTTTGAATACTAATATTTGAAGAATAAACTAGAATTATTTTACACAAACTCACTCTTTGACTTCATTGGGAATATCCAGCTTCTCAATAGGTATCAATTCATCGAGCTCCTTCAATTTATGAATATAGTTCAACTTCTTTCCGAACTTGGCACTGATGAGTGGTCTGAATATCTGTGAGACGAACTTGAGGAAACTCGTAGGATGCACCAGGTACAAGGCTTTCAGATTCTTCTTGTAATTCCTATCGAAGGCCTTGTAAGCTTGTACCAGCCATCCAAGAGAAGGTTTATTTTTGCTAGTGAGACCATAATGGAAGTAGATTAGACTGTAGTCTTGCTTAACGTAATTTTCTAAGGTGTATTTCAAATAACTGAAATAACAAAAAACAGAAGGGTACATGACGTCATACTCATCTTAAAGTGAATAACCTATTATAAAATTTTCTTTAAAAGCTTATTCAATATAGAAAGTTTAAAGATTTTTTATAGTTGTTTCATTAAAAAAAATACGATAGAGGTCAGTTGAACATTGAGAATAAACAAAGAAACCTCTATTTTCAACTATTACATACCTCAAGAGAAGACTGTGATCAACTTCTTTCACTGGAGGCAACTTACAAGCATACACTACGATTACCTTCCTACCATCGGAATCGTCCCCTTTCACATCCACAATTCCCAGTCTTGCTATCTCTGAAAACCTCTCTGGAGGAGTGTCGCCTACTTCAGGATATGACGTAGAACAAAACATCAAACTGTCTAGATTCTCCTCGCAAACATCGGCAAGTTCTTCCTCGAAATCTTCGTCGGTAAAATCCGAAATTGGGGAGCCCATGTTATTGGATTCTATCCGTAGTAAATCAACTGGAACACATGGTATACTCGAGCATAATTATCAGTTCTAACTGGCAATTATGTATAATTGTAAGTTCCAACTGGCAATTATGTATAATTTTCAGTTCAAACTGGCAATTATACATAAATGTCACATCAAACTGGCAATCATTTACAAGTATGTGTTATTAAATATTTGTTATAGCTTCTGAAGTAAGCGTAAGCAAAGATTATCTGCATAAACGTCAGTAAGAGAGCAAATTTCATTGTATCTTTTGTATTCAGTATGTATTGGTGATTTGGTGTATAGAATTGTTCGATGTGGTTGACCGTATATAATTCTAAATATGAAGATACATGAATAATATATTCTATTTTCTAAAGCTATGAAAAAGAACCTATTGAGAAGTAGTTGCAACTACTTGATGGGGAAAACACCGTCTAATTTGAATATTTAATGAATTTTCTTTGTGTTTGCACGTCATATATTGGAACCCATATTAGCGATCTGTATTCCAGTCTTGATCTTACAAATTAGTTGAAGAGTTCAAGGAAGCAATCAATATTTTTAAAATCATGGCAGGTGCGAAATATCAATCCTAGCATTCTTTTGGCTTGTAGAGTGATTTTATTTATATGTAAGGAAAAGTTCAGCTTAGGGTCGAACCAGATACCCAAATCTTTGGTTTCTGAACATTGAGTCAGGATATGGTTGCTTATTTGGTAAGGATGAAGAGTAATATTTCCTCTTAGACTGAAGGTCATGTATTTACATTTCTGTATGTTCAGAGGTAGCTCATTAACTCTGCATCAATTGTATATGGAATCAATGTCCTTCTCAAGTACTAGGCAGCCAAGAAATGGGTCGGAATAATTTCAGGTCATCTGCAAATACTGTTACAGAGCTCTTAAATTCTTGGCATATATCATTTATGAATATGCTAATACACTTTCCTGGGGTGCACCGCTAGATGCTGTAAAGGTGAATGATTTGTAACCTCAATGTTCAGCATATAGGAAATTTTCTGCCTATGCGGTAGGAATCAAAAATGACAAGAATGGTTCGTCTAGACCGAATACGACCAGCATGTACAGTAAAGAACACTCCATTAAATTTAGGGGGGGGGGGGGCGACTGACTAAGTGTTTGCCCCAGGCCCCAGTCCTGTTTGCTGCTAAAACTAGGTATGTTGATTTGTGCTAATAAGGTTTCTAACATAAGGATATCTGATATTTCTTACCTGTTTGTGCTAATGCGTCTGGACTCTGGTGTAATTCTGAGTCGTCAAACTCGAGATTAGGCTCATAGTCATGGTAGTCCGACAAACTTGGATAAGGCTCATCGTTATCTCCCAGATTACTAGCTGATATCGAAAGATAAGATAATTTCAATAAAGTTTATGTTTGTAAACAAACAATACACACCTGGGCCTGCTCTCGTGGGGGTGAGTTGGCTTGTGTCCATTTTCCAGGTGTTTTTTGAATATTACATTGCTGTGACACGCCCCAATAAGCCAACACTATAATGGTTATAGTTCTCTAATATCTAGGAGTGGATTAAAGAGTTTTTATATGTTTTTGCTATATTTAAAAAACGAATTCAGATTGCCTGTTTTGCCAATATTTTTTCTTCGCTAATTTGGAATTGTTTGACATTTGACAATTTGACATTTGGACCGGCCTTAAGGCTGTTTTTTGCGAGTTGATAAATAAGATATTTTATCGTCACAGTAATTGCAGCATTGTCAAACTTCAGTAACCAGATTGCTGTATTAGTTTTCATTTTATAAGCAAAACACTAAAAAAAACACGGTTTTTGTATTTAAATGTTTATAACAAATTAGTAAATGACAGTTGAGAGTCCAAAGAATAACAAAATATACCTAACTACGGACTGTCTTCCATGTGATGGCACAGTCGGTTTCCTAATCGCATTTTTGTTAAATATTGATTGGTGTAACACTCTTTGTTTAGAGCATTGTTCTTGAGAGACAATTTTGAATGTAAAAATTCTCTTGGCAAATTAGTTTTCTACCAAGTGCATGCCGTTTTTCATTTACAGAAACCGCACACGTTATTTTAAATTCATCATTTTTCATTTTTCAAATACTGTGTCATCATGTTGAATTGATGGCGTAGAATATGGGAAAAATATTGAAAAAATTCTAGAACTTTCGGAAGTATTTTTTGTTGGCCGTTTTATGTGCTAAGGATGGCGTATCGTAGCGCTCCTTTTACATTTTTCGCATTTTGCGACCCTAACGAGACACGAGACACATTCGTTATATGTGCCGATCGACTCGAAAATCACAGCATATACTAATTTTGCAATGCTGAATCGATTGGCGTTTCGGTCGTCGGATGAAAATGTTATCTAGAGGTTGCAGGTTCCATTTTCCCGTCTATGTTATAAGTATTCGTTAAATTCAAACTTATTTCACGCTGACCGAATTTGAAATCGATTGCTAGTCAAACATAGATTTGGTGGGCGTTTTTACGAACGTGTGCACTTTAAGTTAGACCGATTTTCAAATTTATCATTTTTCATTTTTCGAATACTATGTCATGTTGAATTGAGATGGCGTAGAATACGGGAAAAATATTGAAAAAATTCTAGAAATTTCGGAAGTATTTTTCGTTGACCGTTTTATGTGCTAAGGATGGCGTATCCTAGCGCTCCTTTTACATTTTTCGCATTTTGCGACCATAACGAGACACATTCGTTCAATGCATATGTAAATAGAAAGAAAGCTAAGAAAATTTTCTACAAGATGATGTTATCGTTCGCGTGCCCGACAGTTCGCTTGTAACCATAACATCCAGCTGAAGAAAAAAAAAGCTCTGGTAACTGATAAATTGTATGTTCATGCTGCGCCACTGGCCCTTATAAACGATTTTGAATTTAATAAAATAGCACATGAAAAGAAATTTTATCGATAAAAAAAAGCTCTTGTGTTTTTACTGTTGAATAACATTCGTTTTCGTTCGCATAACAATTTAAATAATTTGCCAATTAGGGAGAAAATTATTAACTAATAATTTCCAGTTCATCATAAGTACCTGTGAGAGGAGAGAAAATCAACTTAACTGAGTGTTAAATTTCTCTCATCTACATGAACATATTATCAGTTGAATGTATTTTAGAACTGAAAGTAGATATATATATATATATTTTTTCATTAATAAAAATAATGTGTTCGCTCTAATTAGCGTTATTGTAAATAACGAGCATTTTTCAGTATTGTAGTTGATAAAGTCGAAGGTAGAGTACTTACTTACTTTTATCAGAAATTATTTCTGGGTTTTCCGCAATTGAAATGTCTCATACAAGGTGTAAAATTTAAAAGTGGGTCTAGTGGGTATATTTTTCATATAAAAAAGATATCAAGAAATGCCTAAAACAGTTTTGAAGGAATGTCGGAGGAAGCAAAATAGCGTCACCCCCTCCCCCCATCAATCCCCACTTCGAAAGTGTAAATGGCTACCACCATGTGTGATACACATCATTGGAAAGTTGTTTGGAAATGCTTCTCTGTGGTACCCAATTTTGAGAATATGGGGGTGTGTGTTACTGTGAAAAATGAAAAAAATCCCAATTAGCAAGCTTAAGCCAATGAATTTAAGATAATTATCCTGTTTCTCATACATTGAATCCTTTCTTCCAATGAGGAATTCCATTGAGTAAACAAGCCAGTGTAGTGATCCAGAAAAACTGTAATGATTTGAAGAAATAATTAATGCAAAAACTAACAAAAATGGAATGTTTTTAGAGGACATAGCACGGATTATATCACAAAAAACACGTACGATCAACTATAGAAGCTGAAACTGTTTGAAAAGCCAGTGTTATAAACAACTTGGCAGTGCAAATATGGCCGCCCTCAGGTGTCGGCGTTGCGCTGCCCAGCTTTAAATCAGTATGGCGTGGTGATCATGAGTGATGAGAATATTTTTTCTACAACTGGTAAAAAAATCAGCGTTAAGCTCATATTTCAAGAGGTCTAAAAAAATTACACTTTCAATTCAATTTGGCAATATCTAATGTATACTATGTTACAAAAATTAGCTTACTCTCAGTTCGCAAGGGCATAGCTATCTTTGACACATTCAAATACCCAAGTAGTACACTCATATTGGGACAATATTGGTACAATATTATGAAAATTTTGGCAAAATATTCAAATAACAAAATTGGTGAGAAAAAAAATGTGAACATTCAGCGATATTGGTCCTATATTTTGAAAATAATATTGGTCTGATATTCTTGAAGCAATATTGGTCTCAAAATGTAAAGCAATATTGGTACAATATTACTTGAACACTATACCAATAATATTAGTGAAATATTGTGGAAGCAACATTGGCCTCAAAATATTTAGCGATATTGGTACAAATTCCTTTTGTATATATTGGTAAAATATTCAAATAGAATATGTGGCCTTGGAAACATTGATAAAATATTTCCAAAAAATGTCGAATAATTTAAAAATTCTACAATTCCATTTCTACTTCAATTAACCACTGAGTAGATTGACTTGTACACGCATTATGAGAAGAATTATTTAATATATGTTACTATGATTCAGCTGTCGTTCCATATGTGGAGCCACCTAGCGGTTTCTTACCCAAGTTTGATCATAATTCATTTCAATATTGTTTATTGAATATTCGGCCAATATTCAAATTTCAATTATGGTGATAAATTTATTTTGTAATATTGTACCAAAATATTGTCTTTCAAATATTGGCGTGCAGTTTTCGTAACAATCTCAATCAATATAGGGTCAATTTAATTTTTCGCATGAAATAATATTCCACCAATATGCTATCAAACTGGGATATACAATATTGTTTTTTTATGTCGAAAATCGATATGAGAAGAATATTGAAATATCAATATTGCAGCTAGATGCTGGAAACAATATTGACCCAATATTTTATGAAACAATGTACATTCAGAACAGGTTGAGCCAATATTCCACCAATATTATTAATGAAGTATTGTTTTTCCAATATGCACCCATATTGCTATTCAGCCAATATCAGGTGCTACCTGAGTAATAACGCAGCGCAATGCCGATATCTCAAAAAGTGCTAGCTTTTTGCTAATGATACGTGTTTTTTGTTGCTGGCTCTCGGTCCAATACCTTCTTTGTACATTTATATGAAATATGCAATTATATTTTTAAGAACAAAACTGAATTTACTATGAATACAAACTTTTTAACGCAAATACAAGACAAAATACTCCACATTATGAATACTTGCAGAGTATCAAAAAACTCATCTGCATATGTATATGTGTTTAATGATCTATAACAAATTGCCGCAAGAAATAAAAAATAAAAATGAAAGTAGGAAGTTTATCACAACTGAAAAAAAATTCTTATTTAAAATTGTTTTTATTCATCAAATGCATATTTTTACATTTGATATTATGATATATAAAGAACCTTTCTCCAAGATCATCTCAGAATTAGCCAATTCTGAAGCAAATTTGAAAACAAAATACTAGCATTCTCTCTTTCTTGATGCTAAAAAAATCTACATCTTTTTCCCTATACATTTTAATTCATTCTCTCTCTAGAAATTGAAAAATATTGTAGGTAACATTGATGTGGCAATAATAACGTAGCCTTGACTGTCATCGAAGATCGTTCATCATGAATAATTTAACGACAGATTCATAAATTAGAAGGTGACGATGATCCATAATTTTTAGAGTTGCCGTTTTATCGAAATCGAATTATTGCATGTTATAGTTCGGGTAGAAAACAGAGAGCTTTTAATATAGAGTTAATAGTCTAAAATTTGTTCACGTTAACAAAGAATTAGTAATCTTTTATGAATTTTTGATTGCATTTCATTCCATTTAATTAAAATTTTTGATCGTGGAGAAAGTATAGATAGTCTTTTACTCGGTTAGAATGAAAATTCGTTATGCTCGTGGTTCCTTACGCTCGCCTTTCGGCTAGCGCGGAACCTTCCACTCGCATGGAATTTTCATTCTAACCTTGTTACAGAATTTACTATTATTATATATAGGTAGTGCTAGTTAGTGTTGTTATGTTTCGTTTTGTCTAATATTTCTTTATATTTTACCATTTCTATATACCGGGTGACCCGCAACCAATATTCCCCCCTCTGTATCTTTATTGTCATTTTGTATAGATGTTTCAAATTCGGTATATTTATTTGATGTTATGAATGTACATTTAATCAAGTATCAGACTAAATATGACACTTCCGGTTTGACCGGAATAGTTCAAATAGAAAGTAGATTTTTTCAAAATTACGATTCGGTAATTCACCTTTCCAACGATTTATCACAATCATACTTCCAGTTCACAAACTACTTTATGTTTTCCCTTCGTGACGGAACTTTTTCATGAAAGTGTGCTATGGAAAATGAAACAATAGCATGTTAACAATAATTCGATGTGAAAGTTTTCATACTATGATTTGTATATTATAGACGTAACCATTTGCCAATTTTTTTTCATTATTTTCCAACATAGTGTAGATTCTCTTCCAACCCTTTTGTCGTTAGTCGTAACACTTTTCCTCAGTGACCGGGTACGCTTTCGAACTATTGGCCTATGGAGGTATTTCCAAATGTAACAACCTCCAAATATTTTAAAATGACATGAAGCTCCATCTTATATCCTTAGGGTTTTATAATGTTTTAAAATGAAGGTGAGAAAAAAATGCCTTCAAAAGATTAATTGATTCCGTTTCGAAATTATATATACAGCATACGCATTCCGAAACATTTCAAAATATGCGAATGATATCAATAATTCAAATATTACGAAATTCAAATCAAATCCATGAATTATTAAATTCGTAGTTCATAATTTTTATGCGTCATTTTTTATGAATCTAAATTAAATATTCGACATCTGCCCATCCTTTCCAAATTCATATAGGTATACAGGATGAATAATCGTCAATCTAAAAACGCAAACGTTCAAGTTTCTATTTTATTGTGTATTTATTTTATACTGGGTAGGGCAACAATAAGTGTCAGAGGTCGATTGCTCCAGGTCTATAGCTAGAAATTAAAAAACGAAATTATTGGAATTTTTTTAGTATTTCTTACCTCGGTTTCACCAGAAACAACCCCAACTTAGAAATTTCAAATGAAACACCCTGTATATTTGTACTCATTTGGATTCTAGGGACGATTGTGAGTGCCTACGATCACATAGTTTTGAGAAAAAAATGTTCGTTCTTGATTCTTCAGAACAATTTTATTTTTTCCATCCAGAGTGCGCTGGACGCACTTCATTCAATGTGATGAACTTAAATGAAGAGTGAAAATTATTATACACACTTTTTCCCGCCTAGTACTTACCTAAAGTGGTTTGAAATTTTTAATTCCACTATTTCTTAAAAAAGTCCATTTGTCCAATCGAGAACATCTTTTAGTGAGCCATTCCTTCGATTAAAATTTTCACGACGAATCGAATGGATAACAATTCTAACACACACAATTATTAATTGTTGAAAAATTATGATGAAATTCGTGCGTATCGCTCATCAAGTATGCTGTGGATACAAAATTAAATGAAACTGAATCAAAACATCAATTTTTACATAGGTAACAGAAGTTCATAAAGGGAAGTAAATTTTCGAAGTGACATCCGCCAACTTGTTAATATTTTTTTAAACATTCCATTGTTCGGGAATCTTGACTCGCCGTAAAACAATATAGAAGGAATAAAACCATCGGGATTAACAGTATTACTATGAAATATCCATCATTTCCAAACAAATTCTGCCTCCAATTCGTAATTCATTGACTAATTTTCCTCGTAGAAGCAGTAGGATTCCCTTCTGCCAATGTTAAAACAATGATTTCCGTTACCTCATCAATGATAAAAGTTTCATGGTTGGGAGTTTCTCGTCAGAGTTGTTTCACTATAACGGGAAAATATACGAAACATGAATGAGTTCTGTTGGAATACAATTCAGCATAGGAAGTTGATGCGTTCCTCGTTATTTTCTTGTCTTCATGGATGAATAGCATGTCAACTCGAACATCTCTTGTTTAGATATTTGTTGAGAAATATGATGAGCTGAAGCTCACTAGATATGAGAACCTATCAAGTTATTGATTTAGACTAATTTCTTACTTGTCAGAGTTCCTTTTGTTTCCATAGGCACCTTTAATTTTTAAAATGTGCACCATCAGTTGGAAGTTTTTTATGATAATCGGAATGAATCTGAGTAGGAGATTTGAGCCGGTTCTGGGCCTCCCCCCACCACTATGACGTCATCAGTGACCTTGACCTATGACCTATGACCTATGACCTATGACCTATGACCTATGACCTATGACCTATGACCTATGACCTATGACCTATGACCTATGACCTATGACCCATGACCTTGACCTATGACCTATGACCTATGACCTCGACCTAGGACTTGGGCTTGCCCTTAGCCTTGACCATGATGTATATTGTTGGGAGGTGTTCAGGGTTTGTGTTTGTCCTAGAGATTGTGATGACTTGATTTTTTTTTCATACACGGACAAGTACCTTTTGCCAAGTACTAAATATATTTTTCTTACCTCAATGTCTTCCATGTCCTTCATGTATACTTACTCTGCCATTGTGTATGACCCTTATGTGTGGAGTACACATACAAATCTATACCGAAGTATAGAGAGGGTACAACACGTCTGCACACCACGGAGATCCAGTCAGATATGTGAACTCTGATTACTCTCCAGTGATGTATACCTTGCGATGGTGGTGGGAGGAGGGGTCGCGTGACGCTATGCCCATCCGCCCTCGCTCTCGATAGGGTGGGGTGGGTCCGCGCTGACGTCACACACCCATACGCTGCGGTGACTCATCGACTATTATTTACTCTCCGCCCTCTATCGATGCGATGCAAACTCGCGCATGGTGGGGGCTTTGTATCATACATGTTTCATAAGTCTGTGGTGGGGGGGGTGGTTCACTATCTATTATAAAAGAAGTTGGTATGGTGATATGAAATCAGAAGTTGTATACCTAGCAGTCGAGCAGTCAGCAAGAGTAGTGAAGTTATTCAGTGCCTACACAGTGAGAGAGATCAGTGAGTGTGTTTTTCTATTGAAAATTATTTATATTTTCCATATATATTATCATCATGTCAGTTCCAAAAGTAGATTTACAAAAAATCAATTCTATAATTAAACAAGAGATGGAAGTGTTAGAGCAAAAAGTAATATCATCTTTGCCACTGAATGAAGCTTACCCAATTAAGACGATGTCAGTTTGTTCTACCCGGTTTGGTAAATCCATTTTATTGATACTACTTGATGTAAGCAATGATACATTATTCAAAACATGGCTGCCAAAACGCGTTTCAGAACAATTTACCGATGATGATGTAGCATGCATCAATTCATCAGGTGGTAAATATACAGTAGCATATTTGGGTCAGAGTCCACAAAGCTTTGCCGGCATGAAAACGAGATCGTTGGTCAAATTTGATCTCACTGAATAATTGTAATATATAATTTCCACTTGTCATATCTTCTAATTCTGATTCTTTTATATTATAGGTGATAATTGTAAGGAAAATATAAAAACTTTTCATACATTGTTAAACACACTCTTCGGTGGAGACATCATCAAAAGTCTAATGTGAGTAGTACTGATTATTTTTGTAGCATTCTTATTTCAATAATTTCTCTTTGATCATAGCTTCATTTTTGAAAAATGTGGATGATGTATGCAAGTCAACACTGGACCGAAGCCATAGACATCTCTTCCGCTGTTGAAAGGTTAACTTCTGAGTTGCGTGCTTTGAGCGAGGATGCTCACCACGCCACCATTTATGACCTGAGCGTATGCTATGATGAAGAAAGGATCCAACACTGTATGCGTGATTACGAGAACTACAAAAAGGGTGTGGATCTCTGCGAGAAATATACAGATGGTTCTTTCGATCTACATCACCTCTGCGACGCAATGATTGAATGTGAGCTGAAAAGATTTCTCCACCGCCTCCTACCATACCTACCTGAAGACATCATCAAAAAGTACCAACTGGATGATGATGATAGTGAAATCGAAGAAGGAGAAAATTATGATGAAGATGAAGAAGAAGTTATATTAGATTGTTTGTACATACCTAAGACTATTTGAATTCTAAGCTAATGATATTTGAATAAAAAAACATAAAAATTTTTTACACATGTTTTATTTACCTATTTCTCTTTTACATGAATAAAGAAAGAAAAATGAAAAAAATGTGTGTGTGTGTGTCTTCATCAATATCTGCAGTGAACTGAACCATCCAATGCATTGTATGTCAAAAATGTATCATGCAGAATGAGTGCATATACTTTGGTGTTGGCTGGGAAGTTGACTTTCCTAGTTTCAAACTCGAGCTTAATATCAATAGTTGATGATTTTGTGGCATTCGGCTGATGTGAACAATCAATGATGAATAGTGGATTTTGTCGAAATTGACCAATGTCCATGAGAGGTTCACTCATATCTTTATCATAATAACTTCGTTGAAAGTTCTCATAGGCATAATAAGCCGAAGTATCGAGTTTTTTATCGAAATCCAAATTCCAACGTTCATATGGGTATACTTCAGAGTTCAAGTACACACGAATGTTATTGATATCAGCAGTTGTGAATTTAGTGATGTCCTTTGTCCTGTCTTCAGAAGTGGTAGTGCTTTGGAATCCAATGATGATGTAACGAGGTGTTTCAAGGGCGTTGGTTGTCTTGATAGCCCATATGTCTGAAGACGTGCCACGTAGTGATGGAAGTTCATAGAGATCCCACATGCGATAAGCCAACTTGATTTTAGCATTCAGACCGCTTTTGTTGATTCTATTTAAAAGTTTGAGCTTGTGCTTATCTTCTGGCACTATGTGTCTTATTTTCCACTCAATTTTATTGATTTCCAAATCAGCATCAACCTCACCAATATATGAGTTCTTGAAGGATCGAGCGATTATTAAAATCATTTCTTGTTTGGCATTCAAGATACTTTTGTTGTAATCTTCAGCGAAACCCATCAAATATTTCAGTGGTAATTTACCACTGAATACGTGACTAGTTGTATCCAAGATATCCTGTTTAGTTTCCGAAAGTCCCCATCCAGTTGTCAATAAAGTGTTAGCATGCGATTGTCCAAATGAAATCATATTCTTCATTGTAGATGTTATCCCCGGCTTCCTGACCACAGCAACTTGTTCACCACCCATTTCGTAGCGAATTTCATCAAAAAGGAAGGCGATTGCATTATTCGAGAGATAACATAATTTTGTTTCATCTTTAGGTGTGAATTTACCCTCTATATAAATGAAACTCTCAGCAATGTCAAGTATAACGTCTTGATTATTGATTGCAATTCGAATTTCATCTGAATTCCTAAACAATGGTGATCCATATGGTTTATATGTATGCTCATGTAAACTTGTGAGGGAATGATCGAGCATCGGCTCGTCAAATATATTCAACTTTTCACTATTTGTTTCGAGCACCATTGTTCCTTACTTTCAGTCCAATTGATTTCAAAAATTTGAGATCTCTCAGCGAGAGAGCAGTGTGGTGTGCTAACTGTTTAGCGTACACTTTTGGAATGAGCCTTTTTCTATTCGAACCTTCCTTTTTAGCTATTTGTGGAATGTTTTCAAATCCTTGTCGATTCTGTCTATTATAACAAAAACCCATAATAGTTATTAGATTTTTTTCAATTCCAAAATTATAACAATCTCTTCTGCACTTCCAAAATCAATGAGATTATTATTATGATCCAAAATACGCACTGTGATGTTGTGAATCAACTGACGACCTTCTGGACTGATGGGCATATATATAATCTTGTGTGGTTCTTTTGTGAGATTGAATCCAGGCTCCACATCGATATCGAATGAAAAAAGAATGTGGGATTCTTCATTGTTTATGTATGAACCAGATATAATGTTGCAATCTAAGCGGATTAGTCTCACAGTTGTTATATTTATCGGATGTGAGGATTCGTGTATCTGATTCGGTTGAAATCTATCAAAATTAAAACCCATCATCTTTGCTATGGAATTCGGATGAGTTAGATCAATTTCATATTTTGATCGCATCTCACATTTGAAAGTATTATTATTGGCATGTAGGTAGAATATATCATCTGCATTGGTATCGTTTTGATTTTTCCCATGAAACAATCGAAACATGATATGTTTCTGAATAACTGCATTGATCTCATCTATTTCATAGGCACCACATGGAATTTCAATTGTGTACTTCTGAAGTATTGGTGAACTTATATCACTGATTCTAAAACTGATCACATTGTTTTTTTCAGTTATATTATTTACTGTGTTGCATCCATAGAATCCTAAAAGTCCCAATCCATAACGACTGTTTCTATCCAATTCAACGGGTGGGAAAAAGTCTGCACTCAAGACACTCGTCCCGACAGCTTGTAGTTCGAACTTCCGTGACATGACTGATACATTTTATGGATTTCACTTCAATTTATTGTTGTCTACAACACACTCGGGACAACCTACGCTTTTTCGGAGATGGTTCATCAATATCCATTTCATTTTTATTAGCACCAATATTCATATCCTTTATATTGCAATAACAGCAGAATATTTTTCGAGGTATAGGACCATCATTCACATCAGAATCTGAAACGCTTTCGCCGTCAAGATTGTGGTGGTCATTGCAATATCTATATTTCATTATATCAACATCATCTTGTAGACTTTTAGGTAACTTTTCCCAAACAGAAGCAATCTCATGTGCAGCGCATGCGAGTATCACTTCCTTCGGCATATTTGCAAGCATCACTCGATCCATTCTTGTCAAGGTCCGATATTTTGAATACATTTTGAGTGATAATCCCATCGTCCTAATAGCCTCTCGAGTCATTGCTGGAGTTTTATCCATTCTATAATAATTCAGAGAGAAACTTCAGGCACAAGTGACCGCAGAAAACTGTGTTGAACTTCTGCTGGCGATCATAGTTATATAGAATTTTCACTTTCGAACATTTCTGGAAGTATTGAATCAACTCTATTGGTGGGGGTAGATTTCCAAAACTATCAAAGTATGTAATGTCTTTCCCACATTTGCTGTATGCCACCCAATGTGTTCCCGATCCTCTTATTCCATCTAAATTGACAATGGCGGTCTCGCGGTGTCGTGGACCTCTAGTGGGTAATGTATCACGCATGAAAATACCGCGAAAGTATGGAATTTTCATTTTCTTGGCATAATAAGTGAGATCGATGTCGGTGAGAGGTTTTCGAGGTAGGGAATCAACTAGTTTTTTGGATTGTATGGTTTCAAATAGAGTCCGAGTCCTTTACGGTAAGGTTTAAGGTATATACCACTACCACTTTTACCCAATGCCACACTTTCCATTTTCCTATTATGACGATTCGCTTCGATCAGGGCGGTTCTGCTTGCTTTTGCTGAATTCACAGCTCTGGTGATGCCTGCAACAGCACCAGCTAAACTTCCGAGCGCAGACAATCCAGCAAAAATTGGTATCAATGGTAGAATCCCTCCGACTTTAGGTATTGGAATTATGCGAGGCGTGCGGATCGTTTTCTTTCCACCGGCAGCTTTGAGGTATTTACGTGCTGCATGCAATGCCACTACGGTGGCTTTTTTCAAATTATTCGTCACAAATTGCTCACCCCCAGCTTTTTTCAGTACATTCCGCACTTTATGAACCACCCCAGAACCAAAGGCGATTCTTATGAGATTATTTTTCTTCTTCTTCGGTTGATTTCTCTTCTTTTTCTTCGGTTGATTCCTCTTCTTTGTCTTCACAGTAGTACTACTACAACCCATACCGAAACGTCTCTTTGATTTCATAATGTTGGTAACGAGTAGGGCAGCTATTCTTTCCTTAATACCAGCGTCCTTCGATTTAACCCTGTTCCAAGCTGCGTATTCGAGTTCTTTGTCTGCTCTATGTCTCGCTGTGAGATCAGTTAGATGATTCAAATATTGAATATCGTGTTGTTTGCATGCAATATCCAATTTATTGATTCCAGGATCTTTGCGGGCTAAACGTTTTTCCAATTTTGTACCGGGTCCACAATACTGATATCCTCCGGGTAAATGTAATTCGAACGGCAATTTGTTTATTAAATTATTAACGAATCCACGACCGCTTTTTCTGCATCCACTACGAACACATCCGTATCGTTTGATGGTACTCATTTAAATGAAATGTTCACAGCATATCATCGCTTACATAGTCTCCAACCACGGTACGATGCGCATTGTGAAGCAGAAAGAAAAGTTTGCTGTAGATAATCTAGATGAAAAATTCGGTTGTGGATTGAATGGACAGAAAGTGTTGCGGCATGGTCCACTACTTCCATCATCTGTTCGAGGACTCATTATCGGACCATCGAATTGTGGAAAGACGAATGCCATGATCTCTCTTTTAACACATCCACAAGGACTGCGATTCACAAATGTTTATCTCTATTCGAAATCACTCAATCAACCCAAATATCAATTCCTACGAAATGTATTGGAACCCATCAAGGGGTTGGGATTTTATACATTCAGTAATAATGCAGAAATAGTGGAACCATCCGATGCCAAACCAAATTCTGTTTTCATTTTCGATGATGTAATATGTGAAAAACAGGATATTATAAGATCATATTTCTGTATGGGACGTCATAAAGATGTTGACTGTTTTTATCTTGCTCAAACATATTCACGAGTGCCCAAACAGTTAGTGCGAGATAATACCAACTTTATCGTAATGTTCAAGCAAGATGAAACGAATCTACACCATATTTATTCAGATCACGTGTCACCCGATGTAACATTTAAGCAATTCCAATTGATGTGTGTTAAATGTTGGGAGGATCAATATGGATTTTTGGTCATTGATAAGGATAGAAAAATGCATGAAGGTAGATATCGCATGGGGTTCGATAGTTTTATATATCCATGATAATACAATACGCATTCAATCGATCGCTGAATTGCATAGAGGTTACTTCAGTGTATTCTCTCTCTTGTGAAGCAAAATGAAGACAAAAAATGATAAAGTAGTTGAAGATAAAAACAATGAATTGAATTTGAAACGCCAACTTGTTGAGACAACAGAAGCTGTACGGCAGAAATTTAACTCTATCAAGAGTGGACTTATTGAAAATCGAATGGCGCTTGAAAAACTCTATGATCCCATAATGAAGCCATTAAATGTTCTTTCTTCAGCTGCTGCTACCACGAAACCACAGCCACCACAGCCGACGTTTTCGATGAAGCAAGTGAATTCTCAGTCTACTCCAATAAAAGTTAGGAGTACTTCAGTGGGAAATAATTCATCATATAGTAGTGAATTATCATCTGTTGACAGTGAGACAGATACCATCAAAGAATTCGGAAAAGATGAAAAGTCCGTATTTGATAATTTTGAAGACAATACTGGAGATGTTTTGAAAAGACATTTGGAAAATGTCAAAACTAAGAATGCAGCTTATGACAGAATATTTGGCATACGGTTAGATCCTACTACACAAAAACTGAAAATGGGGAGTCACAATGTACGTTTCAGTGATGGAAATATATTATTTTGGAACAAAAATAAAACACGAACACATGAATTCCCAAGTAGTCTGGAGTTATACAACATGATTTTTTTGAAAAACCCACCTGAAGTTGATGATGATGATGAAGTTCGTCATACATATGCTAAAATATTGAGGCTAACAAATGCACCTTACAAACAACATCTACTGCGAAATGGTTTCAAACACCCGAAATCTAAAAAATTCCGTGAAGTTATTAAACCTATACTAAACTTATCACATTATCAGACGACCAGAAGTAGGACAAAAAAAGGTGAAGGGTTCCATCGAATGAAAATGCAGAAAATGTATGATCCCAAACCTGCGAATTATGTTTACTGGAATTCACCCAAGGAGTTAGTCGCTCGTTTGCGGCTATTGATATCTTCAAAGTCAGCTGGACACACTGGACATGATAATGAAATAATTTCCATAATTGAAGAATTACGTGAGGAAGGTATAATAATCTAATACATCAGCAAAAATGATCAGTTTGTTCTCATTATATGATGCCGTAACATTGTCAAATTGTTTGTCTGAATGAAAACAAATAAGTGATTGCGAGGAGATGGATAATGAAATAATTGATGTCAAACGACAAGTTGTCAATGAGTTACATAAGCCGGCAAGACGTAATTTCATCAGAAGAACCACCACCGTCAAAGGTTTTGCAGATCTGTGGCAAATAGATCTTGCCGAATTACAACCTTATGCTAAACATAACAAAGGATATCGATATGTTCTTGTGGTCATTGATTGCTACTCGAAATATCTATGGACGAAGCCGATTAAAAATAAAACAGGTAGTGCTGTAACCAATGCAATGGAAGATGTGCTGAAAGAAGCCAACTATTCCCCGAAACATCTACAAAGCGATCAAGGATCAGAATTTTTCAATAGTTCTTTTTCATTTTTGATGCGAAAATATAAGATCAACCATTATTCAACATTCAGCACCATGAAGGCGGCCATAGCTGAAAGAGTAATTCGAACAATAAAGACGTGGCTTTATAGAGAATTTTCAGCGATGGGACACAACAAATGGTTGAATATTCTTCCAATCATAACAAGCAAATATAACAATAAGGTGCATCGTACAATTGGTATGAAACCAATCGATGTTATGCCAGCAACAAAACTGAAATTCAAAAGTTCCAAAGTAATCCCTCGAAGAAAACAAAGTATTTCCAAATTTCGAATGAATGATATTGTACGTATAAGCAAGTACAAGAATATTTTCGAAAAGGGTTACACTGCCAATTACACAACAGAACTATTCAAAATTGTTAAAATTAACCAAACATACCCCATAACTTATATTCTTGAAGACATGGATGGGAGCCCGATTAGAGGATGTTTTTATGGAGAAGAATTATTGAAAACGCAAAATCCTGACGTATACCTAGTTGAAAAAGTGTTGAGGAGGAAAGGAAATAAACTATACATTAAGTGGTTAGGCCTTCCAAGCGGAAAGAATTCATGGTTACACAAAAGTGCTATGGTTTAATATTTGAATGAAATTGTATTACTTATTATTCTCACTAAGCTGTAAGATTATTAATAAACTATAGAAAATATAGAACTATTTTTGAGTTTTTTTTCAAAATGAATAAATCATGAAGTGGTGAACGTTGCCCCAACCAAACGCAACGCCCAGTGTATGCCAAAACCGAAATAATCTGCATACTCCTCCCCACTTCATAGATTTTTGAAAAAGTCTTTCATTTCAACTCACAACATTGATAACATTTCATAATCCTCAGAGCTAATCACTATCAGATTGGAATGCGTGATCAAACTCTTTTCGCCACTTATCACGTACAGATGCTACCATATCAAAAAGTTTAGTGGACTCCTGAAGCTCAATCTCAGCTTGCATTTTCAAACAAAGGGCGGACTGATTCTTCTGTGTGATTTTGAAACGGAGTTTATCTGCATCTTCACACATTTTGATCAGTTCAGCCTTCGATGATACAATCTTTGCATCGAGCTTCTGAAGAACCACCTCGTCGTCCATGCTACCTCTTCGAACATCGTCATCGCATTTGACGATGATAGCTCTCGATTTTACGATGCTGCATTTCGCTTTCTTAAGCATGTCTCCACAACGCTGCAGTGGACCAAAAGAATGAAGCGATACATCTTCCAAATCACCTATCACATTCTTGAAGGTGTCATCTACTTTCTTCTTACGGGGTTTCCGTACACCCTTACTTGTTTTTTTGGGATTTGAAGCAGTAGATGCACACTTTCTCCTAGATGGTTTCGCTTTCGTATCGACACTAAGAGGAGAGAGAAGTGACGGGCATTTTGGTAGTGACAATTGTGAAAGGGTTGGATCAACACTTTCTGAAGGTTCCGGTATATCTCCCATCTTCAGATAATCATCAATGTTATATTCATCGATGAAACCTTCTTGGGATGACAAGTGATATACCGGAATATCTTCAAAACCAAAGTCATCATTTGTTGCAATACATGGCATTGCTTCTTCTTCAGCAGACAAATTTGGTAATGAGTTCATATTTAGCTCGTAGGAATGTGTGATATCAATGGGATGTGGACAGAAATGGTGCTGATGTTAATGCGACTCTAAGTTTTATTCAAACAAGTCGACTGGTACATGCGCACAATGAACATGACAACAAACCACCATAGAAGGAGAGGGAGTAGATATCCCTCCCTCCCAGGAGTTACCTTCACAAACTTCATAGGAAAAAGAAGTGTTGGACATCAAGAAAGTGAAAAATTCAAAATAATAGACCTACGGACGAATCCGCGGATTCGAGACCTTGACCGCTGTTTTGATTCGCGAGCGCGAATCAAAACGCGATTAAATTCGCGGCCGCGAATCGAACTGCGATTAAATTCGCGGCCGCGAATCGAACCGCGAAATAATTTGCTGATTGAAAGTTATGATGGTGGGGGTAGGTCCAGAACCGGCTCAGATCTCCTACTCCTACTTATTTTTGAAAATTATATCTCACTCATGAATGATAATAAAGAAAAAGTTTGTTGGTCAAAAACATTAAAAATGATCATATCTTCCAAGAAAAAATATAAAATTGTAGGTTATACTTGAAATAAATTTTACAACAAAATCTCGATATCAATATTTAAAAAAATCATATCTCACTCATAAGTGGGAATTTCAAAAAAGTTCTATGATGAAAAACTTTCGCAATGATCATATATTTCCAAAAAAATATATAAAAAAAATCGCAGCAAAATATCTGAAAAGCGGTTCAATGCATTGCCCCTAATCAAAACATTCTGCACTTCAATGGCTGGTGGATACGCCAAGATTCAGATACATGGGTGCCCACCCAGGGTTTTTGACCCTTCATGTTAAATTCCTCCAGTATTAACAAAGTTAATACTTCTGAACTAAAGAAAATATCTCTTTTGAATAGGAACGTATGTGAACTGTTAGCAGTTTATAAACACAAGCAAGGGTCAAAAATATATGCTTGTAAATTGCCCATGCAGAGTTTTTGAAGCATGTACAATTTACAAGCCTGTAAACTGCAAGATATTTCACATACGTTCCTTTTACTTGCACTTCTATCACAAAAAGTCATATTTTCTTTGGGGGAATTTATCATGAGGGGTTAAATAAAGGTCTTTAGAGGTAGCTATAACGAATTCCTTCGGAGATCGCATTAGCTCAGTTGGTATAGTTTATATGTGTTGTGCTATTTGGCACTAGATGGACCAACTCTTCAGTTTTACGGAATTGTAGGAGCATGTATATTTAGTGGCATACATTTCAGGGGTTTGATTTAAAACATTCATATAGAAGAAATTTGACTAATTCTTTCGGAGGCTGCGTAGCTCAGTGGTGAGTTTGCAGTGTGCCCCGAGAAAGAAATCTCTCTATATCACCTAGGAGGTGGGTGGAGGGTGATATTAAGAGATTTATTTCTCGGGCTTTTTTTGGTTTTGTGACCTTGAACTCGCCCATCAAAAAAAAACCTATCTTTTCTGTTCGATTATATTTTTTTTGCATAATTCCATTTTTATTTTTCATATCTAGAATTTTGCGCTGTACAGGTTCGAATCCCAGCCTAAAATAGTTTTTTTTATTTATCGTTTTTAATCAATGAACCTCTCTTTTCTATTCGATTATAATTTTTTTTTGCATTTCGGATCCCAGCTTAAATTAGATTTTTTATTTCAAATAATTAATCAATGAATATTTCCATTTTTATTTTTCATTTCTAGAATTTTGTTCCGATCCCAGCTTAAAATAGATTTTTTATTTCAAATAATTAATCAATGAAAGTCCGTGAAGGGCCCCTCTACATCGCCCTTCACTGTGTACATCGACCAATTAATATATATGCACTCCTTTCAGAACTTTCATCAACTAATCATTTCCTGAAAAAAAATTGCATATTAATCATTTCCTGAAAAAAAAATTGCATAGTTTTCCATCATCTGCTTCCTGAATTCTATTGCTTCTTCACGCTTTCCTATCTTATTTTTCAGTTGGTCACGTTGTATCTGAGCTTCCCGAAATTTCTTTTCATACCTATCACATGTACTGTTCAGTTTTTTCAAATTTTCATTGTCTGTATCAGTCGATAAATCAAGTTTCTCCAGTAAAGCAAACATACGCTTGCTTTCCTTGACAAAATTCTCCGTTTCTGTAGACCTTTGTTGTTTGTTGTCTGTCTGTTTTGTGTCTGTATCTGTAGATGAAGTATCTGTGTCTGTAGAAGAACTCCCTGAGTCTGTAGTGTTTTTTGTGTCTTTTGGTTTGTCTGTCTGTTGTTCTGTTGGTTCGTCGTCGTCGCTAAAGTCCTCCACTCTATATTCTTCCCTAACACTCGGTTGTAATGAAAAGTTCGGTTTTCTCCATGCATTCCGGGCATATGGGCTAGCTTTTTTGACGATTTCTTTGAATTTGTCTATTTTCGATATCGGCCTACTACGCTTCCTTGCACTTTTCACAGGCGATTGTTCCACAATTTCGTTTTCTCTAATGGGTGATATGATAGTCGGCACTATATTTTCCATGTCCAACAGTGCCTTAACCGCCGCTTCACTTTCTGATTGAGATTTTGTTACTAACGCCATTACAGATAAAACACAACTGAACTATCGCAAAGAGACGCTATGAAATAAAAATTTACCCAAATGAAATGAATTTACGGTCATCTCAGGTAAAATTCACCCTCACCGGTCAGTTACTAAAATATTAAAGCTATTGTAGACGGCAGGTATCATTGGCGTTTCCATGCGGGGTTGAATCAGTGCATATTGGAATTGCTGTAATGTATTGTATCCGCGATATAATGGATTTTATCGAAATTTGTCATACTTGATAAAAGATTTGAAAGAGTAAATTCAACTAGAAAAAATATTTGAAAATATTTTTTTTGTCATGTTTCTGCACTTTAATTCGAAAATCAAACATTTCTTTTTAGAATCTCTAATATTTTTGTATCCACGTTATAATGGATTTTATCGAAAAATGTCATACTTGATAAAAGATTTGAAAGGATGAATTCTAATAGAAAAAAATTTGAAAATATATTTATGTCATGATTCTGCGGTTTCATTCGAAAATCAAATATTTTTTCCTAATAATCTCTAAGATTTTTTTATCCACGTTATAATGGATTTTATCGAAATATGTCATACTTGATAAAAGATTTGAATGGGTGGATTCTACTAGAAAAAAAATTGAAGATATATTTTTGTCATGTTTCTGTGGTTTAATTCGAAAATCAAATATTTTTTCCTAAATATCTTCAGTATTTTTGTATCCTCGTTGTTTGCATTTGCGTCACTAATTAGATGACGAGGAAATCTAGGTTAATGGAGGAATTGCTATTCTCAGGAGATGAAGTGTGGGTTTAGTGGAGGTGGTAACCCCCACTCACGATTGTAACATATAAAATCGGTCCAAAATCCTAACATTTCATTCGACTTTTGTATTTTCTGTTAGAAACTGTGTTTGTAAAGCAATTATGGTTGATCAAGTTGGTTTTGCATTGGAAGCCCTCTCCCAATTAGATGCCAACAATCAAGTTGATGTGTTGGCAGGTGACGAGTTTGTTTGGGAACAAGAAGATGAAGTTGTAGTGGGTGAGAATGGTGACAATGGCGAATTCCATGACCTGGTAGATTTTGAAGATGGCCGCCAAGACATACCCGCTGGGGATGACTTCGTCGAAGAAGAGTTCCTAGAAGATGACGGAGAAGAACCAGAAGTAGACGATGGAATTGTACCAGACTGTGAGGATGTCCCCGAAACGATCGTGAGCAATGCCCATCAGATAAATATGACAGAGGTGTTAGAAGACGTTGCAACAAATTTGTACTGTTGCAGCTTTTCATTTGTTACTATCAAAACTTGTGATAATGAAAAACGCTTCCTATGTGATATTTGTTTTGTACGGTATTGCGGCATGAATAATAATGGTGAGTGGTATCAGCATGTTAATTCACATGATACACTCGAGTATGCAAATGTTCCCACTCATAATTGTTATTCTTGTCACTCACCCCTATATCTGCTCTGTCCCGTAGGTGGATGTGTACATTGTAACAAATAACAGAGCTGAAATAGGGGTGGGGTTATGATGGGGTGGGGTTTTCTGGTCTGAGGGATACTGGCTAAAGAAAGAGGTGTGGCTTAAGACATAGTGGGGATTGAAGTGGAAGGTCGGAGTAGGTGGTCGAAGTGGGGACTGGAGTAGGAGGTCGGAGAAGAAGAAGAGGAGTGGGTGGTCGGAGTGGGGATTGGAGTAGGAGGTCGGAGAAGAAGAAGAGGAGTGGGTGGTCGGAGTGGGGATTGGAGTAGGAGGTCGGAGAAGAAGAAGAGGAGTGGGGTGGAGGTCTGAGTGTTTAAAACAAGAACTTCCTCCGAATAATCTTCAGTCACTCTTCTGAACTGACATCAGCTACCACATCATCCACAAGATCACCCGCCAGATCAACCACCAGCCAACTGAATTAGCAGACTATAGCAAGCTGTAATAATTTGAGAGTAAGTTAACAATCTTGTAATCATGAACCCGTTTAATTTTTTTTTGTATGTTTAGCTATGGATTCTCCCGCATTAACTGGTCTTGCAGCAATAACGATCCTGAGTAACATCAGGGTGGATGGCGCCGCACCTCAAATGCCAGACGAAGAGCACTTCAATGACGTTATGGACGTCATCAGGAGAGAGGTCCCCGAAATGCAGTCGCTGACGATGGACCAACGCAGACGGCAAGGTGGGTTCATTAACGGAGTTGCTTCCAAGAGATCCCGTGACGCAGGAGCAAATTCGTCGATGGAAGGTTTGCCTATAATCCAAATTGCTGACAGCGATGATGATTTCCTGCCTCCAAAACCACCGAAGAAATCATCATCGAGGAAGCACGCACACAACAGCAGAAGAAGGGTGTCCAAGAAGACATCCTCAACTGTTGTGACACCGGTTATAGACGCACCTTTACCACCTGTCGTTGAAGTTGCCCCTCCACAACCCACTGCTGAAGAAGTCCACCCTCCAGCACCTATCGTACCTGAGCTGGAGATGAGTGTGCAACGGGCAAAGCGTGGGATAGAGGAGGCCCAGCGGGACTATGATGACAGTCAGCTGGCGCGGGCAGAACTCAACCGCCAGCTGGAAGAGCTTGAGCGCCAGCAGGCAGAGCTGATGGCCCGCGATCGGCAGCAAAGTCTCCGGGAGGTCCAGCTAGTCACCAGGCTGGAAGACGCCAAGGCGCAGGGGGTGGCTTTGGTGGCACGGCTCCGAAGCAACCTGGAGCAATTTGCTAATTTTAATTTTTAGATATGTTAAGGTTAAGGTTAAGTTATTTGTAAGTAGATATAAGTTTTGTATATGTAGATTTAGAATAAAAATAGAAAAAAAGATGAAGTGAAATAGGAGTGCACATTTAATGGTCTGGTGCACATTGAACAATGCGGAGGATGGGGCATTTTTCTTCAATTCATCTGAATTATGTTTTTACATATTTTATTTATATTTTATTTATATACATATTTTATTTATATTTTATTTACATATTTTATAAAATAATATGATGTGTATTTCTCCCATCTCGTGATTTCTCTCAGCCTTCAAACCCCCACTCTCTTCTCCCACCCTACACTGCCACCCCCGATCTAGTATAAATTCAATGCCAGCTCAGATTATAGTATCAGTCTTCCAAGATGCCTCTTCCAGACTCCACCTCGTCTCCGAGACATTGTGCCGAATTCGAAGATGATTTGGAACGGGAAGCGATGATAGCAAGATATCAGATCGTCTCTGCCGTACAGGTCCAGCAGGTATACCAGGGTGAGAGGCAGGATCCATTTTACCATCGAGATCCACGGGGTCCGATTCAGGTGAATGAGGTGTCGGACTCCACAGATGTGTGGAACTATCCATCTCCGTCGACTTCGGACGACGAAGATATGGATCAACGCGTCGACGACTTCGATAGCTCCTCGGAGGATGAGTTCGAGGATGATGGCCAAGTGGTCCATATCCGTGTCGAGGACATAAATATGGACCTCGACCCGGACGAGTTCCCCGTAGAGGACGACTCCGATGATGACACCATCATCTTGGTGTCATCGGATGACGAGGATGACGATGTCATCTAAGTCCTCACCCTGCCCCCCCCCGTGGTCGTCCCGCATAAATATGCGGGATGGCACCCAGCTCTTCGGAGCACCCAATAGGCCCTTTTCAGGGCCACACAAAGAACATAAACACACGCATCTGCGCCACTCAATGGCAAAAATGTACAAAGTTTCCATAACTTGAATTGATACTTTTCAAAAAGAACTCACCCACTACCAAATTCTATAATATATTTGGTGAGTAAGAAATGAAAAATTTCAACATTGATTTAGAACATTTTATTTGTAATATTTTCATAATACAAATTTATTTTTCAAACAGCGGGTTCTGGATCACTACCTGGAGCCCACAGTTTTGGTCTATGTGTGAGCCAAACATCAGGATGTTTATTCTCCAATTCAGCTAACCTTCTTTCCAAATCATTATATTTCAGCATCACTGCAGATGTGACATTCAATGCATTGGCATCCAAATCATTTTTCAGATTTTTGCTGTTGTAATCGAGTTCAGTTGTCAACTCTGATATTTTTCGTGTCATTGTGGCTGTAGCATCCCATACTTTGATATCCACATCACTTTTTAGATTTTTGTATTTGCGATCTAGATCATCAGTCACCTCCTCTACTTTTTCATTGAATGCTTGACGGGCTTCAGGTACAATCTTAGCCATTGTGGCATGTATGGCAGCCTGCAAGGCTTTAAGGACAAGTGCCTTCGTCTCCGTAATTTGTTCATTGAGATATAATTGAGTTACACAATCACTCTCGTCTATCGGTTCACCAGCATTTTTCAGTCTTTTACCTTGCATATCATATTGGTCGTCAGGCGAAAGCTTGAATCCCATACCTTGAGGACCTTGGGAACCTTGAAGAACTCGAACTTTGACAGTACCCCATTTTCGTCTACGGCCGAATTTATCAATAGCTTTGGACATCTTTCTTCCACCTTGATATCTTTCATACTGATGATTTCAAGACAATTAAAATCTATATATCTCTGTGTAGATATTTATTCTCTTAAATGAAACAATAGGAAATCAGAATAACGTGTATATTTATATATTTTTATATATTTGGTAACTGGACAAGACATTAACTAAAATTGACTAGTATAATTTGACTTTTATATAATAAGCGTAATTACATCTCAAATACAAATAAATAAGTATGGTGGTGAATTTTCCATTTGAAATGATATTTCATTTGTTCAATTCAGCTGTTAATAAATGAAGTAATTGATCCAAAGGACTCTCTTGGGAAAAAGATTGAATAATATTGGAAACCCAACGAATATTCTCTACTGGATCATTCTGGTAGAATTCTATATCGCTATGACCCCAAGGAAGAGTGTGTGTCGTATTGGGAATGATGAACCGTTTATCATCATGGTATGACAATGCAACTTTGTTCTTCAATTCAGTATACATGTCATGCAATATGCTTCTGAACGAGTTCATCTTCCTGAATATTAGACCACCCTGTTCGACAATTTTCTTATAATCTTCACATGTCAATTCATTCTTTATGACGGATCTTTTGACACCTTTTGCTTTTTTGAATTCACTACCTACAGACTGAACATAATATGCTTTGGCACCGGTACCATAAAAGCTAATTATGGGATCATTCGGAAATTCATCTTTGAAATTACCCAGAATTGACTTTGTAATAGGAATATTGAATTGGTTTCCTACGTTGTAATTGGAAGTATCAAACTCGCATATATTGTCGGTCATGAAATCATAAAAATTATCGGTATTTACTTTCAAAATTAAAGAATCCGTGTCAGTGTAGAGTAAGGTGGCATTTTCTGCATAATGACGTTTAATACATCCATAGAAAAAGTTGTACATGACTGTTTTGGATAATTCTAGAATACAAAATCCCAAATATAGCGGTTTATCGTACAATACATTAACTTTGCCCAATTGAATAGCAACAAAATTTTCTGAAAAAATTGAACAGCTTTTGAAATTTGGACGTGATATTAGGGCGCTAGCACCAATTTTCCTCTTGATACTTTCCCAATGCGTAACCAGTCTAACATCAATTCTGTTATCAACGTTTTCCATTGTTTTCCCATAAACTGCATTATTCATGAGTTTATAGAAATCTTTTTCAGCTTTGTTGTTAGATCGATTTCGCATTTCAGTGTTCAAATCAATATAAGGTTTCATCCAACATGACTGCTTGAATCTCAACACTCTATGTGTGTTCATAATAATAAGACCATTGGCCACAGCCTGCTGTAAGTTTTTATAATGTACAATATATTTTCTTTTGTCATTTAAATTTGGAATTAATTTAGGAATTTTTGATTTCGAGTGTGGTGGTATTAAACTTTCAACGAGAAAGGGAAGATCAGCATGTTTGTCATGTAACTCTTGGGGATAATGAACATCTACTTCAAGAACATAACCGTATGGACTATCAGATGCCACTCCCATTACATCCAAATTGATTATTTCATCGGGTGTTAGCCATGCAAAATCGTTGGTGGGTAATGGTTGTGACATACTGTGACCATATAGGTTAGTTGCATCTAAATATGATATGTATGATGAAGGTTCATCTGGGTTATAATCGGGTAAAAATTTATTATTAGCTATATGCTTCCTTTCACTACACTGACTTATTCCGCCCCGTATTCCTTTTTTGAAAAAATTAATCATGTCAATGTCTGTCAATAATTCCAATTCAATATTCGTATACTTCAGCATTGCATCCCATGATATTCCGGGCGCTGTATAATACTGTGCCGGATCTAATTTATATTTATCTAAGCATATATTTCGAAAATTCTCAAATATGTCGCATAATAGAAGAACATCGGACTTCAAATATAAATCCGAGTATTCCCCTAAACTCTTACACTCGAATAAATGCCAAACAAGTTTCGCTCTCATATAATCCTTATCTGATATATGCTCTCCGTTAAGATTGTCATAAAACTGATTTTTAGTGGGTAGAGTTGGATAATTCAACTTGTCAATATGATCAACAAAGTTATATGGAAAAACACCTTTCTGTCTCATCAAATTGAATTTGTCAATTTGTGGAAAATGTTTATGCATCTCAATACACTGATCGGATGTTAAGTTAGCACCTAAGTTCTGCAAAGAATTCGACATGAATTTGAAACTATCTATAAATCTCATTTTCAAAAAATTCTTTTTTTCTTTTCCGTCTTTGTCAGTGTATGTGTGAGTGAATAGATGCTTAGTGAAAGAAATGTATTTTTCCTTAGTTTGTGGAATAACATCCACTTTGTCTTTGTTTCTATACAGTTCTTTTATGAACAAATGACAATCATACCCACTCAGATTATGGAAAATGATTGGAACAAAATTTGGCAATTTGAAATTTAAGTTACATACGGAATGTGCGGCAGGTGATCTTTTTTTTCCAGTGAGGTGGCAATGGTCTCTCACTTTCACATCACCACCCGTGAATGGTTTATCACATATTCCACAAAATTGTGTAGAAGAAAACTCTGCTTCTTCCGCGGGGGTTTGTGCAGCCATAGGAATTGGATACCTCAAATAATTGTGATAAATATTTCTCAAATCATCTTCAAGTTTTGTAACAAATTTCTCGGCTGCATCCTCACCCCTATATGTAACAAATTTCGATAATTTATCATTGTATGAACATTTTATCGAATAAGCAAATGAATAAGGTTCGTGTTTGTATGTTTTATTCGAGAATGAGTGTTTAGGGTTGGGTTGACTAGTTTGAATGGGTTTGAGAACTGATTCAAAATCAGCATAAACTACAAATGGCACCTTCATTTGTTTCTCAAAATTTTCAAACATAAGTGCATTACCCGGTAACATTTTACCATATTTGTTGATTCTGAAATTGACTGATGGTGTTGTAGTACTCAAGTGATTACAGTCATGCAACTGATGACGTAACAGTAATCGCTCGTGAGAGAAATACAATAAACATCCATCACAAAAATATTTTTTATGCTCATGCGCAGATAGTTGACTTGAAACTAACCTAGAAAGGTCTTTAATCCAACAATAATGACTATTGCCAGAATCATCTGTTATAAGTAACAAATTAACATGTCTTCTAAGTCTTCTCTGTGAGTAACGCAACGGACCAACCACTTCATATTTCATTTTACCCTTATCAAGTTTTGACTCTAACCCATACACATTAATTGAAATATCATTCATGTCCTCAAACTTTTTTATAGCTTGAAGTTTAACTGGAAAATCCATACCTGTTACATTCAAGACATTGGCGTAGTGGGGGTATGAGGAAACTTCTGACACTCTACCATTCGCAGGAAACAATGCAGATGTGATGGCCCATGCAAAACAATGTTGATCTTCATTACGAATATTCACAACGCCTTTTCTTGTCTCAATGAACTCGGGCAGCTTCACATACGAACATCCGCTGAGTGGACTATACTTGTTGATGTTCACTTCGAGGAACTTAATTTTTTCACAACTCCATCCTGAAACATAACAATAATTTATTATTCATATAAATAGAAATGAAACTTTAAATAAATACCTGAATCACGTTCTTCAAATTCCGTAGTCTGAGCAATAATGACATCACGGAATCCATCGAATAATGCACCCAAATCCGTAGACTGATCCACAATTTTATTCTGTGAATTGAATGACTTCGTGTCACTCAAATCCCGTGTTTGAACAATGTAGCTGCCAAATACTTCCATATTCACTTTAAAGATCTTGTGAACCTTTATTGCCTCTTCAAGTAATCCAATAACCTTCTCCCTGATCTCATTGAAGAATGGCATATATTCAGTGTAAACATTGGTACTTTCCACTCTATAACTCACAATTCTACACTTGAAAGCATTCCTTATAATCTGTATGCCATCACTCACTTGCACACATGCATTGTTCCTGTGTTGGAGAGTTCTTTTGTGAGAATTAACTTGGGATGTAGGAATTGTCACATTACAACAATTGCATGTGTACATTGGTGTCGATGCAGCCACATCTAACTTAATCCTTTTCACAGAAGGGCCACCTTGGCAACTTTGAAGTTGATGCCGACGGAGATTATCACTACGAGTGAACGATTTACCACAACCACAGGAATACATTTTATCGATGTCGTCTTCTCAGCACAAAACTCAACAAAATACTGATTTCACAATCATTCCCACCTCCTTTATATGTAATATCGATGAGTGGGAGAGAGGGTGAACAAATTCTATCCGCTTCGACTATTCATACAACGTCACAGCAGAACCATCCCCACCATATCAATGAAGAGAGGACGGAGAGTAGTCGATGAGTCACCGCAGCGTATGGGTGTGTGACGCCAGTTCACATATCTGACTGGATATCCGTGGCGTGCAGACGTCTCTATACTTCGGTTTAGATTTTTATGCGTACTCCACACATTAGATCATACACAATGGCAGAGTAAGTATACATGAAAGACATTGAGGTAAGAAAAATATATTAAGTACTTGGCAAAAGGTACTTGTCCGTGTATGAAAAAAAATCAAGTCATCACAATCTCTAGGACAAACACAAACCCTGAACACCTCCCAACAATATACATCATGGTCAAGGCTAAGGGCAAGCCCAAGTCCTAGGTCGAGGTCATAGGTCGAGGTCATAGGTCGAGGTCATAGGTCGAGGTCATAGGTCAAGGTCATAGGTCATAGGTCAAGGTCAAGGTCATGGGTCAAGGTCATAGGTCGAGGTCATAGGTCAAGGTCACTGATGACGTCATAGTGGTGGGGGGAGGCCCAGAACCGGCTCAAATCTCCTACTAATCTGATAAATTGAATGAGCAATGAGCTCTAGCTAAAGCATTTTAAAGTAGGTATAATCAGTTCAGGGCGGAGAAGTCTTCGAAATGTTTTAGTTATTTAGTAATTGATTCATTTGCAAAATGGTGTATCCTTTTCGTTTTGATCGTGAAACTGAAGGTATGGATCTAGTTTAGTTAAATTTTGTATTCACGGCATTCTTGATGAGCGATACACTCGAATTTCCTCATAATTTTTCAACAAATAATTAGTGTATTAGGATTGTAATTCATCCGATTTTCGATTTGAAACCATCAATAGATTCGTCGTCAAAATTTGAATCTAACAAATGGCTGTCTCAAAGATGTTTTTGGAAAAATCGACTTTTAGTGGTATTGAAAATTTCAAAGCGCCATAGCTACTCAACTAGGAGGAAAAAAACGTGTGTATAATATTTTTTACTCTTCATTTATGTTCATCATATTGATTGAAGTGTGTCCAGCTCTAGATGCAAAAATGAATAACCTACATTATTTCTAGTTTTGTAGCGCATTTGGTGGTGCTGTAGGTTTTCCGGGTTTTCCTGCAGCTGAAAAGTGAATACGCCACCAAAAATCAGTAAGTCGCCCCGGAGCACCACGGCAAGTAATAATAATAGCCGTCCTCTACCCGCACAGGTCATGCCTTTGGGTACACTCTACGAGTGTTTATGAGGCAGTATTATTAATATTATTATTATTATTATATTTGAATAAAAATTAGTTTTTTATTAATTATTTTATTTTGTGCTTTTTAGTTAGTACGCATTAATCTATGGATTTTGTTTTTTTTTTCTACAAAAGTTCTATGTTAATGCATTGTCACCAGATTTATGAAAACCTGCCAAATTTCAAGTTAATCGGACGACTAGTTGAGGGTCAAAATTCACTTGAAAGATTTGACCCGCACAAACAAGGTAAGTTCAAAAATAATGATAAAGAAAAATATATAAAAAGCGTCTAAGGTAATAAAAATAACTGATGGCGTGCGAGGTATCTTTGATTGATTTCTAATGTTTTAAGGAATCATCAAGGTCCAATAAATACAATTTGTTTCAACACAAATGTGTGATTATGAATTTTCTGATAACCTATTTATAGAAAAACGAGCCAAAGATGAATTTAGCATCAGATTATTTTGCACTTCAAGTACTTAGTTCCAAATGAATTGAGTTATCGTCGGATAGATCTGAATATTTTTCTCAATAGTGGAATTACATTTGATATATTGCATCACATTCTAACCATTGTAAATCTCTATTTATGAATGAACGAATTTTGACAGCTGTTTCTTTTCGAAACAGTATGGTTCAGACACAAAACCTACCACTGCACCCCACTTTTCTAGAATTAATTCCCAGGAGACTTACCACACACTTATTTGAGGTGGAAAAATAGGTGTTCCATAAATTCACGACAGGCATTCTGTTTTTAGTAGTAGCAGACATCTTTCAATATGGTCTCAAAGACAGAAGAGTGCTTCACATTCAAGTTTCAAATATCTCTGCGATATCGCTTTCTTGCTTATAAATTGCCTTCAAAGTGAGGCACATTTGTACGTCACTGTTACCAACTGAGGATGCTGTGACCACAGATCTCAATTATCTTGACAAGTGTAGTGTAGCATGATCCTAGCTTTTTTCCCTTTATTGACACACATTAATTACTAGCTAATCACCGAAAAGTCAAAGTGACATAAGGCGTCGGTAAGTGTGATAACGGACCACCCTGTAAGTTATCATTCGGCTTTTCAGCAAATTTCTCTGAAAGTGAGTTCCGTGAATACGGATTCTTGAATATTTAATGCAGAGGTAACGAACTATTGCCTAAAATGGGTCAGATGATTAGAATTCACTCTAGCGTAGTGCAGATGCTTTGAGATTATCTGAAGGAGAAAGGATAAGTTACAACGACAACGCGAGAAATGTTTTATGGCTATATAACTTTACTGGCCGCGAAGACAGAACGGTTAGTTGGTTGGTTACATTGCTGTGTTGGTTGTTGTATATCGTGAAGTGTCAAGATGAGGTTCGATTTTCTTGTGAGTACACTTTTAGTAAAAAATCCTTCTATTTCAATAATTATCGAATCCAGTTAACGCACTTTTAAATCACAAGAAAATTAAATTAATTATTTTAACAGGGATACTCATCATCCTTTTCTATGCGTTTGTCGTTCTGTTCTATGTCTGTTCGTCTTTCGTGTTCAAAATGTGTAATCCATTTTTTAAAGTACTTGCTTGACATTGAGAAATTCTGCAGCCTTTTTAAAAACAGTACAATAATAAAAAAAAATCTGGACTGCGAAAACAAAAAGATAGTGTTGTTCGGAGGGCTCGGACCCCTCTCCTTCTCGAAAAAACTGTGAAAACTGGCGAAAATATAATCGAACTGTCGAATAATTTATTTCCAAAAAATTTAAACCCCTGTGTCACCCTGAAGGCTAGACAAAGAACACGTAGGAAACCAGAAACAATTCCGATGATTTTGAACATGGAAAAAAAAGTTGTAAATAACCGAAAAAATTGTGAAAAACGTCTGACAGTCAAATAATTTTCGTATCTTGTCCCCATGTATGTATTCAGTGCACCACGGACAGCCTATGGCTCTTTGTGGTTTACTATGTTTATTTGTATTCATTTGAGTATTTTATATCAGTATCAGTATCAGTATTTTATATCAACATTGTAAAACGTGTTTGAATAATTAATAAGCATTTGCAATTGGATCTTCTTGGAAAAACGTTGTACAAATATCTGTCAGATGTAATTCAATGTTCGTCGTGGCATTAGCCAGGGAAGTAGTTGTTTTCTGTCAGATGTTTGCCTCATATTTTCCACATGGTGGAAACATTTTGAGATAAGGGTACTTCGACATTGTCGAAGTCGCTATTTCATTTATTTGATATTCTTCGGCAGAAATTCTTGAACTCTGTTCAGTTCGGAGTCTTTGCTACTGAGGATTGGTTTTTGGGTTTTCCTCACGGGTGGCGCTGCGACTGACTTTTACTGTAAGTCGCTGCTTCATTTGTGAGGAAATATTAGTTATACAGTGGATTATAATTCAGTGGGCTGGGGGATGACTCTAATGTTGTCCGACCTCGTTAAATTGCCAATGAAATTAAGTATTCAAGGGTAATACCACAAGAGGTTTTCATTTTATCCGATAAACTTTCATTTTGCACGAAAACTTGGTTGCTTTGGAAATTGACGAGCAACTAGATAAAATCTATTTTTATCGGGGGTAATATAACAAGATATCGTTTAACAGCGAATAATTTTTGCAATTTCAACGAAAAGGATTTTGTTTGAAAATTTATCCAGTTGAATTCGGAGAATTATGTTCTGAATAAAACCCTCGAGTCTAAAAGCTCTTTCAACATAAATCTTCGAATGTAACGAGATTTTCTAAAACAAAAATGTTTGATTTGATAAACGACGGTCGAGTTATATTTGATCAGATTATTTCCCAAATATGTCAATTAACCAGTAACATTTATTCCAAAACGTACATAATTATTTTTATAAAATTAATGAACAAAATTATTTACGGCAATATGTCACACGACTTGTGAAATGTGTTGCATACATTCAGACAACTTTCAAGAAGGACCGTGCAGTTTATTCGCAAAAGGAACGAAGCATGTTTATCAGCGAATACATTTTGACAGATGATGGCAATAATCTAATGTTATTTGCTCGAATTCACACTAGGTAATCCAAGGTAGCTGTGGCTGTTTGGCCGTCAGAAACAAGTTGACATCAGTAATAATTGATATAAATTCGTGTGAAATTGTGCATCTCTCGAGAATCGAGACATAAAATTCTCGATAACTATGACAATATATTTCCTTGCTTAACAACCAATCAGTGGATTTCAAATTTTGAAATTCAGCCAATAGAATCGGAACTACAGTGAAAATATAGCTTGTCGCTGTATTTTTACGGTGATAAACTTGCTTAGTTTTTGTTTTACTATCTGTCAAGTGAAAATAATGATTTAAATTATAAACGTCAAATTTATGTGTTTTGACTAGTTATCTTTATTTATCAATATGAGCGATCGTTGGGGACAAATGTCCATTGGTATCATAGATGAGGCCGTGGAAAAGAGTATTCCGTTGAATACGGCTATAAGTAAAGTATCAATTACCAGGTGACACGATTTTTCTTTATTTCAAATCGATATATTGTTGTCCTAAATATAATTCGTGGTATGATTAAAAACCTATAATTTTTTGGGATGGCAATTCTTTAATATTCCAAAAAATTATCGGTAATAATCATACCACTTATTATATTACCCCTGAAAATGCATTTAGCACGATTTTGATCTTTGGATCAGTTGTAGATTTATAGCTGATCATAATCCAAACTATCAACTTTCCATTGGTGCATACTCAGGCAGCAATAATTCTCTAAACAGCTATTTGTAGATAATTCCTACGATGTAAATAAATATTGCACGAGAAATTCCAAATAGTTGACTGGAGGTCGTGAGTTTGAACTTCACACCAGATGGTTGTCTAAGAAAATTACAGATTTTCTAATTGATATTGGGACATTCAAATAATGAACAGTTCTGGTAACGAAACAAGAAAGCATTGTTTAAATTTCACATTCAATTTGGCAACAGATGCAACCTTCGTTTCTTTTGTCTTGAGATATTATCTATATAAACTGATATTTTTTTGCGCAATAGCATCTTTATAATTATTTTGAATATTTATAAACAGTTTCAGTGTCTTTAACGAACTGAGAAAGTATTGAAAGCATTATCATAGCTAAATTCAAATGAATTGGAGAAAGGGAAAAGTAGTTTTGTAATCAAATATATAATTTTGTGAATGGATTGGTCCCAAAGTTACGGAAACTGTATGGAAACAAGAATAATTTATAAAGATTAATATGAATAAGTAGGTAACTGCCGCTCTCAAGAAAGTTGATTCTTATTGAGGTTATTGGTTATCATTTTTGAGTGAATCTTCATGCCTAATGATTACAAAAAGTATAATCTCAAGGTTCATATACAACACAATTTAAGAAAAATAATGATGTTTTACGAGAACAATGAGTCCAAGATAAGGATGTCCACCATAGGGATATCCTACATGAATATGTTATTTTAATATTCGCTTCAAATTTTCCATTTTGCGGGATAGTGTGAAGAGAAAGGGATTTCGATTCTGTCGAAATTATTCGTTTCATTTGTTTGAAACTCAACTCTCCGGCATTCTCGAACTTTGTTCGAATAATGAATCAATAAAAATATGCCAAATTCATTTCATATTTGCAAAAAAATATGAATTGGTTATTTTTTTTGACAGTTGTAGAAAAAATACTGTATGAAACTCGTGAGTAAAGTATCACTTTACTCACTTGATACATAAATTACTATTATTACCGTACGCAATATGCTCATGATTCGTATCATTATTCTGGACACACTGTTATTACATTAAACCAATTGAACTGAAGTGTAGTAGGTTCTATCATTCCAGTTCCGAAAGTTAGCAATCCGCAACCAGTTTATTACATTTTTCTGATTGTATTTAATCATCTTAAACTAGAGAAATCAAGACCAGTTGTTAACCTTCTTCTATGTTGAAATCGTGAAAGATCTGACCGAATACCCATATAGAAATAAATTTCATTATCAACCAGTCTCGTTTCAAAATCACTCATATGAAATGGCATGTTAGTTGGTGTATAATTATTGGAAAAGGAAAATTGACGAAGGAAAAGTCTAGTTAGGGTATTTGTGGACTTGAAAAGGGCTTTTTAAACTATTAATGGGAAAATATTTATATTAGAAGATGAAAAAATATGTGATAAAGGGAAATGTTGCCAAGTGAATATAAAATTATCTTAACGAAGAATTGATTTTAGTTTGGGAGGGGGGCCTAAACAATTGAATTTCTCAGAGATTTTTCTTCTTTTTTTATTCAATCGGACGTTGTGTAATTATTAACAATATTTGGTGGTTTGGGGGTGGGGTTGCAGACCCAAGGCCTCCCCCTAGCTGCGTCACTGGTCAGGTGTGCTCAAGACTTATTATGGATGCCACAGGGTAGAGTATCAGGGCCGTTATTATTTATATATTTTGGTATTGTACCATTGTTTACAAAAATCTTTTGTCAATTTATTCGCAGATAATAAGTTTATTTCTCCACGATTGAAGAAATATTCTACAGCACCTCTAATCAAAAGCGATTCAAAAGTATTTCATTCCATCTCCAGAGATAGAAAATATGCACTGTTGTACCAATAATAACGTTTGACTGACATCAAAGATCGTTGATATAATTTTGAGAGTTTTCAAGTAACTCATTTATCTTGAATAATTTATCGTCGAACAAAAGGAAATAGATTCATATATTCTGTAACAAGGTTAGAATAAAAATTCGATGCGAGTGGGAAGTTCCGAGAGCGATCCAGAGGCGAGCGTGAGGATCCACGAGCATTGCGAACATGTGATTGAAGGTTTCGTCTGCCGTATTATATATTCGACTTGTCTGTTGATATTTTTGTTCAAATTCTCAGTACCTATATACTGATTCGGCCATTCTGAATCGATTTATTTATCTCTAACCGTTCTCTTGAGTTGGTCAGCTCTGAATCATGAGTTTTTGACAATTTCTTTCAAAGACTTGGAATCAGCACGGCAAAATACGTTCGAAGACGAAAATTTTTGACGTGCTGATTCCGAATCTTTTAAGAATAATCATCTAAAAACTGATTTAGAGCTGACCAACTCGAGAACAGTTAAAGATAGACAAATTCAGCGAACGCCAATCGATTCAGAATGGCCGAATTAATATGTATTGTATATTTCGAGTCAATCGAAAAAATTGAGAATTACTCGAAAAAAGTTGCAAGGGGTTCACCCCTAAAAATCATGAAAAATACGAAGTCGTCATATCGACTTGAAATTCGCACTGTATACGTAAAATTTCATGCTCATTCCGAAAATGTATGATATTTATGTGCTCAGAGATAAGATTTAGCCGGAAAAGGGTATTTAAGGTAGAAAATCCAATTTTCTGAAATTTTTCATTTTAAATTTTTCGAATTTAAAATTTTTGTCCTCGGGCGTATTTTGACGTGCTGATTCCGAATCTTTGAACGAAAATGTCGAAAACTCTTCGGAAATATTTTTGGCGGGAAAAAAACCATCTAATAACTGATTTAGAGCTGACCAACTCGAGAATGGTTGGAGATAGACAAATTCTGCGAACGCCAATCGATTCAGAATGGTCGAATTAGTAAGTAATGTGAATTTCGAGAATAAAAAAAAAATAAAATTACCCGAAAAAAGTTGCATGGGGTTCACCCCTAAAAATCATGAAAAATACGAAGTCGTCATATCGACTTGAAATTCGCACTGTATACGTAAAATTTCATGCTCATTCCGAAAATGTATGATATTTATGTGCTCAGAGATAAGATTTAGCCGGAAAAGGGTATTTAAGGTAGAAAATCCAATTTTCTGAAATTTTTCATTTTAAATTTTTCGAATTTAAAATTTTTGTCCTCGGGCGTATTTTGACGTGCTGATTCCGAATCTTTGAACGAAAATGTCGAAAATTCATCGACAATATTTTTGGCAGCAAAAAACCATCTAAAAACTGATTTAGAGCTGACCAACTCGAGGAAGGTTAGAGATAGACAAATTCTGCGAACGCCAATCGATTCAGAATGGCCGATTTAATATGTATTGTATATTTCGAGTCAATCAAAAAAATTGAAAATTACTCGAAAAAAGTTGCAAGGGGTTCACCCCTAAAAATCATGAAAAATACGAAGTCGTCATATCGACTTGAAATTCGCACTGTATACGTAAAATTTCATGCTCATTCCGAAAATGTATGATATTTATGTGCTCAGAGATAAGATTTAGCCGGAAAAGGGTATTTAAGGTAGAAAATCCAATTTTCTGAAATTTTTCATTTTAAATTTTTCGAATTTAAAATTTTTGTCCTCGGGCGTATTTTGACGTGCTGATTCCGAATCTTTGCACGAAAATATCGAAAACTCATCGGCAATATTTTTGGCGGCAAAAAAAACATCTAAAAATTGATTTAGAGCTGACCAACTCGAGAAAGGTTAGAGATAGACAAATTCTGCGAACGCCAATCGATTCAGAATGGCCGAATTAATATATATTGTATATTTCGAGTCAATCGAAAAAATTGAGAATTACTCGAAAAAAGTTGCAAGGGGTTCACCCCTAAAAATCATAAAAAATACTAAGTCGTCATATCGACTTGAAATTCGCACTGTATACGTAAAATTTCATGCTCATTCCGAAAATGTATGATATTTATGTGCTCAGAGATAAGATTTAGCCGGAAAAGGGTATTTAAGGTAGAAAATCCAATTTTCTGAAATTTTTCATTTTCAATTTTTCGAATTTAAAATTTTTGTCCTCGGGTGTATTTTGACGTGCTGATTCCGAATCTTTGAACGAAAATGTCGAAAACTCATCGGCAATATTTTTGGCAGCAAAAAAACCATCTAAAAACTGATTTAGAGCTGACCAACTCGAGAAAGGTTAGAGATAGACAAATTCTGCGAACGCCAATCGATTCAGAATGGCCGAATTAATATATATTGTATATTTCGAGTCAATCGAAAAAATTGAGAATTACTCGAAAAAAGTTGCAAGGGGTTCACCCCTAAAAATCATAAAAAATACTAAGTCGTCATATCGACTTGAAATTCGCACTGTATACGTAAAATTTCATGCTCATTCCGAAAATGTATGATATTTATGTGCTCAGAGATAAGATTTAGCCGGAAAAGGGTATTTAAGGTAGAAAATCCAATTTTCTGAAATTTTTCATTTTCAATTTTTCGAATTTAAAATGTTTGTCCTCGGGTGTATTTTGACGTGCTGATTCCGAATCTTTGAACGAAAATGTCGAAAACTCATCGGCAATATTTTTGGCGGCAAAAAAAACATCTAAAAACTGATTTAGAGCTGACCAACTCGAGAAAGGTTAGAGATAGACAAATTCTGCGAACGCCAATCGATTCAGAATGGCCGAATTAATATATATTGTATATTTCGAGTCAATCGAAAAAATTGAGAATTACTCGAAAAAAGTTGCAAGGGGTTCACCCCTAAAAATCATAAAAAATACTAAGTCGTCATATCGACTTGAAATTCGCACTGTATACGTAAAATTTCATGCTCATTCCGAAAATGTATGATATTTATGTGCTCAGAGATAAGATTTAGCCGGAAAAGGGTATTTAAGGTAGAAAATCCAATTTTCTGAAATTTTTCATTTTCAATTTTTCGAATTTAAAATTTTTGTCCTCGGGTGTATTTTGACGTGCTGATTCCGAATCTTTGAACGAAAATGTCGAAAACTCATCGGCAATATTTTTGGCGGCAAAGAAACATCTAAAAACTGATTTAGAGCTGACCAACTCGAGAACGGTTGGAGATAGACAAATTCTGCGAACGCCAATCGATTCAGAATGGTCAAATTAGTATGTATTGTGAATTTCAAATCAATCGAAAAAAATTTAATATTACTCGAAAAAAGTTGCAAGGGGTTCACCCCTAAAAATCATGAAAAATACTATGTCGTCACATCGACTTGAAATTTGCACTGTATACGTAAAATTTCATGCTCATTCCGAAAATGATACAAATCCGTACAAGTCGATAGATTTTAGGAAACTCGACCGACTCAAACGATATAAGTGGACTTATACCATGCGGACCTGCCTGAAATTACAAGTTGGAACTTATACTAAATTATTTCTCATGTTACCGTGGAGATGAAGCTATACCAATGTGGCCATATGACAGTAAAGAACTTTGTCAATGGGCGTAGTTAACTCATTTTGACCATATTTGGACTTATACCCTTTTGCCCCCCTATCCTAGATATCAAGAGCGAGAATTTTACATTTCTGTTATCAAATTTGATTTCAGAATTGGCACATTCTGCAACGGTTATATGTAGATATATTGAAATTTGTCGCATTCAAAAACGTTTCTCCAATAATCGAAGCAGGCTATGACGTGTGTAATGAGCATCACCGTAACACGTTGTTTATAATAAAATAAATGAAATATGGGCCTGAGAAAGTAGTCGCTCTACGTACACACATTATATAAGAACAAGCAATAATTCATGGTTCAGTAATAACATATAATGAAACTGATTGTTGAGCTCATAGAATGTGTTATCTTCGATTATTATTACATTGATGATTCCTACCGCATACATATTCGATAACCTGTGTAATTATTGAATACATCGCTACCATTTTTTATTAACGATTCGGTTAGAACACTTTAAGAAGATGAGATAACTGTCTGCCGTCTGACACAACAGTTTTATTGTTTTATTTAATGTGTCCCCCTAGGGAAAAAACCAGCTAAGTCACAAATAATGATAGCCGATTTATTGGCGTCTTTAGGTGAAGATTCATCATAAGTTTATTTGATGTGTGGGAGTTTTCAATTCGGCAGATTTTGTGACTTTTCTGGTTATTCTCCTGACCTCTTGATCCTTCAGAGAAGGGAGATTATTTGCCTCCAAATGGTGAAGGTACCGCAATTTACAAGAATTGAATCTATAAGGTTCCATGCGATTATGGCCCTTCGTACATTGGTGAGACATGGAGACCACTAGCAGTGAGACTGGAGGAACATAGACAATTCACGCAGCGGTGTCACAGACCATATTGTGTAGGAAGAACATCATCAAATTCCCAGCGTGGAGATCAAAAACGTTTGGAAACCGCTTCTTGACTTGTTAGTTGCTATTTTCCATAGTTCAAAGTAACTTCCTGGGAAGTATTCATGTTGAAAAGGGAAACATTATCCATTCAAATATTTTTCGAAGTCGGAATTTTATTATTTTCCGACTTTGAAGTCAGAATTTTATTATTTTCCGACTTCGAAGTCGGAATTTTATTAAATTCTGACTTTGAAGTCGGAGATTAGTGAAAAATATTTTAATAAAATTGTATGCCCTTTCTACGCCATCGCAGCTTTCAATATTGCCTGTATATTACCAATTCAAATCATGATTTTAAAAAGTTGTGTGATGTCATCACTTGTTGTAAGATATCAGACATATGGCGGGCGGACCAACCAGAGTAACACCCGGTGCAGTAATTAATAAAATATTTTCAAATTTCTCTGACAATGGTTGGTATACATGCTGTTTATTCGACAATATTGTTTGTGATCATGAATCAGTATTTTTTTATTATGGAATAGAGAAAGTTAATTCAGAAGTAGTGTATTCCAAATTCAAACGTCCACGTTTATCTTTTCTGAATAATTTCCAGAGTGATAAATTAGAAGATTTGTCAAGTATATTTGATAGAATTTAGGATTAGTGTGTTATTTGATAGTTTACATGTCTAAAATGACATTAATAATGACAGTCATAACTGTCATGTGTGGGATAAATGCAACCCCACAATTAAAATTCTCTTCTAGCCTTTGTATCCTTTCAAAAAGTCGAGATTTCGTTCATTCTTAACCTATTAGGAAAATTAAGACGCAGAGGTATCTAGCAGATATATCTAATAGGTTTAAATAAGGACAACTCTGTATCTAGAATTAATTTAATCTTCACTCTTGAACATAACCACTTGAAGGTAATTGAAACATTCTGCCATAAAATCTCATAACTCTGATAAATTGTTGATTATTTCTTTGTTGAACTATATTTGGTTCGATTTTTTTTAATTAAATGCAGAAAGCATATTTTTGTTCAGTGCCGCAGTGCAAGAATTATTCACCTTCAAATGTATCCATACTCTTCTTCCCACAAAATATCTAAAACATGTGGAATTAGACAAAAAATCGGGAAGCCAATTAGTCATACGTAAGAGAAATATAATGTTTATTTGTAAATGGTGTGAATCTATCCAATTATTTTCTAGTGAAATTAAAACGATTGATGAAAGGTCAAAGGGGTCATTCCATCACAAAAAAATTACTGGTGCCAACGGTGATCGCGAATATTCATTACTACACCAAAGGTTCCAAACACTGCCACTGCAGTACAATTACAGATTTCCATATATCGACCGATGCCTTTTCTGGAGGAACACACTGTACATACTATTATTATTATATCCTTGGGTTCCTATATCCATTATATACCTGAACAAATAACACTCTTGTTTCATCACAACATCGATCATATTTCATAGCTTTTGCAACGGATCATTTTGTCGGTATTAATCCTACCTCTATTAGGTATTCATGGGCCAGGCAGGAAGCGCGAGATACATGGAACAAGTATAATCTAGTTCCTGTCCCAAATTGTCGGTTTTGTCAGCCTGGGATTCCTAACTTTAAACTAGAAAGCAATCGGGTAAAAGTGAAAGTTGTAACAAGAAGAAATAATACTCGAATAACACTTTATAATGTCAATGTTTTTACCAAAGACATTTTTTTCCGAATATGGCAGCTATTCTCTTCCTCGATTAAGTCATCTCGCGTGCGAGAAATTCCACATACAGGGTGGGAAGGAAATATTTGCGGATTCCAATGAAAAAATTTAGCATGTGTATATAATAATAATAATAATAATAATAATAATAATAATAATGTCTTTTATTTGCAGCTTAACAGTTACATACATATTTTATAATTTTATTTTCAACATATAACGATAGCTACAAAATGGAGCGAAATTCAGATCCGCAACGTGTAGAGCCACATTGCAGTATGCTCTTCCATTTAACTCCTTATAACTTATAAAACAAAACCACCAGTAACACCTACAAGCGAACTGTAAGGAAAACAAACAATAACACCCTCTTGTAGGAAATTTTCTTCGCATTCTTTCTATATGCATATGTATTTAACGAATGTGTGTCGTTATGGTCACAAAATGCGAAAAATGTGAAAGAGCGCTAGAAACCGGAATCCTAGCACACAAAACCACCTGTAACACCTACAAGCGAACTGTTAGGCCAGCAAACAATAACATCCTCTTGTAGGAAATTTTCTTAGCTTTCTTTATATATACCTATATATTTAACGAATGTCACTCGTTATGGTCGTAAAATGCGAAAAATGTAAAAGGTGCGCTAGAATCCAGCATCCTGGCACATAAAACCACCTGTAACACCTACAAGCGAACTGTTAGGCCAGCAAACAATAACACCCTCTTGTAGGAAATTTTCTTTGCTTTCTTTCTATATGCATATGTATTTAACGAATGTGTCTCGTTATGGTCACAAAATGCGAAAAATGTGAAAGAGCGCTAGAAACCGGAATCCTAGCACACAAAACCACCTGTAACACCTACAAGCGAACTGTTAGGCCAGCAAACAATAACACCCTCTTGTAGGAAATTTTCTTTGCTTTCTTTCTATATGCATATGTATTTAACGAATGTGTCTCGTTATGGTCACAAAATGCGAAAAATGTGAAAGAGCGCTAGAAACCGGAATCCTAGCACACAAAACCACCTGTAACACCTACAAGCGAACTGTTAGGCCAGCAAACAATAACACTCTCTTGTAGAAAATTTTCTTCGCTTTCTTTCTATGTGCTATGTATTTAAGGAATGTGTCTCGTTATGGCCACAAAATGCGAAAAATGTTAAAGAACGCTAGAAACCGGAATCCTGGCACACAAAACCACCTGTAACACCTACAAGCGAACTGTAAGGAAAACAAACAATAACATCTTCTTGTAGGAAATTTTCGTCGCTTTCTTTCTATATACATATGTATTTAAGGAATGTGTCTCGTTATGGTAACAAAATGCGAAAAATGTAAAAGAGAATGGAATTCTGACTATTGTTGTTTCCAGAGCATTTAAAATACTAACATGTTTACTAATTTAAACAATTCTCTAACAATAGCAAAGTAATTGACTGCTGGTCGGCTAGGTTTGAATCCTTAGCGACTACAGATTTTTATCTGTTGGCTAGGAATCGCACGTTAAAACTTAAGACCTCGTTAATCCTTGGCTCGCACAAGTTTCGACTTGTGAGGGCTGCCGTTCGTAAGGGGACAACAGCTGGTTTACGGAAAAAACAATTTTAAGCAATTTAAAAAAATAATTTTAAACTCAATGAGTGCATTATTAACATCTGTAGTTGTTTTCTGTCAGATGTTTGCCTCATATATTCCACATGGTGGATATATTTGGAGAGAAGGTACTTCGACTTCGACTTCGAACAATAATCAGTATTTTCAACAAACCAATTAAACCGGTAGCTTAGCGGTCTAAGACGCAGGCCGTTCGAAATTTCAGAATAGCGATAGCCGGTTCGAGCCCGGTGTACGACAGTGTTTTTCTGGAGTACGCATTATCGGAATCGATAGTCGATCACATGTCTTGTTGAAAAGCAAGTGTATCGTGAGTTGCCTATTAGATGCCAATCCAGTCCAGTGCTAGCTTGGAGTGCACTTCGACCACCCTGTAGGCTGTAGATTTTCCGGGTTTTTCTACAGCTGGAAAGTAAATACGCCATCAAAAATCCATAAGTCGCCCCGGAGCGCGACAACAAATAATAATAATAGCTATGCCTTTAGGTACACTCTACGAGTTTTTTTGAGGGAGGTTTATCATTATTATTATACTAGGACCATTCATTATTTGTTTCATAAGGGTTTGATTGAATATTATAATCTTCCTGAAGAAATCGAACAATCTAACTCACTCGTCACTTAATTCAAAAAATCATTTTACGATCAATGAATTATGTAAATGTAAATAAAAGTTTTGATCACTTGATTGGAAGATGAATAACTTAGTGAAAGTAATAAATATTTCTTCGAAATTCAATTCGTTTTTATAATTAATTTTAATTCTATTAGTTGGTATTGTTTATGATTTTATTCATACCAGAATTGGATTTCTGTTATTATTGTATTTTGAATTTGAATATTTATGTAAATTGGGTAGTCTATTTGAATAAACAATATCAGCCTATATCCTATTACCATAATAAAAATTCCAACTAATTTTTCAGGTAATTTTGTTATGTATTGCTGGATACGAATCAAAAAATGCCAAGAAAACATCGAAATCTCCCTCAGGAAAGAGTGCTCAAACCCAAAAGTCAGCTATAATTGCCATACAGATTGTAGATCTAGAGGACGAGAAGAAAGGCGGGAAAAACTCCAAGAGAACCATAGAATCGTCCCTAGGCTATGGATTTGGGAATAGTTTTTCGGGAGGCAAACATCAGACACCAAGACATGAGATATATAAGTATTCCCAGTATGACATTCCTCCATACAACGGGCCTCCTATAAATCTCAAATACCAGAGCAACAAAATCTATCAAAACTCTGGTAAGTAACATTTTTGGAATTTAGTTATATATTTCATAAATGGAATTGAATGAAACAACAAAAATTCTGCTTACTAATGACTGATATTGAATTTCTAATTATGGAAATTGAATATATTCATGGAATCATTTTGATTTGGAGCAATGTTGTTTATATTTGAATTAATAATTTTTTTATGAGGATTGTTCAACCGACTTTCTGTTATAGGACCACAGAATCACTATCTACCTGGAACAACGCTATTCTCGACCGTCAACCAGAATGGCCATGTAGGAACCCTCTCTTCGAATGTACCAAACTCCATATACAACCAAGGGGATGCCCCAATCCCCGTGATAGTACTGAGGGTACTCCCATCCCAGTTGTCTAATCTCAACCAACCACTCTATCCCAACTTACCTCAGTCGGACCACTTTGCGCCAATCGTGAACTCAATCGATTTGAGGTCGCTCTTAAACAAGTACTCAGGAGGTGCAAATGTCCAACAGAATAGTCAAATTCAAAAAACTCTTCATCATCAACAATCCTATCAACCAAAACCATCCTATGTACCACAGCAAACTTACCAGTCTCACCAAACGTACCAACCAGAAAAATCGTATCAACAAGAACAGATTTATCAGTCAGGTGAAACGTATGAACCAGAACCAACTTATCAACCAGGACAAACTTATCACCTGGAACAAACTTATCAAGCAAGAAAAACTTATCAACCAGTTCAAACATACCAACAGGAAAAATCTTATAATCCAGAATATAATTATCCACAGCGACAAACTTATCAACCAGAACCAAATTATGAACCAGAACAAACTTATCAACCGAAACAAACTTATCAACGGAAACAAACTTATCAACCGGAACAAGCTTATCAACCGGAACAAGCTTATCAACCGGAACAGCTCCCTAAGTCTCAACATCAGCCAGAACATGCTTATGTTCCACAAAAAGCTCATCAACAGGTTCACCAAGCACCTGCCCAGCAGCCTAATCAGATCCAATATCAGGATTACCAGGGGGATTATCAAAATTCGTATGAAGACACACGCCAGGACCTTCCGTACGAGGTGACGAAATCTCAGGAATATACAATTGAGCAGACAGAATATATACCTCATCCAACGCCTAAATCTCAGTATGGGCCCCAGAAAAAAAGTGGCGCCCTGTTAACTTATGAGAATTTTCCATCTGAGAAGCACACGAGGGTCATATTCAAGACACCGGAAGGTGAGATTATCTCATTCTGATGATAATAATAATGTTGTCTTCAACAACCTGGTTGGGTATTTTCAGTACGTTCTAGAGACTTCCGAAGGTTCTGTTATGGTTCGTTATAATAATTTTCCAGAATCTCATCAGAGAACAGTCTAGAGTTTCCGATCCTATATTTCAGAACATTCCATGATACTTATTCCCCTGGTGGTGAAACTTTCGAGAACTTCATTTTATTGTTTTTTCAGAACCTTCTGGTACATTCAACACAGATAAAATTTTCTAGAACTTTCCAGAAGCTTCGAGAACATTTTGAAGTGTTCTCTCTTTCTGGAAATTTCCAGAAAGTTTTTGTGTCGTATGTGAATGTAATGTGCAATTGTAACATCAAGGAAACATTTGGAGTCGAAACACAGTGCCTTCTATTGGAAGCATACCCAACCTATGACAACCCATTTTGAAGTGTTGTGTCAATAAACAAACTTATTCCACCATCTGTTAGAAACTTAGTGAACTTATAGATGAAAGCGGACTCGGCAGATGTCCTGTCCCATCATCACGTCTATTGATGTGTATTGTAATGAACTTTCACAAAATTCACTCCAAAAAAATATTTATTTCCAACACTTAGAATACAGTAATTCATGTAACACAATGACTGGGCTATTTATGCTAATATTCAAACTTCCAACACTTCAGTACTCAATACTGGTCAACCAGCGACACGCACGGCCTATTATAGTCAAAAACATCATTTCTTCTCGTCGTTTCGAGAGTTTTCTACAATTTTCCATTCGCTGTCAGTCTACGGGACTACTCGCGCCAACGCTATTACTGCTATTGTCCCATATGTGGTGCTAGCCGTTGAAGTCGGACTATTAGTGACAGTATATTTTTGATTCGCCAACTAATCCTTGCAATATATTTTTGTTAATGTTATTGTCGGACTTATGGCGAAGCCGCGGGCAGAAGCTATTTGTTTTATAAAAAATCAATATATCGAGATAAAAACTACCCAAGCTGAACCAAGCAATATATTTACAAAATTTCTTTGAAATTGAAATGTTTATAATCAAGTAAAAACGAGCATACAATATTTCAAGAATAACCTAGAGTAAATTCTCAGAAAACAAACTAATTCGGTGTGCATATGCCTATGTATTCCTGAGAATTTCTCTACGTTATTTTTGAAATAGACTATCAACATTCAACATATGTACATATAAAAACAAACTTGAGAGGATGCCATCCTATGCATATGTAACTTTAGTATTTTTCACTCACCACTTTTCTTTTTCTGACAGGCCACATAAGGGAGTCAAAAGCAATCTACGATTCTCGAAAACAACCTGATGTTCAAGCACCAACACAGTCTGTGAATGATCCACAAGAAGATACAAATCCAGATTATGCTGAAGGTACAGCGGAAAACTATCAGTATTTCTTCCAAAATGCACAGAAAGAAGACGATGAAACCAAGAAAATATTGTATCTTCCTACGCATCAGGAAAGTTGATAACCTTATGTTATGCGGTTCTCTATGTAGATACGATTCAATTTTAGATAAACAGTGCCTTTTGTATAAATGTTGACCTTGGATGTGCAATTATCCAACTAGGGAAATATTGCGAGAAACGTTTTTTCTGACTGAGAAATGACTGTTGGTTGGAAGAAGAAAGAAAATATTTGAAATAATTATGTTCATTAAGTAGTCTATAGTCTATTACAAACAATGTAGTTATGAAATGAAAACCTTTTAAATTCTCGCGAAAACATTTTTCAAGCCCTGTTATCTGTACAGTCGATGCCAGTATTATCCTTATTTATATTATCAGTTGATGTATGATTATTAGTTGTAATGTTTTTATTCTGAGTAGTTGTTATATTAAAACAAACATGCAAATCGTTGCTTTTTTCACCACGTTTTTATCAACTAGCTTACTTGTCCTCTTTGAGACTTGTTTACATTTCTTTTGTGTTCTGGTTCCCACGAAAAGGAAAATCATATTTTCCACATGGTTGAAATATTTGAAGAGATATTGTCGATTTTACTATTTCATTCATAGTTCTAATATTGACTGACTAAAATACATTTGACTAACTCTATATGTTTGCATCCCCAGCATTATGATCTCAGAAACTGTCTCGGTGCATTTTGTTTGATCTCCAAATAAGAAACGCACTTTCTCATGAAAATTCTGAAAAAAATATGCGAGGACCAGACGTGGCAGCGTTGTGCTGCTCGACGATATATAAAAAGGGCAATCTCAAGAAAAATAATGTTAGTATTTTGAAATCAAGTTTTATTTCAGAATTGGCAAATTCTGGTGTGATCGTATACCAGCGTATAAGTGATTGTTAGCAAATTTTGAACCAGAAATGCAGCAGACATATACGAATAAAGCAAGTTAAATAAAACCTTCTAAAAATGGTGATTCATAATAAAACAGGGGAACATCATTCGGAAGAATAAAAACCAATAGTCACCCCCAAGGAGACTGAACACCCTAACACCGCTCAATTATTCACAAAATTCTCCAGAAAGATATCATGAAAGCAAACTTGTAATTTGAATAAGCATAAATCAAAATCACGATGGGCGGCATTTATTGAAATCAATGATTTGTTAGAGAAGCTCGAGAAAATCAGCTCTAAATAACCACCCATTAGAGTCGTCTTCGAGACGGACATGCTTTGATGGACTCATCTATTATTTGGGGTTTCGTGATAAAAGGCATTGTCATTTTCGTTATTAGTGGCTCGAAGTTTCTTTACAGTCCTAGAAAAGTCGTCAGTTGAAGATTTCTGTTCAAGCAAGCTGAAATGACGCAAATGATACCGTTATTGTTGATTGGGTTTTTCCTGATTGGTTCCTGGGTGGGCAGTCAAAATGTACGAAACGTCGAGATTAGTGAGTTACTTCAATATGTTTCTCCAATAATTCCTTTTGAGTCCATTTTTATTTCATTATTTTTTTACGGAATTAGAAGATTTAATAATATTTTTTTTATCGTTCCCCATTCATATAATTTGAAACAATATTCTGATGCTTGAAAGAGGCCGATTTTTCAATCATCCACGGGAAATCTTCAAACAAAAATAAGCTCAATCGATAAAAAAAAATTATTAGGCCTTTGATAATATTTTTTAGTTAAACACGTATCAGAATATAATGAACAAACCTTGATCGGAAATAACTTAGGACTTCCAAACTAACACTGGGTATTTTAATTTTGAATAAATCAATTTTATTCTTTTATTAGTACATTTAACATTTAATTATGGGGTAAGTACGCTGTTTTTCATCATGATTAAAAAGCATATTAGTAATTTTCACTTATAATCTCCCTAGTGCTTGAATTATTTCCAGCAATTAATTCAAGCACGCGGGGGATTCGGTAAGAAAATTTCACACCAAAATATATTAAATTAATGGTTAATTCAACTAATTTGTAGATTATTCTGAGAGAAAACAAGTTGTAACATCAGTGGGCCATGAATGGTTTTTGTTGATATAATGACAGTTACGCGTTGGTATTAGTGGCGGTGTTTGTATGTGAGAAAGGAAAATTCATTTTGCGACATTTTCAACCTAAAATTACATTGCACATCACGCAGAACTAAAATAGTTTTGACTGGTCCATGCGGATTGTCTATTGGGAAGTGATGTGGAAAGGAATTCTTGCAAATTTCAGCCGAGTATTCACGAAAAGATAAGTTGAATGGAATTGTTTCAAATATTAAGTTCATCAAGTCAAGCATAGATAGATTTGATTGATATACATTTTTTACCGATGGACCTATTCATCGTTGAAATGCAAGTTCTCAAAATATTTTCAGACACATTCGAAATATTTAGTGAATATATAATTATGAAATATTATCTCCTTTCATAATATGAAAAATAACATTCCATTTGTACATGAAAGCAAAATGTTAACTATCACATGTCAAATATTTGACAGAAAAATTTCCACTTATTAATTTCGCCCAGGGTACCCAGGAGGATAAAAATTTCCGGAAATTTTTTGGGTTGCCATGGCAACTAAATAAAAACCAATTTTTTGATTGGCTGAAAAAGTGAGGTGTGAAATTTTCACTGCAATTTATAAGTAGAAATCGAGAATGATGTATGATTCGTACGATATTTTTGTACATCTCGGATTTCCCTGGGCTTTTAATTTGTGTTCTTCACAACGTTTCAACTGCATTTATCGGCAGTCGTCTTCAAGTGATTACTGACTCATTGAATGACTGAAGTTTCCAAAGGCTTCGAATACGATGGTAATCTAAATTCTTCTTTGAAATACTTCCGCATTCTTCTATTGAATTTGGTGATGTTCTTTCCATACATGGTCTGCGATATCGGATTTTAACTTGTCGTCTTGATGCGTGGAGCGTTTATGTTCCTTTATCCTCACTGCTAGCAGTCTCTTGCTTTCGCCGATGTACGAAAGTCCGCATGGAACCCCATGGATGCAATTTTTGCTTTTACGTGTCTGAAGCTCCCTTATATCTGACATGAGCTTAGTTTCAATAGCAATGACTTACTGTGCATGGTGCGCCTCCAAAACTGGCTGATGGCCTTGTTTGCTGGGCTGATGGCCCTCATTTTCAACAGTTCAATGAGTAGACGGCGGACTTACCTACTGAAAGATGAAAAGCACAATTTATGGTTAATCAAAGGTTAAGCCCTGTTGAGAGGGACCCTGGCGTCACCGGAGATTTTGCTGCTAAATGATCTTCAATACAATTCATAATACAGATAATTTTGATTTCGAACTAAAATCAAAATGCTCATGACAGGTCTATGTCAAAAAATAATTTTCAAAGTGTCACCGCAGAAGAAATGTTTCTCTCATATCCATCCCTGATGTGTATGCTTCTGAAGAGCTTGTTTTATTTCAATCCTATATCAATCCTCCTGAAGAGCTTGGCAAAGCGAAATAGATTTTTGTCGACCAAAATGTATTGGGGATTAAATGCGAGAGAAGCGAACCTTGCTTCAATGAAATGAACGATTTCTGTGAGTGATATTTTTTAATAACATTCTCCTTATCTAATTTATTTAATGATTTGTTCAAGGAAAACTAGAAAGAATTAAAAAAGTCAGCTATCTGAATGAAAATGCAAATTTTCACTTTCAGATTTTTTCTTTCCTTTTCAGTTAGAGTCTTTTCACAATATCTATCAGATGTAGTTCAATGTCCAGCGTGGCTTGTGCCGGGGAAGTAGTTGTTTTCTGTTAAATATTACAAATAAGTCACATTTTTCATTTTTCAGTTTTCATGGAGAATGTTCCCCTTTTCAACAGATAATTTTATTCCGATCATCATTAAATTTGTTATAGGCTTGTTTTTAATGGCAAAAATTAAAAAATGGTGGCAAGGTTAACCACATTCACTCACAAAACAAATTCTATTCAGATAAGAAAATATTCTTGACTAATTAGTAAAATAAAGCGCATATTACAAAAAATAATAGATAAACAAAACGTTTTTTTTTTCTTAATTACTTACCTACCAAAATTAAATTGATTAAAATTGTAAAAACTCTATTATCGAAAATAACGGAAGAAGTTGAATACTTGCCGACGTATTACTTATTGTATAGCTTTTGGTTTACATAATTGATTTGCATATTTAAATATAGATACAAAAATTTGGAATGCTTCTCTTGGAACCTAGATATGGCACTGGATATACCTATACTTGAGTATGTATCTTGAGAATTCCAAACAGTGTTTTTCTCCACAACCGTTACAGAATTCGCCAATTCTGAAATCAAATTTGATGACAGAATGGCAACATTCTCGCACTTTATATTGAACAAATATTTTACAACACTTACAACACTGTCTTATGCATTTTGCCTGTATTTAATTCCATCACATGTTAAGGAATGAATATTCTAACACTGCTATAGCAATAATAACATTAGCCTTGACTGACATCATAAAAAGAGGTGAATTGAAATATCAAAATAAATTTTCGTGGGCTTTCCGTTTGATTTTATGTAAAATTTGTGATTGTGGAGAAAGCGCATTCTGTTACTCGGTTAGAATGAAAACTCGCGATGCTCGTGGTTCCTCACGCTCACCTCTGGCTCGCGCTCGGAACTTCCCACTCGCATCGAATTTGCATTCCAACCTTTTTACCGAATATGTTATTCGATTTAATTGGGAGCTAGCATTCGCTGATGATTGGCCAACACCATTAAACCCTTGAATCGAAAATTAAATTCAGCTATGAATTTGAAAGGCATTGCAAAGTCGATCTTGTAGAAAATTTTGCCAATTATCAATCATATATAATTCAAGGGTCGTACGGGTTAGTAGTTGTTTTCAGTTGAAAACTTGCTGATGAATTACTTATCGTAATTGTACAGGGTTTTTTGCGGAAGATTGGATTATATAATCCATTTTCAATTATTAATTGAAAAAATTATTGATTCAATAAATGATAACATTCGATACGAAAATGTTTATTTAAAACTAACATTTTATCAAATACAGGAACTCTTTGAAAATTCATTTTTTATAATAAGCAGTGGAATGATTGTTTGCTGTATTTTCACAATCACTTGAAAATAATAGTTATTTTTGTATCTAGTGCGCGAAATGCTACTTTGGTGATCGAGAACTGATTTTTTTTAACGAGGCGCAGCCGAGTTAAAAAAAATAGTCGAGATTACCAAAGTATTTCGCGCATGAGATGCAAACAAAATTTTTTCTACAAACGTCAAAAATATTGTTCTAAAATAAATAATAACTATGAAAAATAGTATTGAACTGGCTTAAATAATTTTTCCAAATCAAGTAATTACTGTAGGGTTTCTATGCATCTTGACTGTAACTATGGAAATAAAATGGCATTTGTTGACAATTATTTCAAAGTGACAGTTCTCGATAATTATTTTTTGACTTTTTATTCGCGTCAATTTCGTGCGTGATATTTATTATTGTAAAAGAATGGAAATTTCGAGCGACGATGAACTAAGCAGTACCCCACCTAACTTGATCGATGCGGCCAATTCCGTTATTTCCAACCTTTTACCGGAGAAATCGAGGCGCCAGTATGAAAATGCATATCAGCAATTTAAAGAGTGGTGTGAAGCAAATAAAGCCAGAAAAATATCCGAAAATGTGCTGTTGGCATATTTTGCACAGAAGTCTAAGAAGCTGAAGTCTTCCACGTTATGGGCAATGTATTCTATGTTGAAGGCAACACTCAATGTTAAAGAAAACGTGGATTTTAAGAAATTTACCAAGTTGGTTCCATATTTGAAAAAATTGTCAGTTGCAAACCATCCTAAGAAATCTAAGGTATTGACTAGAGAGGAAGTTGATCAATTCATAAGAGAGGCAGATGATGAAACCTATTTGTTGGTTAAGGTAGATTTTTGATGATTGTTTTATATGTTTTTTGAATTACTGATTTCCTTTTAGGTCGTTTTAATACTGGGTATTTCGGGTGCTTGCCGCCGTGACGAACTCACTAAAATGACGGTCGATGACATAGAAGATAAAAATTCCATTTTGATTGTTAAAGTACCCGATACAAAAACGAATATACAACGAATTTTTACAGTTTCAAATTTATATTATACTGACTTTTACCGAAAATATGCGGCTCTTCGTCCAAGTTATGCTACCAGTCGCCGATTGTTTTTGAAGTATCAAAATAAGAGATGTTTTAACCAAGTTGTTGGAATAAATAGTATTGGAAAGATGCCTAGCTTAATAGCAAAACACCTAAAATTACCAAATCCTGATGCCTACTACACTGGTCATTGTTTTCGGAGAACATCAGCCACACTCCTTGCTAATACGGGGGCCGATATATGTGTTTTGAAGCGACATGGAGGATGGAAATCTTCGACTGTGGCCGAAGGATACGTGGAGGATTCTATCAATAACAAAATTCAAATATCAAATAAAATTTTAGACTGTGAAATTTCAAGATCAAGTGCTGTCACCTCTACGGCAGTTGCTTGCAAGTCAAAAATGGATAGTCTTCCAACCCCCGAAACTACGATATCACAAGCTGAATCTGAGTTATCTGGTTTAGGAATAAATATTGGTTCGTGCACTGGCTGCACCATTAATGTTAACATTGTAAATAACAAATAAAATTAGGTAGTGTAAAATTTTCTCACAATTTGAAAACCTTAATTATTGTTCTACATTAATAAATAAACGATTTCTTGTTTTTTGCTTGATTGAGGACCATATATATAGGTTAGAATTTGAAAATCCCATATAGTTTACATGCAGTGTGCGAAATATATTTCGCACATTACTTCGCGCACGGTGTCATGGTAACGAAGGAAAATGAAAAAAAGTGCCACTTCGCATACTGTTGTCAATGTGCGAACCTTGTCATTTTTTGACGTTTGTAGAAAAAATTATTTTTCGTAAGTCTCCGAATCATTTCTGGAATTAACGGTTCTTGCGTTCTTGCAAAGGCAAATTTATAACGCCAGTTATTTTATCTACTTCACACGTTTTCAAACTCCTACTTTACCAAATAGCAAGCTTTAAATTAACGAACAACGTCAAATTTGAGTGACGAATTTGACAGGTACATACTTGATGCATTTATGGAGTTGCCTGTAGTTAAAACACTGTAAGAATCGCTGTCAAAATTTGAATGTGACTTACTTCAAAAACACCCTAGAAATATTTCAGAGCACTCTTCATAGTCAATGTGAAAACAGTCATCGTTCATTAAAAAAAAATAATAATAATGGGATTGAAACCAGCAAGACGGCATCTCCAGCAAGACGGAAAGCCCATGCTTCGATTAAATCGTGCTCGGTATCGTGGTATGAATGAATGCTTATTTCTTCCAACGCTCTAGTAACAATGAAAAAAAAAATGACTTAAATTGTCGTCTTGCTATTTTTTCACAAAGAATATTGAAAAATTATGAACTGAAAATACAGAAAAAATGATAAAAACAACAGTTATAGTCTTGCTGTTTGTTTTCACAGAGAATATTGACAAAGAATTTTGAACAATGAAGTCTTGAATGAGCTGTCCTCATTTATCTTCTTGCTGTTTTTTTGTGGAAGTTGATTTTGTAGCATCCGTTTGATCCCCTTCCATCCCTCAATAATGAAAAAAAATATTGCTGCCTTCATTTATCACCCTGCTGGGGTTTTTTCACAAAGAATGGTGGACAATGAAGTTGAATGTGATAGTAATTTGACCCACTTCTGCCCCCTTAGAAATAATAATATTAAAGGCTCTGGTAGTCATTACTAATATTTCACTGTTCTCCGTGAAAAAAACGCTAGCCGGATGATAATTGAAGTCAGAAACATTTTTTCTACGAGAGTGCATGAAGTGGTGAACTTTTTTTTACACATTTTAATACATTTATGCATTCTTGAGAAATATAGTATTCTGCGTCAAATTTTACTCGAACGTATGACGAAGATTCATAACATTCACATTAATGATGCAATTGTTATAATGGCCAATATAATAACCTTCGTAGAAAAAACTTTGTATGATATACTTTCGCAAAGGGTTTTTTGTACTCGCGTGTTTGTTGAATGAGGCGCAGAAAAATCCTATTATAGCAACTTTGATCATAAAATAACTATTTTGCATTTTAAGAGGGCTGGAAGGGGTTCAAAATCATGATTCATTTTCATTAGTTCGATGAAGAGGTACACGGTTTCCCTGTAGATATTAATTATAGTGCTATAGGTTTTCATTTTTCCAGCAAATTCATATAGAAATATTTCTCTAACACGTACTAAAATAAACGTGATAAATTGAATACCCATACGCTGCCGCGATAACGAGCACGACTTTATCGAAGCGTAGCGTTGTCCGTCTTGCTGGTAATGCAATCTTCCTAGTTTCATTCAGGTTCAATAAGATCATATCCTGTCGGCAATGACTCGTTTTGAAAAAACTCAGTTGAAAGTAAAAATACCGCTGTCCAAGTATTTTCTCCAAAACATGTAATTTTATCGAATTGTTTTATCGAGGTGTTTCACAAAACGAATATTTTCTATGATTTTTTTATACTGTAGGAAACACTTGACATTACCATTGATGACATATTCACTTTAGATTACACTCAATTCCAAATTTTAGAATAGCACATTTAGTTCTTTGCGTTTGCCACTACACCCCGTATGATCCAAAAAAGTCTAGGTCAATATCACATGAACAATGACAAAAATTGTACTTCAGTTTTTTTTGTCAATTGTATCGTCCAGTTGAATGGAGAAAAACACAGTTTCCTCTGTATCAGTGCTTGAGAAATTGGATTAGGAAGATCAGTCAAAACTATTCCCTGATAAGCTCGAACTCATCTGCTCTATATTTTCGCCTTTTAAGATACACGTAGATTTTGAAAACAACAACTCCAACAACAATCACCAAAAGTATTGTAATAAGAGCCATTGAAAAGTTAAATAAAGGGCTGACACTACTAATACTACTGTCGTTCTTCAAACTTGCCTCGCTATGTTCATTTGTGCAAAATATACCAGCCACGTTTTCTCCTATCGAATCATTATTCTGTTGCATTGTATAGTTGATCGCTTTGTGCTTGAGAAATCCCACTATTTTTATAAGAAATTCGCAAGATAAACGATTTTCTTTGATGTTCAAAACTGAAAGCGAGGGTAATTTGGATATTATCAAATCGTACTGTATAACACTTAAGTCGTTGTTAGCTACATCCAAAATATGCAAATTTTCCAGCGGCTGAAGTAAACTGTATTCTAAACCTTGCAGATAGTTGTGGGAGATATTCAGTACGTTCAAATTCTTCATTTCTTTGAAAGTGTCGGTGGACAATACTTTAAGATTGTTCCTTGAGAGATCTACAGTCTTCAATTTTATCAAATCTCTAAAAACCAATACCGGTAACGCTTCGATCTTGTTGCCAGCCAGAAGAAGAGTTTTCAGCTGGAGTAAACCTCTAAACGAGAATGTATTCAAATTTATATGGTTATTGTTCAGATCCAGTAATTCAAGACTGACAAACTCCTGGAAGAAGTACGGCCTCACTTCTGATATGTCGTTGTCACCTAGAAGCAGCTTCTGCAAAACCTTCGAGCTGTTGCTGATTCCATTAAGAGAGTCAGCATTTAATTTATTCGAACCTAAATTGAGGTACCTCAACATGGGCAAGTCCTTGATGCTGATACTCGAGATCTCGTTGTGAGATAAGTCTAGGCGTTCCAAGTTATCTTTCCTATGAAATACTTTTTCTTGTATAACAGTTATATTGTTGTTTTGGAGATAAAGTTCCCGCAAGTCGTCCAGGGATTTGAAGTTGGAATTATTCAACTGACTCAACAGATTTCCTTGCAATTTGATTACACTGACGTACTTGAAAGTGTCAAACAAATCTCCTAACTGGGTCAACCTGTTGTGGCTCATATCAAAGTCTTCTAAGTTTGAAGCAAAGTCATAAATGGTATAGTCATCTTTTGGAACGTTCAGAGCGTAGGGATGACTGTTGACGCTGAAGTCCATGGAATTAGATGGGTTCTCGCACAGAGTGAAAAAAGGATCTGGATTCGTGATCAAGTTGGTCGACAGATTCAGAGATTTCAAGTTCTTCATTTCGCATAACGCTATGTTTGAGGTATCCCTCAAACTATTTTCCGTCAGCTGAAGATACACCAAGCCTTCTAGATGTTTCATAGCGCCTTCTTCGATTTTCTTCAATTCATTTTTCGACAGAACCAACTCCTTCAGATGTTTCATGCCCTGAAACGTATACTCGGTGATGCGTAAGCTGGTATTCTTGATGAGAAGATGCTCCAAGCTGGGCAACGTTTCGAATATGAGCTCCATCGGAGAAAAGGTGAAGTTGGAATCTTCTACACGGAGAGAACGAATCTCTCGCACGTTTTGGAAGAGTTTCGGAGTGACATTGTCCAGCGCGGAGTTTTTTATTTTCAGACTTATTTCGTTGTTGACGCTGATGTTTTGCAGGAGGTCAAGGTGATTTTTGGATAGGTCTTGGCAGGTTATGTCGTAGCCTTGGTCCTCGAAGTTGTATTCTTTGTCGCAATGTAGGGCGTTCAAGAGTCCTATTGTTGCCATCAGTATGACAGCCTTCATTTTGCCTGAAAAAAAAAGAAAAGCGTTACTAAGGAACATAATGATTTCTTGAGTCCTGTAAGGTCAAATGATTATACAGGGTCACTCACGGTCGAAAATTAGTTCTGCTATATCAATGTCAAATATTTTCATTGCTATTTATATTGACATGTAACAACTTTGATATTTTAGAAAGTTACCCTGTGTATTATGGCAATTTTCGCTTCACTATTGTTTTCCGATAATATTGGGACGACTTGCCTAAACCTACCTTCAGCAATTTTCGAAAAACAGAATGATTTCTATATTTTTTGTGAAAAACATTGCTTTATTTTAATGTGTATTTGGATTATACAGGGTCGATCATAATTTGTGATTTAATACAAAAATGGTGAAAAGTGTATTTTTAAACGAAAAGTCCTGTATTTTATCAAATATCCTGAAGGGTAGTTTAGGTTCCTTTCAAATAATGAATCATTTTCGCCAATTAAATAGTCAGGATTCCGAAATAAAAGTAACTATCTATAAAAGTCCGATTATTTTGCCATATTTTGTATAAGGTAGATATGAAATGTCATGAAAAATATCATTATGAAAATTTAGTATTAGTGGATTAATCCTAAAACTTTTGCGCATTAATTAACGAAAATTTGATTTGAAAAAGATCATAATGGAAGACAATAACTATTCAAATACAGATATACGAACGAAGCAAGTTGAATAAATTCGCTTATCAGTATGTGGTAACTATGTAAAATTCTCCGTTCTCGAGTTGGTCAGCTCTAAATCAGTTTTTAGATGTTTTTTGCCGCCAAAAATATTTCTGATGAGTTTTCGACATTTTCGTTCAAAGATTCGGAATCAGCACGTCAAAATACGTTCGAGGAAAAAAATTTGAAAATCGAAAAATGAAAAATAAAAATTCTCAGAAATTGGATTTTTTACCTTAAACACCCTTTTCCGGCTAAATCTTATATCTGAGCACATGAAAATCGTACATTTTCGGAACAAGCATGAAATTTTACGTATAAAGTGCAAATTTCAAGTCGATGTGACGACTTAGTATTTTTCATGATTTTTAGGGGTAAACCCCTTGCAACTTTTTCCGGGTGATTTTTAATTTTTTTCGATTGACTCGAAATTCACGATACATACTAATTTGACCATTCTGAATAGATTGGCGTTCGCAGAATTTATCTATCTCTAACCGTTCTCGAGTTGGTCAGCTCTAAATCAGTTTTTAGATGTTTTTTTGCCGCCAAAAATATGTCTAATGAGTTTTCGACATTTTCGTTCAAAGATTCGGAATCAGCACGTCAAAATACATTCGAGGACAAAAATTTGAAAATCGAAAAATGAAAAATAAAAAATCTCAGAAAATTGGACTTTTTACTTAAACACTTTTTTCCGGCTAAATCTTATATCTGAGCATAAAAAAATCATACTTTTTGGAATGAGCGATGAGCGATGAGTCGATGTGACGAATTGGTATTTTTCATGATTTTAGGGGTAAACAACCCCAACTTTTTCGAGTAATTTTTAATTTCTTTCGATTGACTCGAAATTCACAATATATACTAATTGGACCATTCTGAATCGATTGGCATTCGCAGAATTTGTCTCAGTTTTTAGATGTTTTTTTTGCCACCAAAAATATTATTTCTGATACACAATTGAATTATACGTAAAAACAGAAATAGAGAATTTTGCACATGAAACGGGTACAGCAATTTTTCGAAAAGGCACGATTTCGAAAAACACCCTATAACTCTGAATGGTACTATGGTAGACATCGATGTTCCGATTTCACCATAACATTTTTCTTTAAAATAGACCCCTCAGGCACAGACAGCTTTCTTTTGTCTAGTTCAGAAATAGAACTTTTCATTTAAAAGTGTCCAATTTTCCCCCTGTACAGGCAAATAACACATCATTTTCATAGCTAACTGTGAAGTATTCCAATACTCATTCTACTCACTTAGGATATCACTTCATCGTATGATTGCAACCACTAATCTCATCGTAATCCATGCTCTCCGAATACACAACTGAAAAATGTTCAAAAGATAACAGCCATCAACTTATTCCACTTTTACTCCGAACTAGAGCACTTTTCTTTTCAACGATCTATTAGTTATAACGAAATGCAAAATCCAACTCAAGCAGCGAGACAGCCTTGTAAAAAAATCAAATATTTCACTACACTTTCATTTTCCTCGTATTAACAAGAAACCGTATTGGTATAAGTACTTTCTGATTGGAAGGCTGTGGCGGAAGTAACAAAAGCGTGCGATAATTTCGATTTTTTTGAGTGCGAAATGAAAACTGTTTACCACAATAACAATTGCTGAGTAATTCTGAAACCAGCCATCTACTGAAGATAACTAGTGTCAGCAGTATTGAATTACGTTGATGTCTGTGCGATATAATAAGGCAAATGTTTATTTTGTTTAATTTTGCATTATTAATACACTTTGAAGCATCAATTACAGGCAGAGTCGCATTCAGGTTGGTTAATTAGTCACGATGATATTAATTTTACTTTTCAGCCTCTAATTAACGTGGCATTGAGACCACTTCTAGATAGATAGATATTGTGCTTTATTGACAAAGTTTTGCCAATAATATAAACATACATATCTTCAAAAAAATACAAAAACACATACAAAAGTACACATATAAATTTACCACATTCAATAAAAATATAAAATGAAATTCATCACCGTCATAAAATACAAGCCAATAAAATAACACTAACATCAAAATTTAGTAACACTATAGAAATATTAAAAATTATCCGCATAAAATTCTTTCATACCATAATAGGTTTTATGAATAAGAAAGGCTTGCAATATTTTTCTATAATTTGGATAATCATTTACTATTTTAATATAACTAGGTATAAGTGATTATACAGTGCAGACGTAAATAGCCCACCCCCTATTATTTTTTGAATGGTTCAATATTTTTTAACCAAAGGAGGGTACCTATGCATTTAATAGGGAAATTTGGGCTATTCCTGAAAAAATATTTAAATTCTTTCAAATGCTTATAAATGAGTAATGTAATAGTATTACTTTTTTTTCAATCTAGAATAACTTATCTTCTATAATATGTTCTTATCAATTATCTTCAAAAATGCAAAGTGACAACATTGCTCTTGAATAAATTCAATAACTAATTGTCAGAACTGGCATTTTCCATTTATTGTACAATAAAACCCATAATAAACACATACGCTTTGCTGCCAGAATGTATATTTTATTATTTTTTTCCTTCACAAATCGTTGTTGACGAACTTATTTGAAGATGCTCCGGAATAGTTTGGAAGTTGAAATTTTGGGAAAATGTATTTTTTTGTATAGACCGAAAAGTGTGTGTCTTGACCCAGAAAAGCATACACTCCCCTGGCACACTTCTATGAGACCATAAATGCTATTTTTCACCATCTTCTTTATGACGTCATCGGCACAAGCGTAACGTCATTTGGGGAAAAATTTAATTGGAAGGTGGATCACGTGGCACCTCGTTTTGAAGGTATTTCAATTCTCTGTCCAACGGTGTAAACATTTTTAATTTTTGCCCACCGTTAAGGGAGATAGGGGCATTGATATTTTGAAATTCTTTATGTATTCTATGCAAACTAGTTGAAAATTATTTTTCCTCCTACCCCTATAGAAAGTACACACTTTCCTCCCCCAAACCAGGGAGAAAACTCATATTTTTCCTCCTTAGGGAGGAAAGTACTTTTCCTCCCCCTCATTTCAAGTAAGTTGTAAACGATGAAACTTGTGAATCTCTTATAATCAAATTGTTTCCGTAGTTTCTAGAACATCTTATATATCCTGTATTCTTGTAAAAATCAAACATGAATGTTACTTCTACTTTAGTTCTTTGATAGCTATTTGAGTATTTAGAGCGCAAAGTGATTGATTGTCGCTCGACAAAAAGATTAATTTTTGGAGAACGACAATGACACTTTGTGCTCGAAATACACACATTATTTTTTCTACAAGCGCAGCTCTTAGAAAAAAAAAAAGATCGATACTTCATTCAAATAGGCGCATAACAATACTTATGAGAAAATCACTCAATAGCAATCTGAAATATATAAGCTCTAAATGTCCAATAATTCAAATCACTAACAAAAAAAAGTAAAATAACGTTCTTAAAAAAAAAAGTTGCAATTGCCAGGAGCTGAATCCGGGACCTTCAGATTACAGCCCAAGACGCTAGCAATTGCATCACCGCAGATTCTGAGATGGACATGACTGTATTGTCTATACTTTCCATCATGCAAGTATAGGTCCGTTTTAGACAAAAGCAGTTGAGATGCGTTTTACAAAAACAGGTTCATTGAGTGGGTAGGAGGAAAAATCATATGTATAACATGGGAGTAAAGTGCCTTTTCCTCCCTTGGATGTTTACTGTTAAATACATCCTGCGGGAGGAAAACTGGCACTTTCCTCCCTAGTAATACAAATAGCTATTCAGTTTGGAAAATGGAAGGAAAGTTGATGAGTGAAGGCATTACCCATATATACTAAATCGCCCAGGAGGTTATGGTGATAGAATATTATTATTATAGTTGACAACCTTTTATATGAATACAATGATGAAGGAAAAATATGAGAATCTCAGGAAATAATTTGGAACTTCGACTATTTGAGGGATAAATCATAACTTGGTGCGAAACGAACGTGTGTATGGATGCATTTTCAGCACACCAGCCGGTCAGTCTCACCCCAAATGATAGATATCCCGGTCCTGGTGAAAAACAAAAAATTCTATTATACATTATCGCTTTCCTCAGTTCAATAAACTCAAGCGAGAAACGGGTTGTGATATAAATAAATTAATTCAGTTACTGTAAAATATCTCAATAGTCATACATATTGAGTTGAATATATTAATTATTTTTTTTGATAATCAATCAACGTAGAATTTAACTAGCAGAAGACACGGTTATCCTTGGTATAATTATTCACCAGAAACATATCAAGGAATCAAGGTTGGATGAATTCAAATAGCTCCTTCAAGATTGGTTTTCATTTATATTCATTTCTGTTCATGTTTTCCATTTTGTAGACAGATAAAACAAGCTTTTTACACGCAAAATGAAATATTTAAAATAATAATAAGAAACTCCTTCTATTCGACCTCCCTAATGTTAATTTCGATGGGTCCTCAAAGGATAGAAGAACTTCGCTGCACCAGGCTCTTATGGGTGATTAACTATTGGAGGAAAAAATGTCTAAGCACGTACCTCCACCCGACAAGAGGTAACTTATAGCTCATTGCAACTTATTTTATTGATTTTAACACACCAAAATCTTGTTATTGTCCTAAGCTATAGTCATACTTTGTTCGTAATTTTGATACTATTTGATATTATATCCATATTGTCACGGATATATTCCGACTTGTTCGAATATCGGCTAGCGCCATCTAGGTGAAGAATAGCGAAATAAAAGCAGAGGCAGTGATCCCCGCACAAGTACAAGTGGTTGATGGGGTGAAGGGTGAAGGGTGAATAGGTTTGGACATTTCTTGATATCCATTTCCGCGATATATCCACTGGCTACTTTTTAATTTGACCCGTTGTGTATTTCTTGAAAACATTATTTTATGGCGATGTACCAACCAACACAGTACGACTTAGTAAATATTTGTTTTATGTTATCGATTTGATTATCTCTGAGATTCGATCTATTTTATTTGTACGCAAGTGTTATCTCGATATTTATGTAATCTACTAATCCATACATTATCTACATGCTGGAAATTCGCATGCCTTGTGAGCCTTGAGCTATATAAATCATTAGGAATTTTGAAGCATCTTATATTCTATTTTGATCCTTTCACAATGGTTGCCCTTCAATGAAATTTGGAACCGCTTCTTTTTCATCAAATTATTCCCAGTAACGACCCAAGTTTCGAAAAACGGCTATTGCCTAGTCAGTTCAGGTAGCCTAGTGGTTAAGAGCTCCGTCTTCAATCATTCTGGCTGCAGGTCGTCGGTGGTTCAAAGATTTTTTTTCTGATGGCTCGAAAGGAATTGCACTTGAAAAAGTAAGACCTCGTTAATACTTGGTTCGCACAAGTTTCGAATTCTGAGGGCTACCAATCGTAAGGGGACGACAACTGGTTAACGGATAAAACAATTTCAACTTCCACTTGAATCATACATTTTATTTGACCAACATAGAACATTACAACACACATATACTTTTTCAGTACAATTCCCAGCCAATTATGGAAAAAATTCGAACTGAGAACTATTGATTGATTTTTTTTGTATTATTTTCAAATACAAAACATTTTCTTTATTACATAATTCTCACTATAGATCAAAATCATAAATGAACACACATTATTTTTAATTATTAACACAAATAAATAATAATATATTTTTGTATAAGAACAACAAAAGTCAATTTTAAACAATTATTTTTAATTAGATCTAACCAATATATTTCGAATAATCTTTTGGATGCGATAGCACAAAAATGTTCCCAATATTTCCCAGATTCTGGAGAGTCCAATGTTAGAAGTTAATATGAAAAGTATTCGACGAAAGAACAACCAGTTTCAGACATTGGTTGTTCTTGTTCCAAGCCACAGTATGTCTTCGCTTGTTTCAACTAGAGAGGTCATGGGTTCAATTTCACGCTGGGTGATTTTTTTTTCAATATGAATATTCTTTAATATTGTTACATCGTGATACGACATATCACTCTGAAGAGATTTATTACTGTTAAACGTCATTTACGAAGAAACTAAATAGTGTGTGCTATTTTTCATTTTAGCATTTTATCGCCGAAAAAATTAATTTTAGTCCACCAAGTTTCCTGATCGAGTTAGCCGAGCGGTACCGGATGAAAATATGAGAAAAAATACCATTTTTTTAAATCACGCATTGAAACTCACTAACCTTAATTGTTCTATTTTGGTGCTGGACCTCCACATCACCTGCCTAAACTTTAACTGATTATATAAATTGACTAGATAATTCTGTCGCCAAAAGCAGGAGACAATCACCACTTGATAATGGATTCCTAATCTGATATATAATATATATCATTTAAGTGACTGACGCTATATCAATTATTAAAATTTCAGTACCCCTTCATACAGATAATTCACCTCATCTGAATACCATGAAATATAAGAGGAGATAATTTGGAGAATCTACTAGTATTGAGAGACTGACAGCAAAGATTGACATTATATATGTATTTAAATCATGAAATAAATGAAATAATTAGAATTTTTACTCAGTCTGCAGTTTGGATAATGTACACTATGTTTAGGTTTTTGTCTTCATCTTTCTTATAGTTGTTTATTGTATGTGTTATTTTCGTGTTCTGTTTGTAAGTGAACATCAACATCACTTACAAAACGAATTTGGGAAAATCTAAACATCTACAAATTCAAAAACCACAATATCCTCATTGATTCATAAATACAGATCAGAACACCAGACTTAACATTTGATATAGTCCACAAAACAATTTAAATACTAACAACAATGAACCCAGAGAAACATCAGTCCAGCAAATTCTACTTGTTGTGAACCAAGTACACGAGATTGTATCGAAGCTTTCGGATGTGATAAGAGTACAACTGCAGATAACGAACATGGTTCATTCAGGCGTTCTGCCAAGATTAAAGGGCAACCAGTAAGAATGAACAAGCAGTTTCAGTAGAGCCCTGAAGATGACAGCACTCACTGCTGTCGATAGTGCTCGCATATGATAACTGAAGGTTGGAAAACTTTGAACACATCCTTTTTGTGAAAAACGCGTCATCTGGAATTGAGGTAGTTTTGGTTTTTGGATACCTAGTCTATGTTTTTTGAACTCTTTGGTCAATTTATTTTGACAGTGGGTCTGGGTAATTTTCTGAAATTCTGAGGTTGTCGTATTGGTGATATTGTTTCCCAAGGGAGGTAAGTACCTCACCAACCTTCCAACGTCGAAGGCAATTAGCTCTTTCCTGGTGAAAACAACTTACCAACTTTTGGGAACATTGTGACGATAGTGTACTTACCATAGTGGAAGCAGAAAAAATGTGTTACGCAAAATCTCTTCTCGCTAGTCTAGAAAGTATTTTGTTGACATGTGATCGGGGTCACAATCAGCTAAAAAGGAAGCAGTTTATGACTCAGTGTTGATAATGTGTTGAAAACAATACATGGATTATGCATTCAGTACATATATTATGAAAATCAGACCCGCCGATGATGGTAATTATAAACCTTTACATGATGCAATTACTAGTCCAAAAATAATCTTGTAGGGAGTTTTATTTCACGTAAATTTTCATATCATGTGAACGTTAAATGACTACCATTTCGGAAATGATAGGCGTATTTACATATTTTCAATACGCGTTAAAATATGTATCATAATCGTGACATTTTGTCGAAAACATGTTATGTTGCTATCACGACGTTTTTTATGATAACCGACACTGTTTTAAATTCATTTGATGTAATTGTATGTTCTGCTTTCCACGAAAGGGAAAATCCTGTAATGTTCAGAAAACATCGTGAAAGCGAAGGTAAAATAGACCGGAATTAATGTTCTTCTTGAGTTCTGCACACTGCATTACTCAGGGAACACCTCCCGAGGCAGCGAGACATGTTTGGTATATTTTCAAAGGAACGACAAACGGATATGAAGACTTAACTCGACCTTTCTACTCTAAATTGATTATATATCTCTCAGAGAGGTTAGAGGCACTTATTATTCTCGCCCATTTAATATCTTTCACTCTAATTGTTTAACTGTGGTCATGAATATGCCTAATTAATTTTGCACCTGTGTCATCAAACCAATGGATGTGATCCAAATTATGTTAGGCCACACTCGATGATTTTTCAGGTGCTCAAAAATATGATAAGAGCAACGTTGCTCTTTAAACCCTACTTGTATGGCCTTTCTAATTTGACTCATATACTTCTTCTCAGTCCTTTGCAGCATTTATAGGTAAGGTGTCGGATGAAACTCCAGTGGCGCAGCCAGGATTTCACTTTGGGGGCGTTCAGATATGTCATGAGCTTGATGGTGATGGCGTTTTGTAAGACCTTAGAGATAACAGATCGCGAAATCAACTTTGATTTCTGTGTGTGAAGGTCTTCTTTTTCGAAATGGTTGAAAATGGGGAAGAAACCCCAGAAAATGTTCAAAATGATTCATCAATATGGAATACCCATCAATTATTTTTTCAAATATCACGTGAGAGTGATAGATGTATCACCGAATATAACTAACCTTTAATATAACATTGATGACAACGGCTTTTAAATTCTGTTATTCTGTCAGCACTAAGGATTGCAAAATGTCAGTACTCATACATTTTTTTTAAGTTCAAGTCATCATCTGTTGAAAGTCGAGTATATCTCTAACAGCCTCTGTACTTTACACCATTAGCGTATAACCAAAGAAGTTCTTTAAGAACTGCATTTAAGTACTACTTCATTATTTTATTTCAGTTTTATTGAAAAATGATGACCAGAATGCTATTCTCGAATGGTACCAAACGATCACCCTCTCTTTGGAATCCACCATCAAGTTCAACGTAGTAGTAATAAATGGAAATGACGAAGAAGACGAAAAAGAGAAAAGTGAGTGTATTGTCGATTATCCGTTCATCTATGAACACTACTCCCATTGCAAAAAGCAAACTGGATCTTTCCAGTCATCAGATATCTTGTTTAGAACAAAAATGTACTTATTTCAAACCCATTGTCTTTGAACTTATTCTATCAAATTCTACTGATGTCAAACTAACTCTGAGAGACATCTCCTAACTTCAATTGCTCAACAGTTCAACTGCCACCCTTTTCATTTTTCTTTTGACTTCTGAAAGTGCTATTAATTCTAACGACGATGCATCACCCTCTATATTTACTCACACAATAAAAATGTTGGCACAACAATGCACAACATTTTATAATTAGGGATTCCATTAAAAAAAATGTATTATATGCTTTTAGTTTGTACAAGCTTCTCCTATAAGTTGCTCTAAATTCACGGATTCTCCTATAAGTTATTCTAGTCATATGGTTCATTTAGTTTCATACACCACTTGTTTGAAATAACCACACGGTGTCAGATCTGGGACGTATACAGGTCACCGAATAGGGTCACTGTTTCCAGTGTTTCCTATCCATCGATACGAAAAACATTAATCGATGGATCAATTAATTTATCATTATGTCACTTAACACTTGCACACTTGCTAACAAATTTGTTTCTACTTTATCAATAATCGCTTTGACATCCCTGTTGAAAGTGTATTTTGAAAGGATGAATTCAATATTTTGTGACTTCGACGTCCGACAGGATATACAGCGTGATATATCGTTGAAGTTAAAATTGATTGTACTTGCCACACATCGGAGGAGGATAGTTTGATAGAAGAAGTTGAATTTGATAGTACAGGTTTGAATACATATGCTTCTGACATGAGTACACACGATATGTTTCATTTTTTTCTAAGCAGCATAACAAACATATTTACTACGTTTAAATGAAAAGATCTGGGACACCCGGTATATTAGTGTTTGTTTTCAGTTTGCGAAACTCTGTCACGCAGTACAATCTTGATACTGGACATTACTTGGGCTGGAAATGAAATAGCCAGAATATTGTCGTTAGATAAAGGAGTGCCTTATCTGCGAATTGATATGTCAATAAGCCCATTTCTACATATTCTTGTTAAATATCTGGAATTTAGGAATTCTACTGATGTTGCTCTCATATTCGAAGATTCATCATGTGAGTATAATGTGCTACTTGATGAATGTCAGGTTTTTTTGCCAAAATAGAAAGTGTGCTGCAATAAAAATAACGCTCCTATGAAACAAGAAACAGAGCCAATATTGTATCATTTTATATTAAGTTCAACCAAATGCTATCTGCAGATATTCACGTCATGAAAGAAACAAGATGTTTGCTTCACCAGATTGCTCATGGAAATAATCCTATACAATAATTAGGTCAAAATTTCATCATGAAACAACTACTTTCTTGGCTGATAGCTCAACGAACGTTAAATATTCCTGCAGGATTCCTACAAAGCTTTCTATGCAATTGCATGTTTAGTTGAACATTTCCATGCAACTAGCAGTTGCAGAGAAAACCTGGTAGGAACTCAGAACGGAAATTCATTAAATTTAATTCAACGTTCGTCCAAGCAAAATCAGTCCAAAATATTTTGAGACTTTAATCGATCAAACTCATAGGTCTTGAGATGTTATATATGAACAGAATAAAAGCAGCATCCAATTCTACCTACCACTTCAATATTACTAGAAAATGCACTGAGATCAATCTTTCATGACATAGTAAATAAGAACACGATTTGATAACTTCTGCTGATGAAATTCGAAAACTAACTTTGAAATATATTATTATCATAATGTGTGACATCACCCGAATTAGACTATTCACAAGCTGTTTTTGCAATACATCTTCTGTGATTCTTTCATTTTAATTCTAAACTAGGTACTTCATCATTTTTCTGTAAATGAATATTATTGATCAAACACGATATTATTATTATAAAATCCGAAAACATAAGCATTCATACATAGCATTTTTTCAGAGAAACACTTTTGTGAATTTTCACGTAGCAGACTTATAAAGGGTTATACCACATATGTAATTAGTATAATTATGAATTTGGATAACAAACATCAAATAGCTGACTAGTTAATTAACGCAAAATTGCAAAATTAATAATTGATCATAATTAGAACGCAGTTAAATTATTGATTTCAATTATTTATCCTTGTGATTGGTAACACTGATCAATGTGAATAAACGAATTTTAAGAAATATTCAGAAGCCAAGAGGGTAATAGGGGGAATTACCCCCACCCGTTCCCATTATTACCAATGAATCTGAAGAATTTTGAGAAACTTCTCTTGAAAACGAACAATTCAGTACTTCCAAATTATCACAAAAAAGAAAAGATATGTCTAAAACCTCCAAAAATGCTTATGTCACTATTTACAAGTTTAAAAAAAAAATTAAAATGATATTGAATATGTTTGTTCATTACCTGCCATGACTTTTCCATTGATAATTTCACTGAATCCATTACCAGCAACATTTAAACATCCGCAGCATAAAAATTAAAAAGTGTCCACATTTTAACCTTTTCAATTATTGGTCCACCCTTTCTGATATTACATAACGTTGTTAAACTTATTCTTCCAGTTGGCCATCAAAAAAAAAAAAACGTGGATAGCGTTAGTGGAAGTATTTTAACTTATGGGTTTTACGCCGATTGAAACAATAAAGATTATTATCGGAAATTGCATTTTTCGTGAACGCAGTTTATCAGTAGCAAACAAACTGAGAAATTGCCATTTCCATAATCAACTGCAAATAATATCAATAGGTAATTATCTACAACTTTCGATAATGCCACGAAATCAGTATACCGCGATTACCAAAAAGATCGCAGGAAGGAAGGATGAAAATAGGGCTGTTTTGAGTAGATAAAAATAAATTATTTTTCAACGAAAATACGTGAGCTTCGTTACAGTGCGTAAACTGGTACTTTTTCGCACAAGTACGTAATAATAATAATAATAATAATCAATAGTGAGTAAGTGGTATAAAAATGTATCGGTAGCTAGGACCACATAGGAAAAAGCCACTAATCCTTTCCTTGGTCTTTTCGATATTCTCTGAACATAACACGATGTTCCTTCTCATGCGAATCAGCGAATAGAAACAAAATATATTTCTTTTATTTAGGTTTTTCATATTTTCAGATATTGATCAAACAGTTTATTACTGGATCGACAACGTGAATTTATTCATGTCTATGACAGAAACCCTGGATGCTTCTGCAGCAAAAAAGTTAAGAGAATTTCGCCCCATCCCTAATAATTTTGCTATAATTGCAACAACTAAGAACATGCAGAAACTAATAAAAGTAGTAAGTAAAATATTCATTGTTATTGAAAATATTGTGCCTATTTTGCGGTCAATATTTAAATTCTGAAAATAGGAATAATCGATAGGACAGTGCCTACAGGATAAACGAAGCATATTTGAAAAAAATAAGTGAGCTAAAAATCATTCACATAAAGTTGTATTGGTGGTCTCAAAATAGTTTTTTGTAGGACCAATTTCGATGAATATTAATAAATCAATCATAAACGAAAACCGTTGATAATTTGTATTCATTATGAACAAAAAGTAATGAAAAGTTCACAAACCTAAGTTATACTCATAATACACAGCAATTTAATATGCTTTTCTTGAATTATACAGGCATTAAGAGAAAACCTAATGACTCTACCAGAAAGATGGAATCTGTTATTTCTGGATTTCCAACACAAATACTTCGATCGTTCTTTGATAAAAAACAAGCCAGTTAACTTACTGACTTTAGATAGTGAGCTTTGCTGTCAGTTATTGAATCAAAACAGTTACTGTGAATGTCCCGAAAACTTAAACGCTGCCAAAGAACTACTGAGGATATCGTTGAATATTTTGGCTAACACGTTCGAAAAGCTATTTCAAGAAGGCCTCCAACTCGATAATGATACCGAATGTGATACCAATACTACTAAGTATAATGAAGACAGCTTGAAAAGTTTCGAAGAAAATTTGAATAACGTTGTCAGCAAACAGGGTACAATAAGGCTGGATGATTCTGTACTACGTTTGAAAGCTACAGGTGATGATATACGTAATTTTTGAATTAAGCCCAAATAAATGTATAGTTATGTTCATACTGTTGTGATAACTTCGGGCTTCTATTTCTATGATACAGTAATTTAATTTTGCCGATTCCTAACTTTGGATAATGAGCAACAGATATCTAAAAAAATCCAGATCAACGCATTGTTTTTTGTTACTCAGTCAAAGGTGTATTTCCGCTCTTGATACAAGCACATCATAAATAACTTAAAAACTTATTGAAATAGGTCTTTATATACATTCTACTTCTATAGACTTCTCCTCCCCTCGTTTAAAATATACTAATTTCTCGAAAAATAATTTGTTTAATAATATCTGCAGGTAAAATAGAAATTGGTATGAATATGAGCACCGAAGTTTTTGCCAAATACGAAAATGAAACAATAAGCCTGATGAAAAATAAAACTGTGAAAACAATAAAATCATTCTACAGAGTGGGCATAACACATGTAAGTAGTGTTTGCATGCAATGCTTTCATTCAATTCGAAGAAAATATATTGCATGATGGTAATTGCTATTTGGTTCTGAACATTTCAATTAAAAAAATTAAATACGAGCTAGATTTTTGTAGATATCAACTAGGGAAATCATATGAAATAATTTTTGATGATATTCTCATAAAAAATAACACAGATATGCTAAGAAAAAGGCATCTTTTATGAATGAATAATAATGCGATATTTGGTAAAACAATAGAGAATATGTAAAATAAAGACTATCACCCACTTACATGTTGGTGCCCATGCTTTTCTATACTAACATTTACTTCCTTATTTCATATTATCTCTCATCCTTCTATCTTCCTTTCTCTCTTTCTCTCACTTTGTCTTTTCACCAATATTAAAGTATATATTATATATATATATATTATATATATATATAATAGTTTCCTTGCGAGTATGTCAAAGTTGATTGTGTGTACGAATCAAGTGTTCAAACCATCTGAAATCCTATACCTATAGTCTAGTTCCTAAATTGAAGATAGTGACTCATCGTACATTTTCAAAATTTTACAGGATTTGAATGTGAGAAAGTGGCAAAGTAAAACTTGATTTAAAACCTAAGCACCTAGTTGATTTCTGTTCCATTTCTTAACCTGCTTCATATGAATTATGAACCGTACAACCTATGAGTTACTATCTACAATCAGGAACTAGACTATATGTATTGAAATAATAGCAAATCATGAGTGAATTCCAGGCCTTACCTTGGTCCTACAAAATAAAAGATCCAGATACAGGAAAGTGGATTTGGACGGGTTATTGCGCGGATTTCACTGCAAAACTTTCCGAGAAAATGGATTTTGATTTCGAATTTGTCGAACCAACCAAGGGAACTTTCGGTAAAAAACGGAATGGTGTTTGGGACGGAGTTATAGGCGATTTGGCATCAGGAGTAAGACTACTCATTCAAAATTTTCATAAATATTTAGTAACGATACATATTCCCTGATTCAGCAAACTGATTTGGCCATCACAGCAATCATCATGACTGCAGATAAAGAAGAAGTTGTTGATTTCGTCGCCCCTTATTTTGAGCAAACCGGCATCACAATTGGTAAAGAAATATATTTATTACGATTGTTACAAATTTCGTAGAATACCGTCAAGTGATTTATTTTTTTGAAAATGATTTCCACTTCAGTGATGCGGAAACCAGTGAGGAAGACTTCTCTCTTCAAATTCATGACCGTACTCAAATTGGAAGTGTGGCTCAGTATCGTAGCTGCTTTGATCGTAACGGGCTTCATGGTATGGTTTCTTGACAAATATTCACCATATAGTGCCAGAAACAACAAAAAGGCGTATCCTTATCCATGTAGGTAAGTGGAAGAGGTGAATGGCAGGTTGTGTTAGATTTTGATGATTTTTAATTATTTCAGAAAATTCACATTGAAAGAGAGTTTCTGGTTTGCATTAACATCATTTACCCCACAAGGTGGAGGTGAAGCACCTAAAGCGCTTTCTGGTAGAACTCTTGTAGCAGCCTACTGGCTCTTTGTCGTTCTCATGTTAGCAACATTCACGGCTAATTTGGCCGCTTTTCTAACCGTAGAACGAATGCAGGTGAGTCACTGTACCGATTTTCTTAGAAATCTGTGAGAGTTTGAACAAAAAGTCATTTCATTGAGAAGTTTTACTTTTTATATGAACGATGATACTTGTTGTATTATTTTAGGCACCTGTTCAGTCTCTTGAACAATTGGCTAGGCAATCAAGAATCAACTATACGGTCGTCAAAAACTCTGAAACTCATGAGTACTTCATTAACATGAAGTTTGCTGAGGATACACTTTACAGGAAAGTATATACATAAGAATTTGTTAATATTATTATTTATTGTGGTAGTAATAACATTGATGTCACTGACCTAATTTTCTAAAAATATTATTTAATTTTCTAAATTAAAAAAATTAACTATCTGAATGAAAATGCGAATTTTCACTTTCAGATTTTTTCTTTTCAGTTAGTCTTTTTACAATATGTATCAGATGTAGAGGCTTTAGCCGGGGAAGTAGTTATTTTCTGTTAGATATTACAAATAAATTTTTCAATTTTAAATTTTATTCATGGAAAATGTTTCCCTTTTCACCATGAATACCTTCCAAGAGGTTATCTTGAACGATGGAAAATAGCGACAAAAGTTTGTCTTCAGCCGCAGATTATTCCACAACAGGTTTTATGAATATCCTATTCATATTTTTGAACAAAAATTTAAATATTTTTATTCAACAAAAGTCGCTCAATGTCGTTGCAATGTTGAACAATAATCATGAATCCTCTCATGAAAACAAACTAATTATCAAGGTGTCAGCAATTTCGATTAAATCAACATTAAACTACATTGTACTTATTTTTAATTGCTGCATACTAACGGAAAACCATGGCCTACACCTAATAAATGCAAATGAAGAAAACGGAAATGATATGAAATCAAAACTCGAATGAGTAAACTTTGAATATATGTGATTCTCATTAATATTTATTTGACGAACAAGTGTATTAATAAGGGCGATTAACAATTGAGATGATCTAACGCACGAGCGGACCGAGCTCGTTAATGTTCGAGATTGTTAATAGCCATTTTAATTCACAAGTTTAACTTTTCCGTCGACCTTACTTTTCAAAAATGAAGATATTTTAATTTCAATTTTTATTCATTTAACGATAAACAACAATCAGTATTTCCTATTCATATGCACTCTATTCAAAGTCAAAGACAAAAAATTTAAAAATAAAATCGTTCATAAGTGGCTATAAGATTTAATATTCTGGGTGAACCTTCAATTCTAAACAACCTTAACGTTTTATATCTACCCCGAGAAATTGAAGTGGAAGGGTCATAATTCATTGAAAATAAATCATATTTTATTATCTTCCTCATATATGGAGGTAGAAAAGTAGAAAACTAAACTTTGTTTCTGGTTGAAGCAAGGGTTTTTATCGCAAATACAATTTTCTGAGAAACCAATACTTCCATGTGCTGCAAATTTTATGCCGCATTGTATAACGGTGCTGTTTAGGTGCTTCCATTTCAAATGTGTCACACTGTATAGGAAATTTGCGAAAGGCTGAATTATTTATAATCTATTTTCACATTATGGAATTATGGCCTTTCTTAAGTACACCCGATTCCACAAGTAAAATATGTAATAATGTAACGTGATGTAATAAATGGTAACATTGTACATGGGGACGAACTTTTTTCTTTGGCCGGTATAACTTAAAATACGTACGTTATAAAACCGATGATTTGAAGAATAATAAATTTTTGATTAAGTCATGCGGAACTTTTATAATTAGAATAATCAACAGCCACAATAACTCAATATAAAAATTTTAATTATGAGAAAATCAGTGTACCGTTCAAAACTTGAACAGTAGTTGGAAGGCTCTATCATATTCCATATTCCAAGTGTTTACTCGAGGCCATACTATAAAATTATTGACCGGAGAAGGCTGAATAAAAAATGAACAAAATTTCCACTTACGCAAATTTTAAAAATTGTACATAATTGGATATTAATCATATACAAGAATACAAAAACAAGATATACGTCCATACAACGAAAAAAACGAGATGAACTTTGCAACAACAAAGACGAATATTTGGAGGTTCATTTATTCTTTTTTCTGGTAACAGGCCAATGTGCGTATTTTCTGGGCAAGATATGACATTGAAGTCTCGTATTCATCAAAATTATGAAATTTGAGTCATATTCCGTTCGATTCGATAGAGCGAAATATTCAAAAAATGAAAAAAATTGGAAAAAAGCCGAAGTGATAGTAGAAAGTCCAAATTTGGAGCAAAGGTATAAAATTGGAAACTGAGCAACCTTTTTATTTGTCATTTTTCGAAATTTCCAAAAAGCTTAACTTTTTAGGCTTTTCGAAAATTTGACAGGTTTAGAGTAGTACGTGACAAAACAAAAGAGGCTGTTTTTCACTCATTTTTCCAGCACAAACTAACTGCGGAGACAAATTTTCATTATATTTGTTAATAACAAAAACTTCCATATGTTGCGAGCTTTATGTGTGACACTGTATATGTAGCAGTCGTTCACCACATTAACCGTACAGTAGTATTTTCTGATCCAGGATGTGGAAAGAACTCACTCTGAACGCTTCCACGGATGACAGCAGATATCGCGTTTGGGATTACCCAATCAGAGAGCAGTACGGGCACATTCTGCTGGCCATAAACGATTCCAATCCAGTGGCGACCGCTGAAGAGGGATTTCGAAACGTCGACGAGCATCTGGACGCCGATTACGCCTTCATCCACGACTCGAGCGAAATAAAATACGAAATCAGCAAGAACTGCAATTTGACAGAGGTTGGTGAGGTGTTTGCGGAGAAACCCTATGCAGTGGCGGTACAGCAGGGCAGCCATCTGCAGGACGCAATAAGTAAAATGTATGGGAACAAATTAGTATATTACATAACAAGTGTGGAAAGTGACATATTCCACACGAGGAAACGTTTAGCACGGGCCGCGCAGCGGCGAGTGTCGAAAGGTAACAAGTGCAGGAAATACACTTTCCAACGAGTTATGTACACTATTTTTTCTACGACCATGAATATTGAAATTGTGAGTGTTTTAATATGTATTCTGAGTTATTACCTGAATATTACGTAACTGTGACAAGATTGTTTACTGGGAGTTATCCAATATTCGGTTTTCACTATTACATGTCGTAGAGATTTTTATTGTCGATCAACAAATAATCTGAGTAAAATTTTTCTGGACCTCCATCGTCTAAAGAACAAAGAAATTTAATTATCTGCAGTTTTTATTGGTCACGACGTTTCGACTATTACGATCTACAGCTGAAACGTCGTGACTCATAAAAACTGCAGATAATTAAATTTCTTTGTTCTTCACACAATGGAAGTTCAGAAAAACTTTACTCAAAGTGAAACATTGCCAGCCACTCAAACAGAAAATAATCTACGAAGTAAGAGAACAATTACCTGCATAATTATAATCGTTGAAGGGCAAAAAAAAATGTCTTCAAAACACAAAACATGGGAATTTTGGAAATTATATGAATTATCCGAAAAATTAGAGAGCACTGGCGAGAATTGTGCAATGAAAAACAAAAAAGGTCTTCAGAATTGTACTTGACAACAAACCTAACATTAGGACACGATTTATTACTTTTCTGACTTGGGCATTACTGGCATTACTTTGGGGGTATTACTCGGGAATTACTTGGGTATTAGAGGCATAACTTACGATTTTTAGGAATTAGTGTACACCTTGGTGGCCACTCAGTAGCAATTTTTCTGGTCTAACCATTTTCCAATATAGCAATCTTCCTGTAAAGCTAGAGATCACTACGATTGTCAGTTCAGTTGCTAAGGAACTAGAAATTTCATTGGCTGATCCCTAGCAACTGAACTCGGTTACTTGAACCGTACCTACTTGAACCTAAACGGCGAGTTGTACAAGACAAGTTCAAGAACGGCTCAAGTGAACCTAGTTCGGTTGCTAAGTAACTAGAAATTTGATTGGCTCATCCCTAACAGCTGAACTCGGTTCACTTGAACCGTTGTTGAACTTGTCCTGTACAATTGGCCCTATAGGATCTACAGTTGAGCTACCAAGTTCACCATCAGTTTTAGCGTCACCAAATTACTATTTAAGGCTGTTCGAATCATCATTGTGGATCAATCATTGTCAATTTCTTTTGCAGGATTTTACTTCTACAGAAAGATAGGTTTTTTGAAGAATTGCACTCGAAATATTGGAATAATTCTGCCAAAGGTGACTGCCCTAATACAGATGACAATGAGGGAATCACGCTAGAGAGCTTAGGTGGGTATAGAGTTGGTATTTTTTGGAAAATAGAAGTGCAAACATTCTTTTCCAATATGACAGCTGAATGGAAATGGCCCTGAGATATACTGCTTGCTAGGAATAGATTTTTCTGAGGGGGAAGATATATATAGTTACTCACTTCACGTCGTTTCAGTGATTTCACAGCGCAATTCATATCCAATTCTGCAAAAATTTTTGAAAAATTTAGAATCACTATCACTATTTTTATTCGAATTTGAAGGCCATCGTTCTTAAGAATTATTTCCTTGCGTTTCGTTAACACAAAAGTGTGACTAACTTCTTCAAAGTTTTGTTCATCTTTGGTATTCTACCGATGACTCATCCATCGTTCCACCGTTAGCGGTCTCATCGAAACTGACCCGTCGAGCTCAGTCCTCACATCCATATGCCGTCACATTGGAGACATGCCGAACATCTTTTTTCCAGGACCCGTTCTTCCAACGAACGGCAAGCTTTGGAACTCACTGCCTCGGGAGGTGTTCCTTGAGGCATACAGCCTGCAGAAATTCGAGAAGAACACCATCAAATTCTTCCTTTTTTCCCTCGGCTCTCACGATGTTCTCTGAACATCACACGTTTTACCTCCTAGTGTTAACTAATGCTCATGCTCAGTTAACACAAAATGGTCTCAAAACTCTCAGAGACAGTAAAGTGCCGAGTGCTCCACATTCATGTTTTAAATCACATGAATGAAGTGAATTGCTACTCACATTAAAATCTCATTAACTTCTATTTGAGGCGATCTTGACCGGGCAAAGGTATCACAATGTGATGCCAAATGTTACTCACAATAGTCTAAATGTGACATACCAGCCAAGAGCTTCACGAATTAATATATTTTTTGTGAAGATAATTGAGTTTTGTGGTCACAGCATCCTCAGTTGGAAACAGTGCCTTATTAATGTACCTCACTTCGAAGACCCTTTATAAGCAAGCAAGCGATATCGCAGAGATGTTTGTGTTAACTGGGTCAGATAGTTTTATGAAACTCCCTTGAAGTGGCGTAATTTTTAGTGGTTTGTTTCAAATGGTGTGCACAAAACAATAGAAATGACATAACTTTAAGGCAGTTTGAAAAAACTGTTTGGCCGTGAGCCACGTGGTTTAGAGAATAATATAAAAATATATAGGTACAGCAAAACTAGCTGAACATGTGAAATTGCGCATACACTCATGTTGAGTGCCTTATCACTAGATATATTACGGACTGAAGTCCGTTATCCGACGAATGCTCATCACGATTTCACGTTTTCAGCTAGTTTTTCGAACTGTAACTTTTGTTATTTTGTAGGTGGGGTATTCATTGCTACACTTTTTGGTCTAGCTTTGGCAATGATGACTCTGGCAGGAGAAGTATTATATTATAGAAGGAAGCGACAAAACAACCAACTCAGAGAGAAACCATCCAATACGAAAGTTTTTCCTGAAAAGACGACGCTGGACCTTATTCATCGCAAACAGTTTCCATTGGAGGGCAATCTGATAACAATAGGTAGCACATTCAAGCCAGTGAATTTGAATGAAAAAATCAGAAGAGAACGAGAGGAAATGAAGATATCTCACATAACATTGTACCCTCGTGCAAGGACTCGATTGTCTCAAGCTGAAAAAAATTAAAGTATTTCCGGATATTTGCACCAAGGCTTGTTTTGAATTACCTAAAATAAAACTCAGTCACATAATTTGGCTTTTCCTTCATATTACACTATGCGCTGTTCACAGATAAAATGAAAATATCTGTCAGGTGTAGTTCAGTGTTTGTCGTGGTATTAGCCAGGTGAGTAAGTATTTTCTGTCGGATATCTGTTTCAAATTTCCGACTTTGTGGAAATATTCTGAGAGGAGGTAATTATCGTTTAAAATTTTAATGGATTACTAAAGTTGTTGAAAGATAAAATAAATTCATCACACATGTTTATCCTATATATCTTTCTATCTTGCCAATTTCTGCCTAACTTTTCGATACGAAAGTAATTTAAATACATTTTTTTTTTGGTATTATTGATATGGTTCATTCAGCATTGGAGCACTGAGAAAGTGCGTAAAAAAATCACCTGTGCGTAAAATCCTCAACGCGTAAATTAAATTTTTACACACTGATTATACATTTATTCATTTTTGAATAAGTATTTTACGTCAAATATAACTCTGAAGTCATCACTGGGTAATACGACGATAATTCATAATATAAAACATTCAAATTAATGATACAATAACTGTTACAATTTGGCAATATAACAACTGTCGAAGAAAAAACTTTGTATGATACGCTTGATACTACTTAACGAACTTGTATCACAAATAGCTATTGTTGTCCAAGAATCAATAATTGAGGCTAAACAGTTATAATAGATATACGCTTATGCAAAAAGACTTGAAATACTTTTTATCAGTTCCAATGAGTAATTCTAGATGGCGCATAAATAGAATTCTAAAGAAGTAGAAGATAGAAGATATAAAAGAATTGGCTGGTGATCGTGACACTCAAGGCCAATCAAAGTTCCGAATGCTTCGTTTTTGCTTTTCTGCATTCTGGTTGGCGAAATCTCGACACGATTCACCAACTCGCCAATCAGAATGCATGACGCGTGACGCAAAATGCAAAAACGATGCTTGAGAACTCACCCTAAAAATCGTCATGAACGTTTCCGCTAGGTTGCGCTCAGAATTTCAGTTAAAAAGAATATAATGGAGATTAGCTGCTAAAAATCATAAGAGACCATAGTGTTTAATTTCAGTCTCATTAAAATGCAAATGAATTACTGAACATGTCGAGAGTTAAAATGAATCTATCAGACATATTCATATACGATGACATTGCCATGTCTTGCATAACTCTTTGTATTTTATTGGAAAATAATATAAAGGAACTATGCATGTCCTTGGTACTATTGTTAATACCATTGTATGATGATTAAACATATCTGTATCAACAATGATAATACATTCAGCATTGCGGCACAGCTTATAGCGGCACTGAGCAAATACGCCTAGTAATGGAACTTTTGACTTCTGCCGCCATTTCAAGTTGACTCATTCTGAAACTTGAACACCAATGAATATCACTAAACTCAATTCATTGTCCAAAATTCCATTGATAATGAAAAAACAATCTAATATGACAAGAAAGACATGGTCTACTTTGTATCAGTTCAACCAAATAATAATAGATGTAGCACCCTTCGTGCTGCGGATGGCGTGACATCTATTGATGGGTAGTTGAGTTGTTCTAGTAATTCAGAATAAGGTTCAGTGGTGTATTTATAGAGGGCGCAAGGAATGTAGCTGTCAAAAGTATTGAAAAATATGTCTGAATTCGAGAAAATCGAAGAAATATCTGTTGGAGAAATGCGTAAAAAGTCTGAAAGTGAGTCGAAACCCATTTCACAGCAAGATGAGGATAGTGAAAGTGCCGAAGAACAACCGCTGGATGTTGGAGAACATTATTTAGTACGAAGGTCCGACGATTCCTGGCGTAAGTTACCGTTTCTTCCGGACATAACCTATTTTCGGTTTGTTTACTAACATTTTGGTTTCAGATCCGGCAGAAATTATTCAATCTCGCTACAATGATTTGGAGAGGCAGTACGAATATTATGTACACTATGAAGGATACAATAGACGACTGGATGAATGGGTAAATACTCGTTTTTTTATAAAATAACAAAGCATACTTTGTTATTGTTGTGTGCAATATATAAATAAAGATGTTTATTAAAAATGCAAATGTAGGTTCCGAGAGGAAGGATAATGTCTTCCAGATTCAATATGATGGAAAGTGGACAAAAGTCGTCTGCCGACATGAAAGTGTGGAAGGATCGTCCAGTCATTACGGATCTATTGGGAGACAATTCTGACAGAAAAATCACTCGTAATCAAAAAAGGAGACATGATGAAATCAATCACATTCAAAAAACGTAAGAATCTAGGCAGAATAAAATATCCTTTAAATATTCTTTTAATAAATTAGACTATAGAAATATTGTGTGTAAGTGTCAAAAACTGGAAGAGTTTGAGACGTTCTATGGGAAGTTCAATAACATTTAATATCCCCAAGAAATAATATGTTTGTAACAACTGATGCATTGAAAAAACATTTATAATGTACACATATATACGAGTAGTAAAAGTAGAATAAAAATTGTCTAACACCCTTGCGTTACTTAGAGAATGTGCTACTAGAGACATACATTTCAAGCATTATTGTTTGAAATGATTTTTTGAAGCATTTGAAATTATTCACAATCAAATATTTAATTGATATATGGGGATCTTATTCTAAAAATAATTTTAATAAAATCTCCGCTTTTTACAGAAAAGCTTTCCTTTGGAGGAGCATTATGCAATGGATACTCTCCAAATATCATATTTTATTATCAATAAAATGATGACATCTAATTTTATATTAACCAGAAATTAAAAATTACCATTCAAGACAACATTATTTTTTCCATCTTGACTCTGCAAACTCTGTAATTAGCCAGAAAAGATTCACTCATAAAGCATTTTCATAATTCAATGAAATGTCCGAAGACATAAATTGATGTAGAAATATCCCTGAATTCAATATCAAATAAAAAATATTTCCTCTATTTGTATAACAATAGTTATGAAGAAATGGGTTTACATTTTTTACTTATTGTAGCATTAACTTATGAGTTATTATTATTATTATATTTAAGCCATTTGTGGAATGTCAATATTAATAAATTTCACATTACTAGTAACACCAAACACTGCATGGACTCACTAGCAATACAATAGTGTCACAATAATCAGAAAGTTGATATTTTTATTGATATGATTGATAATGAGACTTATCAATATCATTGTTTGAATGAATCCCCTGTACTGATAAATATTCCTTTGTTGCAACCATATTCATAGATATACAAAACCTAACCTATAGTGTCGAACATTATTCCTGAATGTCACTTTAATAGATGCGTAGAAACATGTCTCTCTGTTGTAGATATGCAGAAATGGACCCGACAACAGCAGCTCTAGAAAAAGAACACGAACAGATCACAAAAGTCAAATACATTGATAAGATACAAATAGGCAGGTTTGAAATTGATACTTGGTATTTCAGTCCCTACCCTGAAGATTACGGTAGACAAGGTAAACTGTGGATATGCGAGTACTGCCTGAAATACATGAGGCTGGAGAAAAGCTATAGGTATCATATGGTAAGTTTTTGAAACAACTATATCTTAGTTCTATATCTTAGTGAATCAAAGATTTTTAATTGAATAATTATAAAGTACCAAAATATTTTCTTAAGAATCAACTTCTGAAGACATAAACAAAATATGGATGATCAAGAGTAACTATTTGATGAGTAAAAAATAAAAAGAAATAAAACTTATGCTCAAAAGAGCAAAAACTCAAGAAATTTAAATTTTTGTCTCTGAGGTAAATCAAAATTGAAAAATAAAGAGGATTGAATCAAGAGGTGACCTGGATATAGTTGATATTAAGAACAATAATTATAGCAAATTGAATAAAAGCTTATTTGAAGATTATCTTTTGCTCATTTTTTTCAAGAGTGAATGCACCCAGAGACAGCCAGTAGGAAAAGAAATTTATCGAAAAGGAACATTATCTGTTTATGAAGTGGATGGTAAAGATCACAAAATCTACTGCCAGAACTTGTGTTTGCTGGCTAAGCTATTTTTGGACCACAAAACGTTATATTTTGACGTGGAACCGTTTCTCTTTTACATTCTTTGCGAAGTCGACAAACAAGGAGCACATATAGTAGGCTATTTCTCAAAGGTAATATCTCTCAACTTATTTTTTATACTCGCCATTTATTTCTTAATCGTTTTGCAGGAAAAAGAATCACCAGATTCGAATAACGTAGCATGTATTTTGACTCTACCGCCTTACCAGAGGCAGGGATACGGTAAACTGCTAATAGCCTTTAGTTACGAACTAACTAGATTGGAAGGTATGGTTGGGAGTCCCGAGCAACCTCTCAGCGACCTGGGAAAGTTGAGCTACCGAAGTTATTGGAGTTGGGTCCTGCTGGAAATTTTGAGAGACTTCAGGGGGACATTGTCTATTAAAGATTTAAGGTAAATATGAAATTTTCTCTCTCCCGTCAACGAATCAGTCAAGACGTTGCCAAAAGAACAAGCACTTCTATCAATGCTACTTATTTATATGACCTTCCTTTAACTAACGATAGTCGCTGCTGACCAATTTTTTACCCTGTTTTACTCCACTACCATTCATGCAGGATTTTATAGCAAATACTTGTCTGAAAGCAACTCACCCCCTGACTAATACTGCTTCATGTATTGAATTATATCAGATACTTGATTGTGTGATGTTCCTCATTGCAGAGGACCTAATTGCAAGTGCTCCTGGTAACCAAATAGCAGAATTTTGTTTCGATTTGGACAGAGAGACCATATGCAGACTAGTTCCGAGTTTTTGCCTCTCATTATTATGAGGTAGGTCAATACAGAAAACCTGTCTGTTCTCTGTTATTTGGTTAGTCTGTTCTCAGGGGTTGCTCTAGTATTAAATGAGCAGAGCATTTCAATAGTAAGAGAGGCGGTAATATTATCGGGCATATTTTTGTTCTGATGGACCTCACCCATATAAAACAATAGTTTATAATCACCTTAAACCAAATGGATAGGTCGTATTGATTTTATTGTTTAATGATTCATTAATGTTTTAACCAACGTCAATGAATAAGCTCTATTAAAAAAAGTGCACTACCATGTAGAGGATTCGTCATCATCATAGTATTGTTCCTAAATTTGTGTTCAGATGTAAGACTTCCTATAACTTTTCTGTGCTGATTTAGTGTGGCTTTTATTTTCTTTTGTATAAAGGCTGTTTGTTCTACAGTATTCTCAACTTCTTTTCTCATTTATTTTCGAAGGCCTTGTTATACATTTTAATTGGCGCCCAACATGAGGCTATATGTTTCTTGAATTAATAATAATAATAATATATTCACCACTTTAGAACAAGTGGGACATTAGAGGGAATAAATATATGAGGGTTGTATGAGAAATTTTTGACATTACCAAGAAAAGTGCATTTTTATATGTGACATTCATCTTGTTTTTCAAGATAGTCCCCTTTTTACTCAATAAATCTAGTGTAAGATGTCTAAAAACTCTGGGGAACCGACTGATAAAATTTTGTTTGGACTTTTTTTTGAACACAAAACAAATGAAATCGACTTTTTGAATGTGGTTATGAATATTTCACTTTGGTTGAAATTGTTTTGGATTGTTATTTTTTTTTAGTTTTTATTGTCATTTTTTCAGAATTCTGATACCTCTCCCAAACTCTTTCAACACTTACTCTCTCCATAAACAATTCTCTTAATTATTCTGTTCTTGTTTTCCAGTCAAATGACAAGTATTACGCAAACAGATATAATCTCAACGTTGCAAAGTATGAACATGGTTAAATATTGGAAAGGGCAACATGTGATCTGCGTGACCCCAAAATTGGTGGAAGAACATATAAAATCTAGTCAGTACAAAAGGCCAAGGCTGTGCGTTGACACCAGTGCCCTCAGGTGGACACCAAGAAGACACATGAACAGCAAGTTGGGGAAGAAATAACATTCAGTCAAGATCTTTGTTAGTTATTAGTTGTTTAATGAAAAATATGAAAAATTAGTTTTAATGATATATAAGTTCAAAAAAATAAAATACTTTGGAATAAAAAGTTTATTTTTATTTTTTAATTTTGCTTGCATAGTATGGTTTTTCTTCCAATAAAACAAAATTCCAATTTCGTCCAAGATTTTCTTAATGTGATCGGAGGTTGGACATTTTCAGAAGTCCAGCTTTGTTGTGACTACCTGCTACTAGGTGGCAATAGAATCTATAAAGTTTGTAGGACGCCATAAGCGTTAGTCATCATGGGTATCCAGCCACAGCCGTCTCATGGAAAGCATTTTGACGTCTTACTCGTTAGCAAGAATTCGTTTCCACATCACTTCCCAATGGCAATCCTCATGGACCAATCAAAACTATTATTTTAGTTGCGCCTGCGTGATGTGCGATATAATTTTAGGTTGGGAATATCGCAAATGAATTTTCCAAATATGTCTAGGGTGGGATTCTGTGTACCATAGAATTTTATTGTCGACAGTTTTGTCTCTTTCTCTCCCATGAATTCAATCATAATGTCATCTCACTTTTTCTATCGACAATAGAATTCTATGGTACACAGAATCCCACCCCTAGAGAGAATCGTACCACAGAGCTATACAGAGTCAGAGAGCATAAAACGTGCTAAACACTGTTCTGTCTCACTGTATGTATATTCGTTTGCATCGAGGTGTAGCACGTTCCTACACCGGTGTAATTTACACTCGATTTTAGCAATTTGGCATTCGTTTGCAAATTAATTGACACATTCCTTTGTTTGATCTGCACTCCGCTACACTCGATTCAAAATGTGGTGTTAATATTAAACTACACTACACTACACCTTGATGCAAACGAATAAACCTTGTATCTGTCACCTACTACTCAGACAAGCGCGTAACGCGTTGTGAACCGACCCTAAAGAAATAAAATCGTGGACCAAGTTGCATAACGTGGCATGTGGAAGTTCCCTTTCATTGCCGACAATTTAGTGGGGGTGACATGTGTACGTAGGATAAGTTCCACGTAGAACCAGCAAATCGAGAAAGTAGAACTGAAAAGTCAGATTTGCGTTCAAAGCGGATTTTGTTGAGAGTGGTGTTGTGCGTGAAGGGTTGAGTGACTGAAATATTTAGGTTAATAATAAAAATAGTGAACTGTTTCATCCCATTAAACTATAAACATGAAGAAACTACTTTTGTTCGCTTTACTAGTATTGCCAGCTGTAATTTTGACTTTCGATAACGGTAAGAATGAATATCATTTTCATAAAAATTTTTCAGGCTACACTTTCCAAAATACGTGGCGTTTGTTCAAATTCGCAAATGAATCATATTCTATAATACAGGAAATAAATTTTACGTCTGTCTCATTCGTTCTCCCTTATTTTTCGATTTTCATTTATAACTTTTCGGCTTTTCACTTGGCATATGGTAAAAATTGCTAATAACCTACTTCATCAATACAGGTAAAAGGGTATTCACATCTGCTGAAGAAGACCCTCTGGAAGATGAAGCCGATGTTGAAGGAGAAGCTGAGGTTGAAGAAGTTGGTGGCATAGAAGAGGAGGAAGAAGACGACAGTAAATCGCTTGCTTCGCCAGATGCAGACACAACATTGTTATTTGTTCGACCGATACCAGGAGCATCACAATTTGGTAAGAAATGGTAAAACTATTAACAATAAGTCCTTGATATCAATTTTTTTCCAGAAATTCCTGCTGGTTTGCCGGTAGAATTCCTTGTAGGATTCCGCAATAAAGGAGATCAGGAATTCATCATTGAATCCATGGAAGCTTCTTTCAGGTACCCTATGGACTTCAATTTCTTCATTCAGAACTTCTCGGCAATTGCTTACAACAAAATTGTACTCCCAGAACAGGAAGCTACATTACATTACAGTTTCCTTCCTTCAGAAGCCTTTGCAGGCAGGCCATTTGGTTTGAATATCAACTTGGCATACCGAGACGGTGCTGGTAATGCTTTCCAAGAAGCTGTGTACAATGAGACTGTTCAAATTGTAGAGCTTGAGGAAGGTAAGGAGACATTTCTATCTTAGGGTTGTTATTTGCATATGTGCTGATATTTGAGTTAACTTAAACAATTTTTCTCTTTTGCCAGGTTTGGATGGAGAAACTTTCTTCCTATACGTTTTCCTAGCTGCTGGGGTGGTATTACTCTTGGTCATTGGGCAACAAACGTTGCTGTCTGTTGGAAAGAAGCGTACTGGTGGTGGAGGTGGAAGCAGCAGAAAGTCCGCACCCGTGGAAACTGGTACCAACAATCCAAACAATGTGGATTATGATTGGTTGCCAAAACAAACACTTGCCAGTTTGAGTAAGTACTACTATGTATTTTTCCCAAAAATTGACCAACAAGTGACCAAAGCATTCTTGAATATTTGCATATAATCTAACATGTCTTGCTTCAAAAGTACTAGGACTTAGCATGTAGTTTTCTAAGGTATTTGCAATACTTATCATAACTTGAAATATAATGCTGTAGGTACCAGTTATATTCAAAATACAGTGTTTTGATACACACCTTCATTAAGACAATTTCAGCATCCAATAGATTTTTAAAGTATTTGCAATATCTAGTACTTTTCGATTTTCAGAGTGCTTTTAACTTCATGCTCTTAAATTATTGAATATCAGGTACTTAGCTGGCACAAATAAGATAGGTACTTTTTCTTTTATAAAGTACTTTGCAGTACTCCAAGTCCTTAACTTGAAAGCCTAAAATTGATATATGAAACAATAAGAATGTGGTAAAACTTAAAGTACTACTATAACTTGAAGTAAAACACTTTTTTGTATTTTTGAAGTCAGACTCAAATCTTGCATTAGTTTGTTTTTATTTCAATAAGTATTTATTTTGTAATAAGTATATTTAAAGTAGGCAACAACAATTTTTCAAGTACTAAAAAATCACAACAGCATACAACTGACTGATTGACTTAAATTTACTCTTAAATATACAGGGTGTCCCAGAATATAGGGGACAAACTGATGGTATAATTCTCACTTCAATTTTAGGCTATAAGTTCCAATAAACATAAACCCTAAGATGAATAATAATCAAGTTTCAAGGTTTTGAAAGTGACAAAAAAATATATGTTTTCCAGAATAACTCCATAACGGTTTTATTTTTCGTAATGAAATTTGGTATGTCACTGACTTGACAGCATTTAGTTGGTATGTCAAGTGACATACCAAATTTCATTAAGAAAAGTTGGGCCATTATGAAGTTATTCTGGAAAAAAAAAATTTTGTCTCTTTCAACACCCTGTAACTCGTTTAAAACTCATCCTAGGATATATGTTTATAGGAACTTTAAGCCTTAAAATAAAGTGAGGATTCTACCATCGGAGTTTGTCCCCTTTATTCTGGGACCTCCTGAATATTTGAAATATTTCAAATAATCTTTGTGAAGTATTATTTGGCTTATTCATGAAATTTGTATTTGTAGTTAATACTGGGTTTTTTCAATGATTTTACATTTATTGCAGACAAAGAAAAACTTCAGAAGTCTCCCAAGGCGAAACAGCAGAGCCCGAAGCAGCGAAAAGTAAAACGTTCCACAGGTTCAGAATAGTGATAATGAACTGACTGATTCTCTAAGAACATTTCACTTCATAAAATTGTTACATTTTCATTCGTAAATCGTACATCAAGGTGTGACTTTGATAAAAATCCATTGATATTTAATAGGGGAAAGATTGAGAACTGATTTTCTTGTTTCGCCAAGATAATTTATTGTTGATCGTGTAATATATTTATAATTTTTTAGTTTTTTTTTGAGTTGTGATTCTGACTTTGTTATTCTTTGCAATAGTTAATTTATGGACTGTAAATAGTTGGATTTCACCATAGTGGTGTTACAGACACACGAATAAAGTCAACAACTTTTGTATAACTTGTGTTTCATTAAATTTCACATAATTTTAGTATTCGAAATAGAAATGGGAAACACATTCTCGTACTGAAATCAAATTAAAAAAGCAATCACAAGCACATGTTTCAGACCTGATGGTCATCATCAGTACTGTGTAGAAAAATGCAAAAGCCTCACAAGGTTTCCCATTATCGTTATTAGCTCACAAACCCTACTACAAAAACATTTTTTTTTTTTAAGTAATATTGCTGTTGAAGTATCAATTTTTATTTGTGTTTAAACCATAATTTTATTTTTCTTATGATTTTTATATTGATTCAAGTTCAAACTTCATATACAGAATATCGAAAATGGTAATAGATACATGGTCTGTTAAATTAATAATGGCAAAGTTGTCTAATTTGAAAAATTCCGTATTTGAATTTAAATAACGGCCTGCAGTAAGCAAGGGGAGTTAATTTTTTGCGGAGAGGGGCGGGCAGACACGCTGTGACCTGGAGAATCAAACCAATGCCTCCCAAAACGAAGGTAACTAAAAGCTATTTCATTAAATATTTTTGAAAATTTTTTATTGCTTCAAAAATGAAAATTCTTGCCATTTATTGGTAAATTACGTTCCATATAACAACCCATTTTCATAAATGCTCCAATTTAGGAAACACCCTGTATATACTGGGTGACCACGTGGTGAGGTACGCCCCCTAATTTTTCTATAGCTTTGAAGACGCTTATTTTAAATTTGGTATGTTGCTATAGTATTTGAATACGCATTTTTTGACGCCTCTACTGATAATTTACCACTTCTGGTTTTTCCGGAAATGACATCAACTTTCGATTTTCGAATGGGACAGCCTGTATATTATTATATGATCAGTTAGGAATAATCATGAGGAATCCAACAATACCCTGTTTGATCCAATGACTAAAGAAGAGATATCGCCATTTATTTTATCCATAAGCTCATTGAGGTGTGCTTCAATTTGTCATTTCAACTGAAAAAAAAAGGGATAAAACAAATCGAACAATTTATTTATAAAATATACAAAGTGTGAGTTACATTCGGAAATTCAGATTCGATTATCGGCCACAGATTTTTTTATTCTTCAGGAAGAATTACCTCGAGATCACGACCAACAAACCCTAAAACCACCCATAGTTTAGAGATTACCGGTCGTGAAAGCTTACCTTCTCAGATGTTTCATTATTTGGCCAAGGTTCATCAAAGAGGTGTGCTTCAAATTCTAGAAAACCAGAGCGTCCTTTCAACAAAAGAAAAAACGGAATAAAACAAATTGAACAAATTTATTTACAAAATATACAAAGTGTAGTAAAATTCGGTAATTCAGATTCGATTATCGACTACAAGTGTTTTTTTTTATGGCAGTAAGGGATCATTTGCGCAAGGCGTAACTATAAACTTTTTATTACCAGAACCGAACTGTTTGCTACTAGCGCTGTGCGCCGACTCCAAACTCACATCGGACCCCTGTCGGGTAGACTGCTCTTGAACGGCTTCCAGCCTAACCTCCTGGGGGGCGAATATCTGCGACAAACGACGGTAGTGATGATCATATTTGGCTATGCTACTGGACTGCGCCATGCTGGACTGCGCCACCGAAGTCTCGGGCTCCTTCGTCAGTTTCTTCCAAAGATCCTTCAGCTTGTCCGAGTTGAGATCTGTGCAAGGAGACCAAGTGTATTCCTGTCTCATGGGGTTGTTCCGCATGCACTCCTTCGTCAGATCGGTGGAGTGGACGAGTTGTTCGTTGAAGTTGCATTTTCGGTAGTACGCCAGCTCCTCGGACAGTTTTTGCAACATGCATTCGCCGCTCCCGTCGTTTTGTACCGTTTTGTTGTAGTCCCTGGCGATTTTGATGTCGTGTTTCCAGAATCTCTTGCGAGCATTATCTTTCGGGTGGATCGGAGCTACTTCTTTGATCTGTAATGTAAAATGAGAATGGAAGTAGTGCGCCAAAGATTATTAACAGACCGGGACTATACCGTATCGGAAAGTTTTGAAGGAAATAATGGAAACAAAATTCTTATTGGAAATTAATTTCTTCACCATGCACATACGATTTGAAGGAAATAATGGAAAAAAAATCTTCTTGGAAATTAATTATACAATTGAAGGGTACAGAGGACAACCAGCTAAGTCACAAATAATGATATCCGAGTTATTGGCATTTTTAGGTGAGAATTCATCATAAGTTTCTGTGCAACTTTTTAATTCAGTCAGATCTCGTGACTTGTCTGGTTATTCTCCTGACCTCTTGATCCTTCAGAGAAAGTAGATAATTTGCCACCAAATGATGAAGCCACCGCAAATTTTATTAAAAATAAACTTAGCTGTTTTTTCCCCGGTACCCTTCAATTGATTTCACCAAAAGTAGATACTCAATTACAAAATGTATTCAATATTTACCTTGAAGACTACAATCCCAGCAACATAGATACAAATGATGTTGGTTAAGGTTATGCAGATACTGACAGCTCCTAAGGCTAGCAATTCGCTTATTGGATCATCGTAATAATAATTGTGGAGTGTGAGGTGCTCAAACCTAGAAGCTTGACTTCCTTTGAGGTAGAAAATGGAAGCCAGAGACCATAGCAACCCCTAGAAGCAGATTTTTTAGACTTAGTTCCTATAGTAGGAATTCAGTTAAAAAATGCATTGGGGCGTTTTGATTAGAAGTAAAATGTCAAAATGATTCACCGTTTGAAAGGTATATTGGAATGATGACCAACTCGATTTCTGGATTCAGCCCTCTCGATTTATTTCCCTGAGATAGCCTATCAACATTTGCCAATGCAAAAGAAGCTTTTGAAGAAATTTTCTGACAGAATAATTAATTGATGCAGAAATTTCATCTTCAAGTATATATACGAAGATCATTAATAATTTATTGAAGAGTGAGAAAGTTTTTTTTTTCAATAAATGAATAAGATTTGAGTCATGTATATATAAATTTTAGCTATTAGTAGTTTTAGCACAAACTGAAACCGTTTTTATTCCCCGAAGATATGAAGAGTGTTGGTGCTTATGACTACTATAATTTCAATGCATGATTTCTCGAATAAATAAAAATGTTATGTAGAACTTAAGCTCCAACCAAACCAATTAGAAAGTAACTTAACTTATTTGTATTTGCCTGAAATTAAGGAATCTATATTCTACCATGCTATCATCCTGTACATCTTAATTAATAGACTATACCGGTGTTCAATTAACTCACCGCATTCACAGCTGGGGGTGTGATGGATGTCGAAATAGCTACCCCAACAAGAGAAGCTATATTGTCGCTGAGAACCCCCAAAGCAACTACTGCACCTGATAGCAATGCGATCAAACATCCAACCCACAGAGATCGAAGTTCACCCCTGTTGAAAAAATATATGTTGAAACAGTTGGACATTCAAACCCAGAAAAATTAATTTGCAGTGATCCTGAACATTTACTTCAAATGAAGTACCATGCCCATGAAGTGGTAGGATGGCTGAGAGGGTTTTATTCTGAAGACTAACCTCGAAGTCATCTCGTAAGTTGGCCATGTTTGATTGCCATATTTGTCTGTGAAAGCGCAGATCACAGAACCGTAACAGAACCCAACAACGGTTGCCATTCCCATACCAATCATTTCATTGCGCACCCCAATCTTCAACAACCTCATGTGTTGAATAACGGAACCAAAGGTACCAGCCATTACTGGACCCTAGAAAAGTGACCTCTCATTGTTAATGGGAAAAAGACCTCTTGGAAAAATTCAACAAGAATACCTTCAACTCACCATCATTGGACATATAACCATACTCGAAAGGAGATAGACATTACTGTTCTCCACTAAGCCAATTGCACACATAGTCCTGAAAAAAAAATTGAGCAAAATTAACCTTAAACAACTATTCAGTTTAAATTCACCGCTGATGATGAATCACACTGCACACGCGCACTTTACTGGATTCTGTAATGGACTCATTCGATCATCTTTCATGTGATTACAATTCAAGAAATTGAATCTACCCAAAACACCAAAACTACGGCACTTTCACTCGACGCGCGTTTGGCCAACAAAGTTAGCATTCTCAAGAGCTACCTAGTTTTGGGTAGCTTCAATTTCTTGAATTAGTTGAAGCAATCAAATGGTTGAAACGGCTTACTAGTAAAAAAATATGGAGTTACTTACGTTGAAATCAGTACGAGGAAGATGAAGTCAAAGGTCAACGCAGCATGTAATTTAACGTTCTCTACTACTTGCGCTACGGTTAATCTAGCTCTGATCGATGAAAGAAATCGGTGCCAACCTGTTGTTTTGTCGGGGTTCTCGCTGAAAATTCGAAATGTCATATAATACAACCCAGTTTTCAGAAGAGTTTCATGTGGAATATAGACTAAAGCACAGCCGACTTAATTTCCCGAGCCGTGGTGAGAAAATCGGCAACACCGCATGGAAAGCAATTTGAAGTCCAACTCATTAATTCTTTAATGCGATATTTCTCGGCTTATTCGAAAAACTAGGAAAATACATAGAAAAATGAATTTTTAGAGAAAAGAACGAAGATTAATGTGGTTATTTAATTTTTTTCATCACAAACTGGAATTGCAATATATTGAATTTCTTAGATACGGAAAATCTGTCAAGTTTGGTTTTTCCATGACCTAAATTTCACATTTTGGTAGATTTTTTTAAAATATAATATAAAGTGCAGAAACCACATAGATATTATCATGTCATATTTCAAGTGAAAAATCTGTAAAAAAATCAGTGAGCTTTTTTTATTTTCAGATGTGAAAATCTGAATGATTGAAACTCGTTGTCGACTGGGAAATCCTCCACGGATTCACTGTTGGGTTAAAAATTAACAGTGCTACTCCTAAGGTGGCGTATGGAGTTAGTAACAAAGCCTACCCAGAACACATAATAGCACTACCAATAAGAAAATGTATGTATTCATGAGAAAACAAGGATTATCTTCAATGTGTGGTGGAAAGCGATACTCACTCATCGGAACTAGAATCCTCATCTTTCTTGATATCCTGATTTGCGTGATACTGTATAGAGCAAGGAAGGACACTGACGATGGAATTGAAACGGTGGCCGATTTTACTTTCTTTGAGAATTTCTAGAATTTCGTCGCATCTGTCGCTTGAATCGATGGAAAAAATCACTTGCAGATAGTTGTCTTGCTCTCTCTTACACCAGGTCGAGTTGGTGATGTTCAGCTCGGTTAATATTGCATGCAACACCTACGAAAACGGAAGGATGATAGTATTTTGTAGTAATAGTAAGATATTTCATACGAGTTGTACACTATACTTTTCCGACAACCTATGTGAAAAACAAAATATATTATAAAAAAATATATAAAAAAATGTGTTTCGACGACTGACGGCTGGTTTATGCACGCTTAAAACCTAATACTAAGAACTAAGAACTAAGAGTGAATCAGTTCAAATGTGCTTAGTACTAGTTCCATAAACGTTCGCGTGTTGTTTTCCTACTAAAGAACTCCTAGTTCTTAGTCTTAGGTTTAGTTCTTAGGTAGGGTGCATAAACCAAGCATAATAATACGAGTTTTTTCTCATAGAACTTTTACTAATAAATCGAATTTTGTATTACTCTATATTATACCCCCTACAAATAATTTTTTTACGGAAAACCTATAGTTATAGGATTAAGAGTGCATGCTTTGTACAACTACTGTTCTATAATATCAAATCAATTGATTGAAGTAGCATATTAAAAAGATGTATTATACAGAGAAAACACTTTTTTTCTTTAGACATTTATCATCATTTCGGTACATTAACCGCACTGAAATTTATAAAATGAAAAGTTTTTACTCACCTTTTCCATGGACTGACTTTCTTTAGTTTTGATTTTATCTGAGGAAACTATTGTCTTTTTGATTGCGCCTTGTGTTTCACTTTTACTTGGTTGCGTATGTATCAACTTGGGAAAATCAATTATCGTTACTTTTTTCTTGACATCCCTTTGCAAACACTTTTCGTATGCTTCCGTAGGGATACAAATTATAAAAACCACACCCGACATCCCGAAAATCTGATCGTATGCCCGAACAACACATTAGAATGACTGTTTCAAAATAACAACGTGCCTTTTTTGGGCACTTTTTTTGCTAGCTGTGGCTGGTAAAGTTGGAAGAAATGAAAATAGTCCAGTTATCTTAAACAGTTTTAACGTTTTAACACAAGGTCAGAAGAGTTTTATCGCGATCAATTTGAAAGCAATAGTTTGAGGGACAAGTTGAGAAAACATTTGTTTCTCGTTCCATCGCCTTGTGGTTTTTACGACGTTTCAATTTCTTGTATCTGCAATCATCAGCAGGTGATTAGGTTCTAGTTCGTAGGTTTGATCTCGTTTCAAGAAATACATGTCCTGGAATGTCAGGACCATGCGCAGTTGTTGAAAAATTTATCAACTGCGTAATGATCTGAAATCTCAGGACTATTTTTTTTAACCAGAACAAACTTTGTGTTTTTGAGACTATTGTTTTAATCGTTTCTATATTGAAAAGGGGAACATTAATTCTTCATGAAAATTGAAAAATATGATTTTGTTTATATCTAACAGAAAACAACTATTTCCCCGGCTAAAAGTCACGCTGGTCATTGAACTACATCTGATAGATATTGTCAAAAGACAAGACAAGATTAAAATTAAATAAAAATGTATAATAGTAGGCATATTAGTCCCATCGTAGCTGCCTGGTTATAAAATCAGTTTTAGTTATTTTATAGTTATTACTTATATTGATATACCCTATATTGGGCAACCCATTGGGGTACGATGCAAATGGTAGATATTTGGTTTCTCAAAATTAATGGTAAGTTTGTTATAACGGAATCATCTTTCAGTTGTTATTATCAGTTGTCCGTGTTGAATCTCTGTGGAGGATGGCAGTTTCATCTGCAAAATTTAACACTTTGCTTCTAGTTCCTAGTCGAAGCTATTCGTAATATAGATATTGAAATAGATTAGACCCAGAACGCTTCCTTGAAGAACGTCTAAAGCTCTAACACCGCCAATATAAACTCTTTGCACTCGGCCACTTAGGTAACTTTCAAAAATATGCTCGACTTCGTATTCTATGATTTTCAAATTTTTTTAATATTTATCAATGACTTATGTAATATAGTGTCCAATGATTTGGAGACAACATCAACAAAGATACACATTAATATGGATCTTTTCTGCGTTTTAGAAATCAAACCATTGTTGACTGGACTGTAATAATCAATTGAGCAACACCAAAATAATCAGGTATTGCCAATAAAGCAAGATATTTTTGTGACAAAACAGTTTATTCAAAACAAAACATGAAAATGAAACATAAATACGAGATACGACGATAAAAAAATACCCGTCTCCAATCTCAGTCAGTCAAACATCTCTCAGTACCCGCACAAGTCGTTATCCTTCCTGGGCAAATACTCCCCCACCAAACCGACGAACCGATCGAGAGGGCAGAACGTTTCGCACCCCGGCATCTTCAGTAGCCTGAGCCCTTCGCCCGTCCAATTGTCGTAGAGGATCTTGATTCCGGCTACGCCGTTGATCCTGTGGACCTCGACGACGACGTAGGCTCCGTAGTTCGGAATGTGATCTTCGAAAACGTCCAGAGCGAGCAGGAGCTGAGCTATATTGTTCTCATGAGCGGAGTACAGGTACATCTTCCGCCCGCCGTTGGTGTTGGAGGCTAGCTTGGCTCTGGCGTCGTCGATGATTTTTTCCAGCAAGTATCCCGCTAGTAGTTTTCGCATTTCACTTGTTGCCATGGAAACGAAGTACTCTCGGATGGACAGGTCGATTATTTTGGCGGGCCACACAGCGGCGGTCCATAAAGGCAGGTCCAGGCCGTATTCTGCCTCCGTGGACAGGCCGAAGTACATCTGGTAGACGTCGAGATATCTGGTAACGTTCAGTCCGGTGTTCTGAGTCAGGTAGTTGAAGACGTTGCTGTATTTTTTGTATTCGCTTCTCATTTTCGGGCTTTTCGTGTAGCTTTCGTACATTTGGACGTATTTCGGGCACAAGTTGCCGAGCAGAATCTGTAACAGAGGACAATATCGTCAAACTTCGGTTTCAACACAGCCAACTTAATCTCCCGAGCCGTGATGACACAATCGGCAACACCGCATGGAAAGCAATTTGACGTCCTACTCATCCATTAATTCTTTAATGTGAATTTCTCGGCTTATTCGGAAAACTAGGAAAAAAACATAAGGGAATGAATTTTTAGAGAAAAGAACGACAATCATTTTTTCACAAACGAATCGCAATATATTCAATTTCTTAGAAATGGGAAATCTGTCAAGTTTGGTTATTACATGCCCTAATATTCACATTTCGGAATATTTTTTAAACTATTTTTTCTGATAAGTGCAGAAACTATATAGATGATCTCTGATTTTTTTCAGATTTTTCATTTGAAATTTGACTGATGAAAATAATATGTTATTGGAAGGAACTCAGAATAACGCAGGTAGTTTGGCACATTCTGTATGGTACCTTCCAAAAACATATAATTTTCATCAATCAGAGATCATCTATGTGGGTTCTGCACTTATCAGAAAAAAATGGTTAAAAAAATCTCCTGAAATGTGAATTTTAGGTCATGTAATCACCAAAGTTGACAGATTTCCTATTTCTAAGAAATTCAATATATAACGATTCCAGAATGTGATGGAAACGAAGTAGGCAATGGACCGCTCTTAAAATTCGGTTGTAGGCAGACTAGCGTCTAGCGACAGCCCACATATTAGGTAATTTTTCACAGTTTTCAACAATTCTGCCTTCCTCAAAACCCGTAAATCGCAATTTTTCACGTTTTTAAACAAGGCTGAATGGTTGAAGAAAATGTGAAAAATTGCGATTTAAGGGTTTTGAGCAAAGCAGAATTGATGAAAACTGTGAAAATTCACTTTTTTATGTTTTTGAGAAATCAGTCCAAGGAAGCTGCCAATTTGGAGGTTATGATACTGTCAATATGCTCGCCAGCCAAAATATCGGGGCTGTCGCTAGACGCTTGTGTGGGCAGTAGACATGATCTACCCGCTTAAAATATTATAGAGAAGGCGGCGTTGCTGCTTCTGCTAGAAAGCAGTAGCTACTTAGATATTTCAAACGGAAACGGAACACCCTGTGTATTATATCATTTTCAGTGTATCTACCACTTTCTCAACAAATTCATCTTATATTTTCCTACTCCTGTATGTAACTCTTCTCGATTTAAAAATACATATCGGTATAATTTTCGAGAAACATAACCTTTTTTACGTTCTGGTTCCCAAAGGTTTGCCGTTCGTTGGAAAAACGAGCCATGGGAAATAGATGTCCGACATGACTCCAAAGTAACGACATATGGATGTGAAGACTGAGCTCGATGGGCCAGTCTTGATGGGACTGCTAACGTAGGAACGATTGACGATATCTCGGAATATCATTTGTGACTTATAAATCATGATCATTTGACATATACTTCTTGACACGAAACAGAAAACCAAGTTTTTGAGAGGCACTTTTGGCAATGGACTCTATATGGTTTTCCCATTAAAGGGTAAGTACTTCTGATGGTAATACCAAGCATCGAAATGAAAAATGTATGCATGGATACCCCTGACATTGTTACGCTGGCCACTGTGAGATCGGCCTTTCTAGAGGAAAGCTATGTTTGAGTTTTATTCCCATTGAATCCTACCAAGTTGTAGGATTCGCATTCTAAATTTTTTGCAGAGTTCTTATTTTCGATTATTCCCTTTCATATCTGCTTTCACTGATAACGGAACTTTGGAAGAGAAGGCAGTATAAGGGGTACTATCATCCACAAAGCTTTGTACACAGGACAGGTAGCTCTCAACAAATCATTGATGTGAAGAATAACCAGTGTTGGTACTAGAATGGATCCCTGCGGAACATCAGCATTTATTTCGGATTAACTATACTCTGTCAACCACTACAACGAGAAATCAGTCTGAGAGAAAGCTATAGATAGGAACAAGATAAAAGTTTGACAATGGAGACCCGAGTGTCAAACGCGATCAATCGCCTTGGAGATATCTAATGCTACGGCCAAAGTTTCACCATATTTTTCGATAGATTGCTCCCAAATATATGAGACTTAAGCATCACAATTTAACCTTTGTAAGTTGGGAAACAATAGGTTTCAGATGTTTCTAAATGACGTTGTTACGGAGTTTTATTAGGTGCCGCCTACGGATTCCAATTATTTCATGCTCACCAGGCGTGTCGAACAAGGCAGAACCAAGACAGAACCGAGCAAATTGGCTGTTTTTTGGAACCGTGTAATTGTCATACATGACATAAGTTTTAGTGTTGAGTGTTATTTTGGAGGTCCTCCGGGGGATTTGCTAGAAGTTTTTAGTGAAATGAAAGGAAGAGCTTCAAGTCGTTTAAGTAAATCAATAATTCACGTACCTTGTCCTCAGTCCTCGGGACATAATTGTAAGGGACAGGCTGCCAGGCGAACATCTCGTCAGCGAAGATGTCATCTCGTCTGGGGGGAAATAGTCCGGCTAGAACCAGTTGGAGGGACATTTTCGTTCTGTTGTAGTCGGTACTGCGAGCCTCGACGATTTCGGGATAGTAGTACTCCCCGAGAAAGTTGTTATATCTGGTGCGTAAGTTTATGCCAACTGAGTACTCTCTGAGTTTACCAGCCTGAAAACATTAAAATCGAATAATGAATAAATAAAAAATAAGCGAAACTATTAGTAGGCGAAAAAAAGGAAGCATGAGAAGTTGAGTTTTTAATATTGATTTAGAATTAACTGTTCTTTAAGAATATTTGGACGGATGCAACAGATGTATTCAGTAGCCGTCGAGGTATAGCCTGACTATTAATTTAGTCTGTTAGGTTTATACTTTCCACTAAAAAATATTTTTTGTTTGTTTTTCTCAATTTCAATATTGGCCGGGTGTATTCATTTTACAGGGTGTATCTTATATAAAAACCCGTGTCACGATGTTTGTTCGGGCTAACCACCGAAACTAATTAACCGATTTAGGCCAATCATTTTAGCAATAATGGGGAAAAAATTACAAAAGGAAGAAAACTTCCACAAAAGTTGTACTTTAGTGCGCAATGAAGCTATACAAATTTTCCCCCTCGTACGAGACCGGCAACATTTGTGGTTATTTATTTATAAAGAAAAAATGTTAAACAGTCGCAAATTGGTGTACACAAAGAAAATATCATCCTTTATCGTTACCCAAGTTTGCGACCATTTCCAAGTTTGGTATGAGAGTAAACAAATTATCGAGAGACACGTGTCTTTACGTTCGCCACTATTTTAGATTTTCTCTGCCAAATTTTCAACAACAGTGTGTATAAATAAGTGATTCATTCTGACGCCTGTTGTAAATGGTGGAAAAATTGGAAGTGGCGCAGCCAAGATTTCAGTTTGTTGGGGGGGCTGAACATACAATTTATCAGTTACCAGAGCTTTTTTTTTCGTCAGCGGGATGTTATGAATAACACCTACAAGCGAACTGTTAGTCACGCGAACGATAACATCATCTTGTAGGAAATTTTCTTCTAGATACATATGTATTTGACGAATGTGTCTCGTTATGGTCGCAAAATGCGAAAAATGTAAAAGGTGCGCTAGGATCTGGCATCATAGCACACAAAACAGCCAAAAAAAACACTTGCGAAAGTTCTAGAATTTTTCCAATATTTTTACCGTATTCTACGCCATGAATTCAACATGACACAGTATTCGAAAAATAAAAATGATAAATTTAAAAATCGATCCAACTCAAAGTGCACACGTTCGTAAGAACGTCCACCAAATCTATGTTTGACTAACAATCGATTTCAAATTCGGTCAGCGTATAGAAAAAAGATTGAATTTAACGAATATACCATAGAAAAAAATTAGAAAAATTTTTGGCGGGAAAATGGCACCTGCAACCTCTAGATAACATTTTCATCCGACGACCGAATCGAGATAGAGCAATTCTGCGAACGCCAATCGATTCAGCATGCCGAAATTAGTATATGCTGTGATTTTCGAGTCGATCGGCACAAAATGAATTTTCAGCCGAAAAAACATCAAAGGGTATACCTTAAAAATGGCCAAAAATCCAAAGTCGTTAGATTCAGTCGAAATTACCACTGATATACTCAAAATTTTATGCTGATTCCGAAAATGTATGATTTGAATATGTTCGGATACACGGTGTACCATAAAACAAAGGTAAATGTGCTACAAAAATTGTATCGCACGAATCCGACATCCTAGCACACAAAACCACCTATAACACCTAGAAGCGAACTGTTAGGCCAGCAAACAATAACATCCTCTTGCAGGAAATTTTCTTAGCTTTCTTTCTATATACCTATGTATTTAACGAACGTGTCTCCTATGGTCGCAAAATCGATAAATGTAAAAGGTGCGCTAGGATCCTATCCTAGCACATAAAACCGCAAAAAAAATACTTGAAAGTTCTAGATTTTTTTCAATATTTTTCCCTATTCTACGTCATTTGGTGACTTGGGGAGGGGCTGCAGCCCCAAAGCTGCGCCAATGAAAATTGGAGAACGATAAAGGATGATATTTTCTTTGTCTTCAACATTTTGCGACCCTTTTGCATTTTTTTTTATAAAATAACAGAATTGCTTATGATTCACATTCAACAATGTTGCTGGCCTTTCCCGAGGTGCCAAATTTGGCACAATTGAGCACTAAAATACAACTTTTGTAAAGGTTTCGCTTCTTTTCTAATTTTTTCCCATTTTAGATTTTCAGTACTGTAATGATTAGCCTAATGTTGATAAAATTCTGAACACTGTGTGTAATTTGGTCCAATTTCTGATTAATGACCTCATATTTTTCTCATTGTATATTACATTTTTTTACATAAAAAAATACTCATGTGAAATTCTCGAACATGTGTCTACAAATAAATTTCTAAAATATAAGCGAGAACTCTGGAATGTTCTCGAAGGGTCTGAAGGATTCTAGAAAGCCTTGAAATGAACCAGAGCCAGTAGGTTATAGACTGCACTAAGAATACAGCTATGTGAAAATATCGATGGTTCTTATTCCAGGCTATAAGGGTGGTGGTGAAGGTTTGTGGAAATTCATTGAATATACGAAAGAAACTTGTGGAATGTTATAGAAGTTTCTGGGATTTGAGTTGATAAGAAAACAACGCCTTAAATTCACTTACAAATTAATATACTTACCCCAAACTCAGAACCTAAGAAATTTTTTACGTATTATGGAAAAAGATCAATGAGTATTTTGCGAAACTCTTAAAAAAAAACAATATATAAAAAGCTTAAGTACCCAGAAAGTGACAGTGTTTATGTGGGACAATGTGGACAACCTATTACTAAAAGATATGCCAAACATGAAAGGACCTTCAGACTAAGAAAGAGCGATTCTAGATTCAAACCTCTCCTCGGCATGAAGGGCACAAACTCCCGAATCTGAACGATAAGAATTTTTTTGCCCTATACCAGCAAATGTTGGAAGCTCAATTATTTAGAATCTTCAAAAATTCATAAACATGATGCAGATGTTGATCCGATCGCCATAGTTTTAAAATTCAACTTACCGTTGTTAGTTGGCCCAGTCCGTAAGGAAAGTAGTCGAAATTCAGGTAAGGATCTTTGGGGTAGAGTTCAGCGATACTATCAGCTGTCCTGTTACCATGTCTGAATAACTGAAAAAAAAAACATTTTTCAAAAAAGTAATCATCAACAGGTTTATTACGAGTGGATATAATTTATTCGAAAAATACAATATGTACCCCCATCAGTTATTATAATTATTCATATAAAAACAAATAATAAAATCTCGACAAGATTTAAAAATTATCTACTTAGGAAGAGTGAACAATTTTGGCAGAAATTCAAAATAACATGGAATGAGGATCAAAGAGTGAATGTTATGCGTTTATTTAAAATTCTGAATATGAAATTGAGATATTTGGTAAAGTTGCCAAGAATTGTCTTCAATTTTCTTAGAAATATCAAGAAGTAGCTCTGCACGTCAATAAAAATATGAGATTTTTTCCTGAAATTATTGAATTGATCAGTGTATCAATTTTTTACTATAGGAAATTTAACCGAATTTAACAGAACATTGGGATTCAACTTACCACATTGACCAGAACCAGGGTGTTTTCAGCATTTTTCTGTTCGATGTGGTGAGAATGATGATTGTGATGATGATTATGGTTGTGAAAACTTTGTGAAGCCGCTACAGCAAACAAGGCCAAACCCACGAGCACCAAACTATTCATTTTCTCGCAATTACTCGACTTCAACTGTCTGAATAGAACTGTATACTGTGCTGATCTTATCAAATCAATCCGCATTTATATGAAGAAGTTGTGGTTTACGATGCAAAATACCAATCAATCATCTTTGAATTTTTACTACAATAAACACAATCGTATCGTAAATAAGGAAGATTCCTGATATATTTGCGGTTTGTAAGAAATAGTAGTTGTGGCATTTTAGCGACAATTTCTATCTTCCGTTCAGGGGAGTAATCGATCAGATTCTTGGTAATGAAAAGATTTGTTAATCCGTTTGACGCAAGTGGGAACCAAGAGTTTTACCATCAAAGAAGCAACCACTGGATTGCTTGCTGGAAAAAGCGAACTCACGTTGAATGTCAATGAAGAGTTACGAAAATAAATTAACGAATCAATGTACGTAAAAGTGAATTAATGTGAATTTTCGTTACGAAACGGCACATGATTTAAATAACGAACTTACGAAAAAAACTGGCGATAGGAGTTGAAGATTTACCGCCTCAATTATAAAATTTGAATTTTCTCTACATACATTTGCAGAATATGTTGACATTGAAAAAATACGCAAGGAGGCAATCGAATTCCGAATGAGGCTCACAACGCCAAAATATTCTTTTTCAGAATGAAGAATCTTATTCTTTGCTTGATATCCAATAAGGTGCCCCTCAAGGGCCGGTTGGCGACCATTGCTTTTGCATTGATTTTTAAATAAAAGTCATACTATTTGCTAACGACAACGCGTTGATACCTTTTTATATTGGAACTGAAAGAGAACAAATAGAAAACAGAATAAAGAGTTGAAAACAGAACATACCGAACGCAAAAATATAAACGGATATAATTCACATCCAATCAGAAACGACTTGTGTAAACACTTTTGCGTAACTACACCAATAAAATATCACCCCACGCCCGTGGGGTAAGTGGGTTCTGAGAACTATATGTCCTGAATGCAGCGTTTTCATTCCGCCAATTAACCCCACCATTTCAATAAAGTGGCTTGAATAGAGCCTATGTGTAGTTCAACAAGCCTGACAGGCCATTATGAATCCTTCGGCATCCGATTTCAGTCCATTTGACCAGAGTCAAAAACAAGACCAACAAGACTTCTCGGAACTATATTGGTTGCTGTGGAACTACGCAGCTACCAACAGATCATCAAAAACGAAAAAATCAAGTATCAGCATGAACAGATGTCATCATCAGAACTGTCAAAGAGGAGCCAAGTTGCTGCAACTAATATGCTTGACGTTACAACTCTACTTCTTTGAAATTATTGAATTGATCAGTGTAGCAATTTTCGATTTTTTTTTACAAAAGGAAATTTAACCGAAAGTTCTGAAATTGAAAAGGGGGTTGATTAAACGGCATATTTTTTAAATTTCATTCCCTTATAACTTTTTTATTGATTGACGCATTTCAACGTAATTTACATATGAACCATTTGAAAATGTCGCAAATCCAGTGGTGTAGTCAGATTTTTTATAAAAAAATCGCTAGTAATGTTTTTAGATTTTTTACCTTGAAAAATAAGATAAGTTGGCCCTGGATATAAAGATTTATTCATGAAATTTGGTGTCCTGGTGAACTTTTTGAATGTCTACCAAACGAAAAAAAAATCATTCCAATCGGTTGAAAAATGTAAGTTTTAGAAGGGTGCTTCCATCTTAAATGGGTCACACTGTATATTGGCGACTCTTCGAAAAACACGATTTTACTGATAATAATAATAATGATAATTTTTGGATCTCCAAAAAAGGCTTCAACGATTTGGATCAAATTTTGTATTTGGATAAAATTTAGCGGTTTAAGTTAATCTATATAGGCGCCTTTTCTGAAAAAACGTCATTTTACTAATAATAATAATACGAATTTTTGGATTTCTGAAACGGATCTAATGATTTGGATCAAATTTTGTATTTGGATGAAGTTTATATCCTGTATGATTATTAAAGTTGTGAAAACATGTTTCCTTTTTAATTTTGTAATATTGTTGGAAATTAAATTGTTTGAAAAATCTAAAGATGCAATAAAATACAGAGTATCCCATTTGAAGAAATTGAGTACGCATTGTCATATCTCCAGAATTTTTTGGCACACTGTATATGGCCGTAGGTAAAGTATAGGACGTAATGCGTGTTGTAAAGCAATTACACACTCATGGAATATGCTTTTCACGACACTTGTCACTTAATATACTATTTTCGTGCTTGATTTAACCAATTTTCGAGTCCAACCAATAAGTCCGATAAAAGATAGAATTTTCATCCAGTGATTGCAAAATCGATGTTGGTTTTTACGACTTTACCCATTTAGTGTTTTCCTTTAGCTTATTCACATCAACCACAGATAGCCTGTAACTTCTTGTCTGCATTATCTCTCATAATTTTGCGGTGGGTATATATTTAGATAGACATCGGTAGTTTTCAATGATCAAGGCATATCTGATAGTTTTACCCAACTGAGGCTTCCAGGAAGGTATTCTATAGAATTCATCGTTTATACAGAATTCGATTGTAAATAGTATCAAATAGAGGATTTTACCACAAACGCGTTAATAACGTTGAACCTGTAGTATTATTACAATTCTGATGATTTGAGAATGATCAGGTTATTCACATCTCACGAACGATTAAATTCTAAAAAAAATTTACATTACATTCGGGGTAGACATTTTTTACATAATTAACCGTAAATTTTCAATTTCAGAACTTTTTTCAAAATTCTGACTACACCACTGGATTCAGAATACCTCGAAATACATTTGGTCAGAATTTCATCAAAATCTGTTCATAAATAAAAACATTATACAATAGTAAAAGTTTTATTTCATAATTTTTTATTTATGTACAGATTTTGATGAAATTCTGAACAAAGATATAATTCCTACCTAATTTCAGTTGATTTTTGAAAATATCGTCAGTTCAGTGGCGGCGCCAAATTCTATTTAAAAAACTCTCTAGTACCTTTCTTGGATTTTTTACTTTGAAAAAAAGTCGAAGTAGGCATTGAAATTTTTATTTTTGTTATTTATGGGACTCAACTAGAACTATTGATGCTCTATCTATTGAAAAAAAAACTTCTGAATTGGATAATAAATAACAGTTTTATAGGGGTGGCCCGCTTTCAAATGTATAATAAATTCAAAACAGAGGATAGAGAAAATAGCTCTTGTCTAATTTCCACTATGACTTTTCTTTACGACCGGTTTTGGCTCATAATACCATTATCGAGTAAGCTATTCATACCTATTCATAGATTACTTGATAATGGTTTGATAATTTTAAACCAATCATAAAAAATAAAAGTCATAGTGGAAATTAGACAAGTTATTTTCTCTATCCTATATTCAACATAAATTTCTACAAAATAAATAGATCTTCAATGGAAGATTGATGACAAAACCCAACACACTAATAGATTTTCAATTTTGAGTAACTCATAGTGTATATTAGGAACTTTCTGTTTTGTCCCCAATATCATGACTTCAGTTTTGCTGGCTTTCAGTTTAAGATGATTGGTTTCAAAAACCCTTCGATATGCTAGAGTGCCTGGTTTACTCACTTTGCAGTTGAACTCAATCTTGATCAGTAGCAAACAACAATAATATCATCTGCATATGAATTAATGAAATCATATGAGATAATTACAATAATATTGGCACTTTTCAGTTCAGGTTGTTATTCTTCCTTGTAGGCACCTATATACATTTCACAGAAAACAAGAAAATAATATAAGGCCACAATTTATTGAATTTATATATAATTACAGAAAACTATATTGTTCTATATAAAACAGTTATTTCATTATATAAAGGGTAGATGATATCGAACCTAACGATTATCAACAAATATAATAATCGCACTTGCAAATAATTAACATAAATTTATACTATAAAATATCATATATTTAATGTTTTAGGAAAGTATTATAAAAAATTAATAGTATTGTCAAAAAATCTGATATTTGACTAGTAGCCAATCATAATTCATAATCCAAAATCAAATTTTTGTTTGATTCAATGAACATGTTGATTCAAATGCATTCCCACTATATTTCAATCATTATTTCCAAAGATATAGTTGTAAGACTGAATTTGAGAATGGCAAGACCCAAATAATTCAAATATGATGTCATTCAATGTAAATGTAAAAATATACAATTTCATCCTGAAAACCAACCTCAATTAGCTGAAATAATTCAGTCATGTTTCAGAACTGCATAAAATAGGCAACATGCATGTATCACAAAACCACTTTTTTTTTTGTGCCTCATCTACTGTGTTACTTAAAAATTATAAGTTGTTTCATTTAACTTTAACTTTAAAATTTTTGAATAATCCATATTCTAAAATGCGAAGCAAATCAGAATTTGGTAAAACGCGCGCCTCAGTATGACATCAAAATCCATGCAAACAGAATGTATTTTCATTATTGACTGGTCGATGATTGATATATCTAGAGTTTTGCAAGTGGTTGATTATCATCTTTTTGAAAAGGGAAACATTCTCCATGAAAATTGAAAAATGTGAATTATTTGTAATATCTAACAAAAAACAACTACTTCCCCGGCACAAGCCACGCTGGACATTGATCTTTTTATTATTATGACATGTATTTTGACGTCACATCCTCCCGCCAAAAGACTATTGTTTGAATTTCCACTATTTTTCAGTCATTTTTATTCTTGGGAATTATTGATATTTTTGGCAGCTATCTTATTTTCCCAGTATTTAAATAGCTGCAATAATAGGTTGGAACAAATAGAAAAAAAAAACATGCATGAGACCTATTACGAAACTGCATTCAATGAAATTGATGACACTTATTTTAGAGAAGAAAGGTTGTGTTTGGGTACAGATAAACTTTATGAAGGCTTTGATGAAAAATACAGAAATATCAAGATCTGTTCAAAATTCATAGGTACTCACTATTTTTTGGGAATCAAAAAGTTACTCTATAGTCTTTCGACTAGTTCAAGTGAGAGTTTCTCAATGGTTGGTGTCTTCGTCTTTTCAATAAAAAATAATATGTAGTGTATCTAAGAGTTTCATATGATGCCACTTTACTCTAAATTAGAAGTAGAAGTAAGAGGTATCACACCTTTAGGGCCCATTCAAAGGTTTCAGAGAGTAGGTTTTCTTTGAAAATTACTGAAAAGTTTCTTCAATTGGTGAATCTTCAGTTAGAGTGACCCATCAAATTCCCAAAACAATTTTTTGAACCTAAGTATTTTGGCCTACTGAATAAAAAATCTAAATGGAATTTTTAGGAGTCCCAAGTAATTTTGGAAATCCAGATTTTTTTTAACACACGTTCCTACCGCGAAAAAATAAATGAAAAGGCCTCCTTCTTTTTAGCATCCCAATCTACATTCCAGTATTCCCCAGTTTTACACATTTTTTTAAATTGAAAACATAACTTACAATGTTATGGTGATTTGGCAACATTGGATATTTTTGGTCCATTATGAATTCCAATTGAACCAATTTGTAGATATTAAGTCGAATTTTTGTGTAAAAAGAGCAGTGTTCAATTTAAAAAAGGGTAAAAGGGACGAATACCACTGTGTAGATTGTACTAGTGAAAAGGAGGCGTTTTAATCAATTTTTTGCAGTAGGAACGCGTTCTAAAAAAGCCAGTCATTGTTCAATAATAGGCACTTATCTTTGAAATTTCATTTGGATTTTTTTTTTGGAAATTTGATGGGTCACTAACCGAATATCAACCCTACAATTCATTAAAAATATTTATAAATTGTAATAAAACTTCATTAGAAGTGATTCATTATTCTGTTTCCACCATTGCATCATAACCTAAAACCCAACTTTCCCTATCCTAGTGTCAGTCTTTGGATTGGCAGTAATATCCTGTACAGCCACAATCAGTTCATTTGCCCTCGTCTGTAGCTCCCGTAAGTCTTGAATGTACAGCATCCGAAGAATTTTTGCTGCCTGATTCAACACAGGATCTTTCAAGTCAAATCCAAGGTCAGCTTCCTCAATGGGAAAGGGCGTTCCCTAAAAAATTATATAAATACATAATTCACTTCCTTGTTGTCTGTTGTTTACTTACTGTAAGGATATATTTTTGGGGATTAGCCACACAGTCTGGTGTCATTCGTTTGGTAACAATTTTCCTCACAGCCTTCAGCGTTACCAGAGGTTCTGGATGCGGCACTACGTTAAGTACATTGGCTAACTTGTTAATGCCATCTGCAAACTCCTTACTACGAACTGAAACAAAACTACTACAAAGAAGAAACTTGTGGGTGCTGCATTATTACAATCCAATTTATCCAATGAGTTCTCAGCTACTACAGAGGGAACATTGGTAATCTGTAGATTTTTCGCAGCATGTTTCAGGTATGTGTGTTCTGCAATTTAAAATTATTTATTGAAAACTCACACACTTATACAGACTTATACCAACTATTATTCCTCGTTTCTAACTGTACGGCATAACCTAAGAGCCATTGGAGCTCCTCTAGTTTAGTTTCTAAAACTGGGCATCCTAACCCATCTTTATACCTCAGGTAAATGTCATCCCAGTCTCTAGAATTTATATTTTTTAGTCGATTAACTGAGTTTGGTAGAGCTTTTTTTATTTTGTTAATTGCCAACCATACAACTATGTTTCTGAAAGTATTTTCATCTACAAGAAAAAGTAGGGTTATAAGCGTTTCTATAATGTAAATTGTTTCATACCATTCAAATTTAAAGAATCCACTTCAGGGTATTCTAAAGCTTCGAGCATTCTTTTGGTCATATTCAAAACGACCAATTTTGTCAGATTTTTATTTTTGAGGTGTATGTTTTTGTTATGCAATGCCCATTTGGCAGTTTTGGAGTTTTGGCACGGAATCACAGAATACCCAGTGTGGATTCTGTGCACGGAATCACGAATTTTTGTATAAATCACAAGTCGAACTTATGCCGGGTTCATATGCCAGCTTTTTGGAGTTGAGCTTACAGTGCATTGTTTTCCGATTGGTCACTGAATGACAAAGAACGACATGTTCTCAGTCAGCAGCCAATCAGAAAATGATACGTCATAAGCAAGAGCTATCATGTGTACCATGTCTAAAAACCCTGGTGTATCAACTGATTCGATTTTGTTTAGATTATATAAGACAAAATCAATTCATTAGTGGTGTGCTTTTCTAATTGGATCCAGAGATGGCGCCTTCAAAGGATTCAGTCATTGATATATAGTATTAAAGGTGATTTTTCATGTGCCTAAATTTGAAGACTCCTATATAAAATGCATTAACTATAGGTAATTCTAGTTAGTTGTATTCCGACAAAAATTGAATATAGTTTTTTTAAAACTGATATCAGTAACAATCAAAACTACCTGGGACCGTAGTTCCGTATATTCTACTTATTATGCTGTTTTTCATTTCATAGTCGTACGCAATACTTGAAATTTCTATTCATGGAAAATCGACGGTGGCGATACACGAAAGTATTGCGGAACATTTGGAAAGCACACCACTAGTTTATTTGTTTTTGCATTTATCATTAATCAAGAATGTCTCGCGTTTTATTCCAGTTTTGCAGGTATGAGTCGCTCACCAGGGTTCTCATAGGCATCATAGTCAAAGTCAAGTCACAAGTAGCAAATACTGCAGAGTACTAGTTCTACAACTAGCTGAGTTTTTCATTTCTTCTTGACTTATATGATTATCTTTACCATGATTTTCAAGTATTTGCATTGTGTGATCAAATATTTCTAAGTAAAAAAATTTATCCCTATTCATTATTAAATCACCATTTGCGTTTTTATAATCATACAAGTGATTACATTAAAATCACCATCGATTGGTGATCTGTATAATACAATTATGCAGGACTTTTTATTATTTATTTATTAAAAATATTATCGTTGGGACTGCCTCTTTTCTATTTAGCTTGGTGTTCGGGATTCAAACAAAATGTTCCTAGGATAAAGAGTTTTTTTTTGAATTATGAACCGACACTGGTCACTAAATTGGCACAAGCTCAAACTATGAGGGTTGCTGATATTCTAAAGGCTATCATCTGATTTTAGGCAATACTTTCGAAAAATAACCACATTTTTTTTTACTTTTAATAAAAGGACAACTATAAAACAAACAGATTATAAATTGAATTTCCTTCTACTTGTTTCCATAGAATGACGTCTGCCATCAATTATCCATTCATATTGACCAAATTTACTATCAAAAGTTCCTCTTTGCAAAGATTTCAACTTCAAAGTAAACCTGGGACCCAACTCCTTCAGTCTGGCTTTCTTTCCTTCAGAATCGAAGCCATATCTGCAAAAAACAATGTGATAAATTGTTATAACAAATCAAAATCAATAAGTTGGGATAATTTGAAGAATCAATCCAGTGAGGACGGAGAAATTGAGATTCATGTTTATACAATAACTTGAATATCTTTCGAGTACCTGTAATGTCGAAAAAAGATAAAGTCTCGCTGGTTGTGGAAAGTAACGGCTCGCTGACCTTCATACTCGGGATCATAATGGAACAGTGCTCCCAGCATACGTCCCACTGTAAGACCAAGTCTGGTGGCGAAGTTATTCAAAACAACTTCAGGACGGTGTGCAGTGATATCCTTATGACTTTTCCTCAGCTCAGGGGTGATTTTGACGTTGCTGAGTTTGAAATGTGCTGTCGGTCCGTTAGGAAGATGGATCACCAACAAACCGTCAGGTTCCTTTCTATGTTCATTGATGACTAGAACGTCAGTGTATTCTTTTTTGATGGCGCTTCTGATGATTTTCTTAACCCCGCTTCTATTTCTATAGAGTGACACGGAGTTTGGAATGATCCTCGTTAATTCTCGGCCAAATATCCTCGTTTTCTGAAAAAAAAAATGTCACGATCAGTTACTCAGTTACTGACATAGTGTAAGCGTCATGACTGATGGCACAAAATTAACTTGACTAACTCTTCATTGATAAAACCTAGGCTTTTAGTTTCCATGCATTGCACATATCAGCCTTATCAACAAGCAAAGATACTACAACAGGTGAGTTTAATAGGAGATTGGAGAAATATTAAAAAAATTCAGTTACTTAATTGTACAAACCTTCATAGGATTATCAGCAAATGTAATCAACACTTTGGGTTCATATGACTGTTTAAAATAATCGTTAAACTCATCATGCTCTAAATCCTCACGAACTAAGTCATTCTCCTCATTATCTAAATCATTGATGAACGTTTCATCTTTTTCTCTCAAACTTTCAATTGTATGAGGAGTTTTCTTAGGCGCACCTTCTGTTTCACGTACCTTTTTAGCTTCTTTCTTAGCCTAGAATTAAAACGGTGAGAACTTTAGTACCCCAGATAATTTGCTCTCATAATACAAAAAACTATTGCTTCCTACCTTCTTTATTTGTTTCTTAGCTTTTTGGTACTGTTGATTTCTAACTAGCTTATTCCTAATAGTTCCGAATTTCGATTTACTTGGAAACAAAACTTCTCCACTTTTGAAAGGTTTAATATCCTCCTCATCTTCTGATTTGATTTTTTTCGAATCTTCATTCTCATCCGACGACATTATTCAACCTTATGTGTGAACCTACAAGGTAAATAAGGTAATGATAAAACTACATATTGTACTTTGTGCTATAACTGAAATATATCAATATCAATTTATTCTTGCTTACTTATATTTTGAGAATCAATGAGCTGTCTTTATACTCTTTATATATCAAATGTTTACGTGTTATTTTAGTAACACATGAGGATGGCAGTTTTTGGAAATTTAAAGTTAGGTTAGGTTAACTTTAAACCTTAAACACTTCGAAGCAAAGGGTGCGCCATCTATAATAATTTGTTTGAACTGATATAAAGTATTTCAAGTCTTTATAAGCTATAAGCGGTAGTGTAGTGTAGTGTATCTGTTTCAACTGTTATCGCCTCAATTATCGATTTTGGGACTAAAAATTAAATTCATTGAATGAGAAAAAAATTTGCCCTTTTGGAAATTGGGAGTCAATCACCACTAAACTGGTTCGCGCCTTAATTTTTAGCGCATCTAGCAGGAAGGTATTGCGCTAATATAGATAGAGTGTATTCTACACACAGACCTCATAAAATGAGGTCTGTGATTCTACACCAGAATATCTACAACAAACTATTAACTTCTGCTGCTACCTGATATCTCCACATTGTGAAATTTTAAGGTTTGAAATTGCTTTTCGCTTTAAACACACTTTGACGTTCACGTTGAATAACTTCCAACAAATACAAGCTCTGCTTGTGGTTGATCCAAAACCATTGTCATTTGGAAAACACATTTGGAGAACACAAATAAAACTGGTTTCCTGTGGCCTGTGATAAAAAGCACGGTATGTGACAAGCTGTCAACATCGAGTTATTCAATAATTTCAGCGCCCAGCGCTGCTACGTGGGAGTAATTTCAAACATATCTGCCTTTCAACATTTCTCCGCTAAATCCCTGTAAATAAAAGAAGTCTAATTTTTTACATTCGTGAGGTTGAATATGTTACTGAGAGATGGCATATTAGGGTTTTTGTTCTGTTTTTCAAAAACTTGGAAAAACTAAAACTATTGTAAGGTTATGTCTAATATCTGTCACTCTGAGAAGTTCTAAACAATTCAAAATTGTTTGTATTTTTTAAAATTATTATAAACTTTCCTAAATGTGTTCACCATTCGGCCGTTAAATTATGAGCGTGCGGTGTTTTGTGTTATGAATTTTGAAGTGCTTTCCAATCATTTGCTGATATGAATTCACTAGGATTTATCTAAAGTAGAGATTCAATGAGAGAAAACTTTTCTGCAGAGATAAAGAGGTGAGTTTGAAATCCTCAAAATAAACGAATTAATTTGAATTCAGGTAGGCCCCTAACTCTTTGGTTTGGATAGAATAAGTAAGTTTATTTAGTGGTGTTAGGGGCGAGTGGAGCACTTCTTATTATGATGTGGAAAAGTCAATTTTCCTTTTGGATATTTGTTTGGTGTTTTTAATTTCTTATTCGCATACCGATCAATTTGAGACGTTTGGTAACCCCTAATAAAACAATATCATATGAATCATAATCATTCTCGATATCTACTTATAAATTGCAGTGAAAATTACTAATAATAATATGCTCTTTAATCATGATGAAACAGCGTACTTACCCCATAATTAAATGTTGAAAGTACTAATAAAAGAATAAAATTGATTTTTTAAAACTAAAATATTTGAAATAAAATAACCTATTTCTTAGAATTTCTTATTGACTTTTCTGCAAAATTGGTAAAGAAAACCTTCTGTGCCGCATTTTGAATGGAACAGAGCACACCTACTTATATTTTATTGAAAGTAATTGGGGCTTAATTTTTATATTTTGATTTTCAAAATCTAAATTACTTTTGAACAAAACATTTTCAGTGATTAATCAAGAGATACTGGCAAATATTTGACTTGTTCTGTTATACTGTTCCCATATATGGAGTACAGCACCCAAACACAAATTGAAACTGTCCAAAAAAGAGCCATTCGTCTTGTCGGTGATACTTCGCTCACAAGCTCGCTCACTTCTGTTGAATACCGCAGAACGGTTGGCGATCCGTCTCTGTTTTATAGATACTTTCATGGACGATGCTCTTCCGAAATATCATCAATCGTTCCACCGGTAGTGGTTCCATCAAGACTGGCCTGTCGAGATCAGTCCTAACATCCATTTGGCATCATGACAGCTCAGGAAAAGTTGTTAGGACTTGGTGTTCATTCTTCTTGACTTTCTGCAGGCTGTATGACGCAGCAAACATTGGGTGTTTGGGTGACAAAACAAGAAGGAATTCTTTCTGAATTTTGTATTATTAATAGGTCTAGGTAAGGGTAGTCAGGTCAGGTATGGTTGGCACGTAATTTGCGTATTTTCAACTCGGTTTGTATGAAAACTAATTCACGCATTTTTGACTGACTCGCAAGCTAGGTTAGCTTGCTCAGGTTAGGTTTGTGTGTCAATTGAATGTTGACTGATTGTACTGAATTTAGTACAATTGTACCAAAATCGCATCACTGATTGCGAGCGAAAAACTAATTCATACAGTTTCGAGTTGTGCGCATGCGGACCTACGGGATCAAAAGTAGAATTGGTACGGCTAGACCCCTGTCCTTGCGCTGCTCGACGGCGTAGAAAAAGAGCAAAGAGTGGAGATGAGGTTATGGTCGGAGTTCTCAAGAGCACAAACGTCTATACTGTATGGATCAGTATTGGTGGCGAGAAAAATGTCTAGTGTATTGGCCAGTTGCTCTAGACCATAAGTGATAGCGAAGGTCTCAGCTTGATGACCTTCCTCGTCTTATTTGTTGGAAAATTCAAGAGAGGTAGAGTTGTGTCCATTAAAAACTCCTATTACGATGATGCCAGCTGTATTGTTTTGCTGTATACAGTCCAGTTTGAGTGATAAAATTAGGACATTGGTAAAGGCAGCAGAGGAATTTGGTCAGCTTAGTATAAGCCAGAAGCACAACCAGAACCACGGAATGGAGCTCGTAACCAGGACAAAACATGAGGATATTGTTGGTGGAGGAATTTACAATTCGTTCTCAATACAAGAAAATATATACCGTCCAGATATTTACGCCCATTTTATAACATTATTAACATTATTTATTACCCATCACATTTAATCCAGTAAGACAAACTCGAGCAAAAAGTGAACAATGAATTGTAGCACTCTGAAACTCGGCACATGACATCCCATTTTGTCCCACTTCACAACCCTTCTACGATATTTACGGAGGATCTGAAAGTCATGGATATTTTAGTTGATATGAAATAATTATTCTGTAGCAGGACTTTTCCTTTTTTTTCTCCGATAATTTTTAGCAGAGTTATGACCAATCAAATATTCTGCTCCGCCAGAACTTTCAGCGGCGGGTAAGGGTGAACGTGAAATCTGATGTCGGCGTTCAATCACGTTTTCTGGGAAAACGAGCGCATTCCATAAGAAATTACTAGGAATAATTTTTGTGGAAAATTGTTTTTTTTCACCCAGTTGAGTTGTTTTTCCGATAAATCATACTTTCCAAGATTACAGCAAAAATTTATTTATATATTTTTAAACGAAAAAAAAAATAGGTTCCACCCCTGAATTTTTTTTCGTGTTTATCATGGTTCCAACTACTAGCATTGGTGGTGCTACAATCGATTCTTGTCTCAAAACCCAATCGTACTGGATTAATTTAAATTTTGGGTCATGTGAAAAGCACATAAAATGAGAATCGCCAAGTTTCTGACTTTCCTCGAGGAAAATTACAGAGAATTATCTATATACCGACCCTTTCATTCGATATATTTCAGGAACAGTTTTTCGTGATTTAATGGCGTTGAAGCGATCGCATGCAGAGGCCGCAAACGAAAATAATGTAGGCCGTATCCACCCGTATAGTTCGGAACGAAAAGCTAGGTGATATTTTATGCCGTACATAAATTACCAACCACTCCTTCGTACCCTGCATTACGCTTAGCGCCAATATTGGCGTGGTTGCGGTTGGTCTCGGCCACAAGGGTCACCCCGGCCGCGTTCAGTTCTCAAGGACACGTTTTTTTTTATGGGGGAGCTTCGCAGACCTATCGATTTTAGGTGGATTCAGTCAAATTTCCCACTATTCGTGGATGAATATTTTTACAGAATAGATTTACAATCTGCGTTTGAAGCAAATTTAAAAATATATATTTTTAAAAAGAGGGTAGTCGCTGACTAGTTAAGAGTTAAACTAAGTAGGGTCTGCAGCGGTGTAAAAGGAAACTCTTTGAAGATATATTTTCCAAGCTTTCGGAATCGTTTATTCCATCATCAGGGAGACTACAATTGGAAAATTTCTTAAGAAATTTGATTTCAAAATTATATAAGTACTTACATCTTTCTTGAGGATGCTTACATATGTGTCAAAAATAATAAGGTATAAGAACCATTTAAAACAGAAAATGACTTCTAGCTTCTTAATGCATGATAAATATTGAATTATTTGAAAGTTCTTTTTCGAAATTGAACGAAAAGACAGATTGTTGTACAAAGAAAGTAGAAACATACTCATTTGTTCATTTTCAAAACATGACGATTTTTAATTTTGACAAGTGACATTATTCTGTTCGGAATTCGAATCACTGTCAGTGTACGTTAGAATCACTACGTTCGTTGAATCTGATTTCTTGGTGTTTCATGTCAAGTGAAAGTAAAAAAGAATATACTTCACTCATATGGCTTATATCTGTTCTTTTGTATTTTCTTGAGAGATAAAGGCCATTTCTAAAACGGATCTTTTTGAAAGATGTGGTTCTCTAGAACAGATGTTGAAGGGTAGTTCATTCGGTGGTCAGAATCATTAACATGTTTAGCTAAAGCACATCTCTCAGGGTGTAGTCTACTATCACTTTTATGAGAAGTGATCCTTTTTAGAAATGGCCGTTATCTCTCAAGAAAATGACTCCATCAACAAAATAACAGATATAAACCATTTGAGTGAAATATATTGTTTTTTACTTTTACTTTACATGAAACACCAAGAAATCAGTGTCAACGAACGTAGTGATTTGAAATTGATTTGTATTCCGAACATAATAATGTCGCTTGTCAAACGATTCCGAAAGAGCTTGGAAAATATATCTTCAAAGAGTTTCCTTTTACACTGCTGCAGACCCTACTATTAATTTTACTCTACTCTCTATATATATATATATATAGATCTATTGGGTATAAATAAGTACAACTCTGTATGTAGAGTGAGTTTAATCTTCCCCCTTGAAAATGATCACTTGGTGATAGAAACACGTGACGAGGTGTTGACAATAGCGCTTTGGTGTCTGGATAAAACTCCGGTATATGGTACAGATTAATCCGAATTATAAAACAATCACGTTAAGCAGATGGCGCCACGCTTCGGGTCGTTCTCTATTTACGCGGTCCATTAGTCTGAAACAAAGGAAAAAGTTTGTTGCGGCCTCGGTTCACGCCAAAACCGCGGTTTCGTGCAGGCAAGAGATTCGGTGGTTGCCGCACTAGCGCCCATCGGCTCATCTTGTCCCACGGACGCATCTGCTTCGGAAATTAAATTTCGATTCGTTCCTAGGCCATCGCTTCGGTCTAACGCATCCGTTGTTTCCGTCTCGAGATTCGTACGAAATCTGGCGTAATCTCTGATGCGAAATGGGCAACAACGTGTCGTTATTAATAACGTGAGGAGTGATTTTCTACCAGTTACCATGGGTGTTCCCCAGGGAACAGTCCTGGGTCCAATCTCTTTTCTAGTCTATATTAACAATATAACAAAAATTTTAAAAAAATTATCTCAATGAACGCACGTACATGTGAGTATGACTACTTGATTACTTACATTTCGGTCGCCCGTCGTCTCAATGGTTGAAATATATCACCTTCTTACAATTTTTCAAAACGTTTCAATTGCTTGAATAGGCAATCATCTTTCTAGATAATGAATATTTTGCTTGCATGAGAAGTACTACTTCATAGAAAAAAACCATTTATAATATGACTATGACTTGAGGGTACACATGCCCATCATATATTTCAATCTACGAATCATAAATGTATCGCTGAACAACTTACTAGCGAGTTGTGCACTACCAGTGACGTAATATAACAGTTGCGGAACAATGTCACAGGGGGACAAACAAACCAAACTAAACAAAAACAAACCCTTTGAACCCATTTTCCATAAGGCTACGTGAATCTTTCTGGTCAATTTTCTGCGGAAAGTAATTTCCTAGGAAAAAGTTCTTTGCATCATTGTGGTTATTAATTCATCGAATGTCAAATTTTTTGTTTGTCCTCCCATGACCGCCATGTTGTGACGTCAACTGACAGTGCTCTGTTGAGTTCGTCATAAATATGAAATCCAAGTACTTTGACATATTTTCCTTCAGTAATTGTGGCATTTGACGAAGACGTTGTGTTTTGTCAGAATTAAGAGTGAAATTGTTTGAGGAAAACCACTTTTCGGCTAACTCAAGAGTATGGATGACTGAGAGTTTTAGTTTTTTCTGGTTTCCACGAAAATGAAAATCCTGTATTGTTCAGAAAACATCGTGAGAGCCGAGGGAAAGTAAGAAGGAGTTGGTATTCATCTTGAATTTCTGAAGGCTGTATGCCTCAAGGAACACATCCCGAAGCAGCGAGTTCCAATTCTTTGCTGTTCGGTGGAAGAACGATCCCTGGGAAAGAGATATTCGGCAAGTGACGGCATATGAATGAATTGTCAATAAACGTTGTATCGTCAGCAAAAAGAGTGTAACTTTTGGGAGGATATGATAATACATATCATTTATAGGTATGTAATTTAAACAGGGTTGGCCCTAGGTCTGAACCCTGTGGCACACCATGTGAAATTTCTTTCAAATCCGATTTAACGCCATTCAGAAAAACGCATTCTTCCAGTAGCTTGTCAAGTTTTAACGTCAAGTTCTCGCATCTCATATTGAGTCCATTTCTTCACTCCAAAGGAGTAGAGTAGGATCGGAACGGCAGCCCCCCCAAGCCACTAAATTACTACTGTTATTCATAACATTTGGATGACGAAAAAAAAAAAAAGCTCTGGTAACTGATGAATTGTATATTCAGCTCCCCCCCCACCCAAACCGAAATCCTGGCTAATCCTGGATGCGCCACTGTACATAGTTATAGCTAAAATTTGAAAAGGTTCCGATTCCATTACGGACAAATCACTTAAATCAGACATAGACAATTTGCCACCACTGTTTATCCGTGATCAACGTTGCTCTACCTTGTAACAGCACGACGTCATCGAGCAATCGGGGGCCTGCTTGCTGTAACTTCGGTGAATCCCCTATTTTAACGCTTTATTGTGTATTTCACGGATCGCTATCAAGTAATATCAAGTCAAGTAGATCACACCGTAAATCGAGTCAAGTCAAATATAAAATTTTAAAATGCTTTAGTTTTGAAGTCAAGTCGAGTACCTATTTAAGAAAAAATTCAAGCTACTTGGCCTGATGAATCCCTGTTCTTATCATTTTTATTATTATTACAACCGCCAATTATTGATCAAAGACGATTGCATTTTCTATCGCATTTTTCTCCAAATACCTTCGTCCTATAAAGAATTCCCTTCTCGTGTGAACTCGAAGATAATAAAAACCCTCCCTTCACTGGGGATGTTTTGTCCACTTTAGATAAATACGATGAGAGCGAACGATCCCACTTGGCTTGTTTTTTCGAGGAAAAATGTCGATGAGTCGATAAAACCATTTGAGATAGTAAAATGCGTTTGTACCGCGCGATCGGGCTATTACTCGAAATAATTCGTTCATTTTTCTCGTCTAAGTACTCAATCGAGTTGGGAGTTGGAATTCCGAATGGCTTGGCGTCTCGTTTCCATAAAAAAACTAGACTAGGGGTGAGTACGAGCTTGCACGACGTCGCAGGGTCTTTGCACTGTTCATGGGAATGTGCACGCACTGATGGAACGGCCGCTCGAAATATCAAGGAAATAATAGTCCGGTGATTTTTTCATAATTTTGGTCTTTGGGCAAAGTCGTTTATTGTTCCCATGAACCATGGTGGAAGTATCATTTAGGATACACCGACTGTGCACACCTTGCCGATCTCCCAACTGACAAAATTACCAGAAAATTCAGTTTCGAGAAATTTTTCGAACGGAACTCAACACCAAGCAAGAATGGAACATAGAATCCATTCGTGCACTGGGGAAGAATACCATAGAAAGGTGCATTCAGTTCAACCTCAACAGGAAATACCGGAACAAGGACATCGTCATCCTCTCCGATAGTCAAGTAGCCATCAAAGCGTTGAGCTCTTCTAACATCAACTCGAAGATGGTTTGGGAATGCCTAGACAAATTTAATGATCTAGGCAGGAACAACAAGGTGCCCCTCCTCTGGGTGCCGGGGCACGTCGGAGTGGAGGGCAATGAACAAGCAGACACCCTGGCACGGAAAGGCGCAGCAACACCATTGATCGGGCCAGAACCATTCTGCGGACTCGGAAAATCTTACTTCCGAGAAGAACTCATTTCAGCTGAAGAAGCAATGAGAGCAACATACTGGCTAAGACTTCCAGGGCTAAGGCAGGCCAAAGACCTTCTCGGCAATTTCAACAAGCAAGATCGAAGACACTGATTAATCTCAGCAAAACTAGTCCTAAGACAATCACGGGATTTCTAACGGGGCATTGCAGACTCAAAGAACACCTGAGGAAGCTGTCCAGTAGGACATCCTGCAGGCTGTTAGGGGCGCCATTTGGAAGGTGCAGCTCGGCTCTCTTAATGTACTGTTACAGTACCCAATCCAGTACTTCCGTGACTTGTACGAGTTTGTATAAGTTCTTTACTGGATGGGACCTGTATAGTTCTGGATCGCCAGACGGCTGCCCGAAATTTACCTGTCTTGCGATCTAGTGCCTCGTAACAGCACTGTTTCTGTTCCTAAGGTGGCGTATGGAGTTAGTAACAAGGCCTATCCAGAACACGTGGTTAATGACCATAGCAGTCGATGCCAACACACCAAGAAAAAAATAATAATAATAATGATAGACGAATAATCAATTTGTCATTTCATTTGAACTGGGTGAGTTGCTTCATTCGAACTGTTTTGTTGAACGTATATTAATCATCAAATGAAAATACGCTTATGCATTAAATTTTGTTTTATGTGCATCTGGTAAATCTACTGGTACAGCTTGCATCTATTTAAATGAAAGACTGACAGAAATTCGATGAAGAGAAAACTTACGTATGAAAAACGAACACCATATTCATATCCGAACTGGGTTGATATTTCAATAACACCTGGTGTTTTTCTTAAATATTGAGACAAATACTCAATACCTACCTACGTTTCAAACCTGCCCTTGTCAAGAATTCACCTGATTGTTCGCGATAATCAGTGGCAAACAGGCATTATCGTATTATGATAAGTACGTTTTTGCTTTTTGTGCTTTTACGTTGAGAATGGCAAGTTTGGCCTCTATCACACGCCACATCTCGAATTCGTTAATTATAATTATATCATTGTGTGTTCTAATTGGGCTTTCATTTTTCTTCCTTTTTCAGAGAATCGACAGAAACATGGCTACTCATTCTACAAATAATACTGAGGTGAGTGAAATATGGCTTTCCCAGTTGCTGTTATCTTATAATTGCGTACCTGCTTGTCTTGTTGGAATTTATCATCAAAAGATAAGATATCGGATGGAAAATTTGTCGAACGAAGCCTTTTAACAGTTACTGAAGAGCAGACAATATACAATAACAAATAATATACAGACAATATAAATATAACAATAAACGTTAAAGACAAGCGGTTATCCGAAAACTTCTCAAAAGTAACTACTGAACTATTATAATCAAAGCACCTAGACGCATCTGAACACAAAAAAAACGTCCCGTCACCCCCCTTAATTATTATTCTTGAATCTTCCACCCTAAAATGCATTTGAGATTTTCGTAATGTCTACCTCAAAGCAGTCCTTTCAATGTTTATGGCACTTCCGCCACGTAAGAAAATACCACCGAGTAAATAAATGTGGTTCAGAAATAACTATAGCGAGGCCCCTTTTTTTGGCCCATAATGATTTCTGCCAAGCGTAACAAAAAGTGTCACTGTTCGTGCACAAGTATACAACGAGTTTCGGAGATAGCGACGTAAATTAGTTGAAACACCTGTACTTAGTCGTTCAAATATTGACAAACAGTGTTTGGATTGGAACTATAAAAAGTCAAGATTTGACCGAAGTCTCAACTTTAAATTTGGTGAAAGAATCAATAATGTACAGGAACAACGCATTAATTGAAAGTATTGGAATAAAATTCTTAAAATTGGAAACATCCATAGATTGTTTCTGTAATCTAATAGACTACAAGCCAAGAAACATATTCAAAACGATACTACTATATGAAAATAACTTTAGGCACTTTGCCGTCATTTCTGGGTGGTGCATTCGACTATAATAATAATAATAATAATAATAATAATACGTGTCGTGGGGCTCCTGAGACCATAATGCATTTGCTGTCAGCGTGTCAAGCTTACGCGGTCTCAGCCTATATCCACAGGCATAACGCGGCTCTACGAGTGTTGTACTACCATCTACGACACTCGTACGGTATAGACGAGGGACACCGGTGTCGCCTTATGGTCCGGAAGAAGTGCGGAATCTATTGGAACTACTCATTCCCCACCCTCAGGCAAATACAAGCAAATACGCCTGATGTAGTCAGTCCTCCTCGATCATCAAAGTAAGACGATATTCGTCATAGAGTTTTTGGCTCCCGGCGAAACGAACTTCGTCCGAAAACAGGAGGAAAAACGGACCGAATATCGAGACTTATTCTTTGAAGTCCGCAGGCTCTACCCAAACCATTTTGTTGAAATGGTTGTTCTGATAGGGGTCCCTGGTGGAATGATGGACACGCTGCTCTCCAATTTAAAAATCGTACCGGCTTGCCCGGATGCGGCAGAAATCTTAGCCGGAAGAATGCAGAAGGCCGTCATCCTTGATTCACTCCGTCTGCTCAGGGCACATGATTCTCGGACCCAGTAATTGCTCGACCCACGGGCGTGGGGAGTGACTGTCTGGGTACCTGACACCGGCACGCCCTCCGGATGTATCGGGGCTCCGGAGACAGGGCCTGACTGGAACAAGCCTTGCGGATGGAAAAATAATAATAATAGTTTTTCATCTGAAGATGTGCTCTTCAGACAAAATATTCTTGTACGGCATTCCTCACGTTGGCAGATTATGAGTTAATAGTCTAGATCCTACTGCCGTACAAAAATAATGGGACCGGAACACAGTTATTATTATTATCGTCAAATGCACCACCCACAATTGACAGCATAGTGCCTGAAGTTACTTTTTCTACGACCACATGGAAATAGCCGATTGTAAACAATTTTTCATTTCTACATCGCGAACTGTACCTTAATGATCATTTCAGTACAGGATATTTCATTTCCCACGACTTTCATGAACTACTAGACTGTCATTTTTATGATCATAAATTATATGAGATCGAATCAAGTTTGTTAACGTTCTAATAATTTGACATTTCACATCGGTATTCAAAAAATTCGTTAAAAAAAAATGAGTAATCGAAAATGAGTAGTAATAGTAAGGATGATTATTGACATTGACAACGCTAATTTCAATATAAAGATTGATGACAATCGAATTCTATATTTTCGACTATTTATTATTAATGTTTGTGAAATAGTCTAATAAAATTCCACTCGTGATTGAATTTTTCTCATAAGTCTGTCTGTCATTTGTGATCTCAACTGAATTGAATCGACAGACTTATCGCGAAAATTCAATCACTTATGGTATTACTACTGAATAGTTGGCAGGAAGTTAATATAGCAGTTAATTTCATCATATTATTATGTGAGCTCGTAGCAGCGAGTGATGAGTGCGGGAACAATCGGGATTTGGATAGTGGGGGTGAGGGTTCAAATCCCATTTTTATTATAATTTTCAATATTTGTATCTTCAACTCCTTTTTTAGGTTGTATGTATTATGGGAATCGTGACGGCAGGAAAGTTTATGATAAAAACTGTAATTAAAAATATTACAGATGGTCGAAGAAAAAGTATAGTATACAATTTGCATGAAAAGACACATTTCATGCTCATTGTACAATATACTATTTCATATAGCAGCATCGTTCTGAATATGTTTCATGCTGGGTGAAATGACCCACTCAAAATGTAATACCGGTTTGTAGTCTATAAGGGAAATGCAGAAATAAGCAATAAAATTTCCGATAAAACCGATGGAACAAGGTGGCGGCGGTGGCGGATATCCTTGCGAGTCATTCTACGGACTGCTGATGAGAGCGCTGGGCCCACCATGCAGCGTTGCCAATGTGCGGGTGATTCCTCGAAATCGGGTATTTTTATGTAGTCGTGTTTGTTTGATATCCACGTCCACATAATCGGCTCCTTGATTTTAGGATCGAAAATACCAAAAGCCATATCTGGAGAAAATCGAGCCTTAGGCCACCGCACGTATTGTTTCCTCTAAAAATTGCGTGCACCAGCCAACGACTAGATCTGCCAGGTCTGTACCACTTCCGGTTTTTTCGGGAAGAAGTTAATGAGGAGGTGAGTGCACAGTGGCTTCCGCGCTTCCTTTAAGATCTACGTCCACAGAACCCTCTGAATTTCGGATCGACAACCTCATTAGCCATATCTGGAGGAATTTTGAGTCTTAGGCCACTGGACTTTTTCGTTTTCTCTGATAATTTCGACATCTCGAACAGCTCGAACTGCCAGGTCGATATCGCTTTTGGTTTTGTCAGGAAAAGGTCAATCTGTAGGTAAACAAACGGACGATAGAATCTATAAAATTCAGTCCACTCGTAAAAGCAGCGATTATCGGGACGTAAGGGTACAATTAAACCAATAATGCCTTTTATCCCAACCTTCCAAAGTGACTGATATAGAATTCAGTATTTGAAAATATTGCATTTCATTTCGAAACACTAGGCTTCAATAAGAAAAATGTAAAAGGTTCGCCACGTTCCGGTATCATAGCACACACAACCCTCTATAACATCTAAAATTGAACTGATAGGCAAGGAAACGATAACATCATCTTGTAGGAAATTTTCTAAGCTTTCTTTTATACTGACATGTGTTTAACGAATGTGTCTCCCTATGGTCGAAAAATACGAAAAATATAAAAGGTGCGCCACGTTCCGGTATCCTAGCACACACAACCACCTATAACATCTGAAAAAGAACTGATAGGCAAGGAAACGAGAACATCATCTTGTAGGAAATTTTCTAAGCTTTCTTTCTATACCGACATGTGTTTAACGAATGTGTCTCCTTATGGTCGAAAAATACGAAAAATGAAACATTCGTTAAATACATAGGTATATAGAAAGAAAGCTAAGAAAATTTCCTACAAGAGGATGTTATTGTTTGCTGGCCTAACAGTTCGCTTGTAGGTGTTATAGGTGGTTTTGTGTGCTAGGATGCCGGATTCGTGCGATACAATATTTGTTGCACATTTATCTTTGTTTTATGGTACACCGTGTATCCGAACATATTCAAATCATACATTTTCGGAATCAGCATAAAATTTTGAGTATATCGTTGGTAATTTCGAGTGAATCTGACACTTTGGATTTTTGGCGATTTTTAAGGTATAACCCTTTGTTGTTTTTTCGGCAGAAAATTCATTTTGTTCCGATAGACTCGAAAATCACAGCATATACTAATTTTGGCATGCTGAATCGATTGGCGTTCGCAGGATTGCTTTATCTCGATTCGGTCGTCAGATGAAAATGTTATCTAGAGGTTGCAGGTGCCGTTTTCCCGCCAAACATTTTTTTCAATTTTTTTTATGTTATATTCGTGAAATTCAATCTTTTTTCTTTATGCTGACCAAATTTGAAATCGATTGCTAGTCAAATATAGATTTAGTAGGCGTTTCTACGAATGTGTGCACTTTGAGTTGGACCGATTTTTAATTTTATTATTTTTCGTTTTTCGAATACTGTATCATGTGGAATTGATAGCGTAGAATACAGGAAAAATATTAAAAAAATTCTATAAAAAATTTTTCTACAAGATGATGGTATCGTTCGCGTGCCTAACAGTTCGCTTGTAGGTGTTATTCATCTAACATCCGGCTGACGATAAAAAAAGCTCTGGTAACTGATAAATTGTATGTTCAGCCCCCTTCCCCCCCAAACTGAAATCCTGGCTGCGCCATTGTCCAGTTAGGCAACCCGATGGAAAAAAACCTTACAGTATTCCGTTGATTTAAAATTGGCAACACTGCCACCATCACCATCTTCGGACGCATCACCGTCGACTATGATTACCGGTAGCCGAGCGCTAGACAAGCCCAAAGATGACTCATCCGAGGACATACGCATGGAATATTTAACTTCCTCGAATCTCGGAGTGTTTCTCATTCAAACGCCATCGGAAATCTCATAGAACTCGCTCTGTGTCGTTGCGACAGACAGAGGAACTTGAGGTAGGCGGCTGACAGTAGTGATGGGCGATATACATCGATGATTTTAAAACATCGATGGTAATCATTCGATGTTCCGATATTTTGGTATCGATGTCGCAAAATGAAACATCGATGTTAAACATCGATAGTTAGGCACTATCGAATTTCAGCATCGGTCAAACACGCATGCGCAATAAAAGTTGTTACTCAAGGTGCGTTTGTTGTTTTTTTGTGGAACCCGAGCGAGCAGAACATTTGTACCGCGTGGTCACACAGCTAATTGAACAAAAAAGTAAATATCGTTTATCGAACGATATTTAACCACTTATGAGATCTGTCACGTCACCTGTCACCTGTCCTTGTCACTTCCTCATATTTGAATTTCGCTTTTATTTTGTTATCATTAACGAAATGACGAATGATGAAACCAAAATATTGAAGTATATTATCAGTAACTCAATCAAATTTTTCCTGTCAAAAGTTTCAAATGTCAAAAAACATCGATGTCGAAAAACCATCGATATTGCAAGACCGATGTTTGCAAAAAATCGATGGTGAGTTTCGATAGTATCGTCGATGTCCATCATCGATGTTACGTTTCGATGTCCCATCTCTAGCTGACAGTCCTCGTCGTACGAAACGAAATTACCAAAGCCATATTTTCTCGATACCTACATGGTTTTGAAATAATTTCGAAAGTTTACAATGAGCCAGCCAAGTTATGTTCATATTTGGGAATACTTTTGTGAATTCATTGTAATGTGCAACTGTAAATTTTTGGAATATTTCAAAAATATGTATCGAGAAAATATGGCTCAAGATGCAGTGATGTCACGATTATAATTGTAATAATTTTTGACATAATTTTTTGGGTTTATGACCTTCCACAATCATTTTCAGATTGTGGAAGGTCATAAACCCAAAAAATTATGTCAAGAACTGGATTTCCTTCACAAAATCAAACTTTTAATCAATATGTAATAGTTTTATTCATAAAAAAATAAAAATACTTATAGTGT